>JAQQAC010008525.1:8557511-8607559 GCA_029783875.1 Phataginus tricuspis
AATAAAAATAAAATAAATAAATAATATTTTCCAAACTTTGGCCAATGTTTTGTTTCTTAATGGTGTCCTTCAAGTACAAAGTTGCCAATTAAAGAAAAAGTTATAAAGTCTGTATTATTTTCTTTTCTTTTATGGCTCATGCTTTTCGTGTTTTATCTAACAATCTGTTGCCTAGACCATGGTTATAAAACTTGTCTCCTAGATTTTCTTCTGGAAATTAAGTGATACATTTTGAGTTAAGTTATAACTTAAGTAAATTTGAGTTAGGTAGATTAATGAATGTTAATTTCTTTTCCCATATTAATATTTGTTGATCCAAAAACAACTACTGAAAAGACATTTATTTTCCCACTGAATTACCTTGGTATCTTTGTTGAAAAATCAATAGCCATACATATCATGCCTGTTTCTCAACTCACTATTCAGTTCCACTGATCTATGTGCTTAACTTTTTGCTAATATCAAACTCCCTTGACTACAGTCTTCAAATCAGGTTGAGTAAATCTTCTGATTTGTTTTTCTTTTTAAAAATTTCATTGGTTGTTCTGATTCCTTTGCATTCCATATCAAAAATCTTATTAGTTCCTGTTAAATCTTGCTGGAATTTTCATTAGATTCTTTTGAGTCTATAGATCAACTTTGGGAGAGTTGCTACCTTGACAATATCAAGCCTTTCAATTCATGAGTAAGTACATCTCTCCATTTATTTTTTGATTATACCCATTTTTCAGTGTAGAGATCTTGAACACCTTTAATTACGTCGAATACGAAATATTTTATGGTCTTGGAAACTATTATTAATGCAATTATTTTTAATTCCATTTTGAAATGTTTACTAATAATCTATAAAAATACATTTGGTATTTCAATGTAATTTTTGTAATCCTGCAACCTAGTAAAATTCATGTATTCTAGTAGTTGTTTTTTAGGGTCCTTCGGATTTTGACCATAAGAAATTATATCATCTGGAAATATTAAATGTCTGCTTTCTCTTCTCTGGAACTAATTCTATTAATTTCATTTTATCATCTTATTGCAATAGCTAGGACCTACAGTATAATTCCAAATAGAAGGAGTAAAAGTGGGCAATCATACTTTGTGAGGAACCAATTCAGTCTTTCATTATTAACTACGATATTAAATATTTGTTATAGGTGACTGTCAGTTTGAAAATTTTTCCTACAATTTCTAATTCTTTGAGCATGTAAATATGATTGTGTGTTGAATTGTTTCCAATGGTTTTCCCAAATTGAAATAACCTGTTTTTAACTTCTACATTCTGTTAATGGAGTGATTCATGTAGATTATTATCAAATTTAATTTAAATTTGCATTACTGGGATATATCACACTTGGCTATGATGTATTATCCTTTTTACATATTGTTGAATTGGATTCATTATTTTTAAGAATATTTGCATATAGAGAGATTCAAGACGGCAGCGAGAGAGGTGACATGGAGAACTCCTCTCAAAACCACAAATAGTACAAAAATATAGTTAATTAATACTACTAACCCTAAAACAGCAAGAAGAAAGAAGGCTGAACCAGACTGCATACACACCTCACGAACAGAGCAGAACTCACGAAACAGAGTAACATACGAAAGCTTTCATCCTGGGGGACCTGAGCCCTTCCCCAACCCCAGCTCACTGGTGGGAGGAAGAGAAAGGGAGAGTGGAGGGGGTGGATGCCTGAGACTGCTAAACACCTAGCCTTGGAGATCTGCTTTTAGAGCGGAAGCCTATACTGTGTGGTGCTCTGGACGTTGGGGAGCTTGGAAGGGCAGAGGGCCTGGGAGACTGACATTCCAGATATTTGTGGAGGAGGGGATCCATATCCAGGTACTCTGTGTCAGAGGAAGGGTGGGCAGTCTGAGAGGCTTCCTAGTAGTGAGAGGGTTGTTGAAGGGGCGGGGTTTGCAAGGAGCTTGCTGTGCGGGAGAAGGGAGAGCTGGACAAAGTTTTCTGGGTGAGCTCTGCCCAGCTGGTTGGGAACTTTGAGGAGCTTCAGGTGCTCCATTCCCCTGACTGCCTACTCAGCTCCGAGGTCCCCCACTGTGACACAAAGCCTGCAGAGCCTTCCTACTGGCCTATAGGTACCTGCTCTCAAACCGGCAGTCAGTGTGCTGGCGGTAGGCCAGCCAGAGGGAGGCCCCGCCTACAACAGCTAGAGACGCAAAGCACAGAGGCCTACACGTGTGTGCTTGGCCCACTGGCTCTGACACTGGAGACAGGCACCGCAGACAGGAATCAGGAAACAGATCTTTCCTCCTACCAGGCACCAGCTCTGCTCCCCTATGACCCCACCCTCACTCGAGGGGCTGAGCAGCTCCAGAGACTGGAGTTTGTGCACACTAGTGGGTACCACAAAGATATATGAAACATCAAAAGAAAATGGTTCAAACCAAAATCACACAAACCCCAGAAAAAGGGTAAATTAAACTGAATTCACCAATCTTCCTGAAAGAGAGTTCAAAATAAAAATTATAAACATGCTTCTGGAGGTACAGAAAAATATTCAAGAACTCAGGAATGAACTTAAGATGGAGAGTCAATCATTAAGAAATTCCATATCTGAAATGCAACACACAGTGGAGGGATATAAAGGCAGATTAGATGTAGTAGAAGAGATGGTAAATGGAATAGAAATTAGAGAAGAAGAATACAAAGAAGCTGAGGCACAGAAAGAAAAAAGAATCTCTAAGAATGAAAGAATATTGAGAGAACTGTGTGAACAATCCAAACTGAAGAATATTCGCAATATAGGGGTGCCAGGAGAAGAAGAGAGAGAAAAAGGGATAGAAAGTGTTAATTGAGGAGGTAATTGCTGAAAACTTCCCCAATCTGGGGAATGAGATAGTCTCTCAAGCCATGGTGGTGTACAGATCTCCCAACACAAGGGACTCAAGGAAGGCAACATCAAGACATATAATAATTAAAATGGCAAAAATCAAGGATAAACACAGACTCTTAAAAGTAGCTAGAGAGAGAAAAAAGATCACATACAGAGGAAAACCCATCAGGCTATCATCAGACTTCTCAAAAGAAACCTTACAGGCCAGAAGGGATTAGCATGATAAATTTAATGCAATGAAGCAGAAAGGCCTTGAACCAAGAATACTCTACCCGGCAAGGTTGTCATTTAAATTTGAAGGAGGGATTAAACAATTTTCAGATAAGCAGAAGTTGAGAGAATGGACCTTCCACAAACCACCTCTATAGTGCATTTTGGAAGGACTCCTATAGATGAAAGTATTCCGAATGCTAAATAGATGTCACCCAAGGGCTAGACAAAGAGTACAGAATATGAGTCATAAAATACAAAAAATGGAGGAGGAAGAAAAAGGAGGAAAAATAAAAGAACCTCTGGGTTGTGTTTGTAAGACCTTACAAAGTGACTTAAGTTAGATAGTAAGGGAATTACCCTTGAACATTTGGTAACCATGAATCTAAAGCCTGCAGTGGCAATAAGTACATACCTATTGATGATCACCCTAAATGTAAACGGTCTGAATGCACCAATCAAAAGACAGAGTTACTGAATTGATAAAAAAACAAGACCTATCTATTTTCTGCCTAGAAGAGACTCACTTCAAACCCAAAGACATAAACAAACTGAAAGTAAAGGGATGGGAAAAGATATTTCATGCAAATAATAGTGAGGAAAAAGCAGGAGTTCCAGTACTTGTTTCACACAAAATAGATTTCAAAACAAAGAAAGTCACAAAAGACAAAGAAGGACATTACATAATGATAAAATGGTCAGTCCAACAAGAGGATATAACTATTATAAATATCTATGCACCCAACACAGGATCACCTACATATGTGAAACATACACTAACAGAATTAAAAGGGAAATAGAATGCAAAGCATTCATTTTAGGAAACTTCAACACAACACTCACTCCAAAAGACAGATAACCAGACAGAAAACAAATAAAGAAACAGAGGCACTAAACAACATATTAGAACACATGGACTTAATGGACATCTACAGAACACCCCATCCAAAATCAAAAGGATACACATTCTTCTCAAGTGCACATGGAACATTTTCAATAACAGATCACATACTAGGCCACTAAAAGAACCTCAGTAAATTCAAAAAGACTGAAATTGTACAACCAGCTTCTCAGATCACAAAGGTATGAAACTAGAAATAAATTACACAAAGAAAACGAAAAAACCCACAAACACATGGAGGCTTAATAACATGCTCCTAAATAATCAATGGATCAAGGGCCAAATAAGAACAGAGATCAAGCAATATGTGGAGACAAATGAAAACAATAATTCAACACCACAAAATCTGTGGGACACAGGGAAAGCTGTGCTAAGAGAGAAATATATTACAATACAGGCCAACCTCAGGAAAGAAGAACAATCCTAAATGAACAGTCTAAACTCACCATTAATGAAACTAGAAAAGGAAGAAAAAATGAGGCCCAAAGTCAGTAGAAAGAGGGACATAATAAAGATTAAAGTAGAAATAAGGAAAATAGAGAAGAGTAAAACAATAGAAAGAATCAATGAAAGCAGGAGTTGGTTCTTTGAGAAAATAAACAAAATAGATAAACCATTAGCCAGACTTATCAAGAAAATAAGAGAGTCTACACACATAAACAGAATCAGAAATGAGAAAGGAAAAATCACTACGGATACCATAGAAATACAAAGAATTATGAGAGAATTCTATGAAAAATTATGTGGTAAAAAACTGGATAACCTAGAAGAAATGGACAACTTTCTAGAAAAACACAACCTTCCAAGGCTGACCCAGGAAGAAACAGAAAATCTGAATAGACCAATTACCAGTAAAGAAATTGAATTGGTACTAAAAAAACTACCTAAGAAGAAAGAGCCTGTACCAGATGGTTTCACTGCTGAATTTTTTCAAACCTTTAGTGAAGACCTAATACTCATCCTCCGTAATGTTTTCCAAAAAGTAGAAGAGAAAGGAATACTCCCAAACTCATTCAACGAGACCGATATCACTCTAATACCAAAACCAGGCAAAGACACCACAAAAAAAGAAAATTTCACACCAATATCCCTCATGAACATAGATGCAAAAATACTCAACAAAATATTAGCAAACCAAATTTAAAAATACATCAAAAAGATCATCCATCATGATAAAGTGGGATTCATCCCAGGGATGCAAGGATGGTACAACATTTGAAAATCCATCAACATCAACAAAAGGAAGGACAAAAACCACATGATCATCTCCATAGATGCTGAAAAAGCATTCAACAAAATTAAACATCCATTCATGATAAAAACTCTCAACAAAATGGGTAGAGAGGGCAAGTACCTCAACATAATAAAGGCCATATATGACAAACCCACAGCCAACATTATACTTAACAGCGAGAACCTGAAAGCTTTTCCTTTAAGATTGGGAACAAGACAAGGATGCCCACTCTCCCCACTTTTATTCAACATAGTTCTGGAGGGCCTAGCCTTGGCAATCAGACAACAGAAAGAAAGAAAAAGGCATCCAGATTGGTAAGGAAGAACTCAAACTGTCCCTGTTTGCAGATGACATGACAGTGTACATAAAGAATCCACTCCAAAACTACAAGATCTAACATCTGAATTCAGCAAAGCTTCAGAATACAAAATTAATACACAGAAATCTGTTGCAGTCCAATACACTAACAGTGAACTAGCAGAAAGAGAAATCAGGAAAACAATTCCATTCACAATTGCATCAAAAACAATAAAATACCTAGGAATAAACCTAACGAAGGAAGTGAAAGACCTATACCCTGAAAACTCCAAGACACTCTTAAGAGAAATTAAAGGGGACACTAATAGGTGGCAATCTGTCCCATGCTCTTGGCTAGGAAAAGTTAATATTGTCAAAATGGCTTTCCTGCCTAAAGAAATCTACACATTCAATGCAATCCCTATCAAAATACCAAAAGCATTCTTCAGTGAACTAGAACAAATAGTTCTAAAATTCATATGGAACCACAAAAGACCCCGAATAGCCAAAGCTATCCTGAGAAGGAAGAATAAAGCAGGGGGAATTACGCTCCCTGACTTCAAGCTCTACTACAAAGCCACAGTAATCAAGACAATTTGGTACTGGCACAAGGACAGACCCATAGACCAGTGGAACAGAATAGAGATTCCAGATATAAACCCAAGCATATATGGTCAATTAGTATATGATAGAGGAGCCATGGATATACAGTGGGGAAATGACAGCATCTCCAACAGCTGGTGTTGGCAAAACTGGACAGCTACATGTAAGAGGATGAAACTGGATTACTGTCTAAGCCCATACACAAAAGTAAACTCAAAATGGATCAAAGACCTGAATGTAAGTCATGAAACCATAAAACTGTTAGAAAAAAATATAGCAAAAATCTCTTGGACATAATCATGAGCAACTTCTTCATGAACATATCTCCCCGGGCAAGGGAAACAAAAGCAAAAATGAACAAGTGGGACTATATCAAACTAAAAACTTCTGTACAGCAAAGGACACCATCAATTGAACAAAAAGACATCCTACAGTATGGGAGAATATATTCATAAATGACATATTCAATAAGGGGTTGATATCCAAAATATATATAGAGCTCACACACCTAAACAAACAAAAAGCAAATAATCCAATTAAGAAATGGGCAGAGGACATGAATAGACACTTCTCTAAAGAAGAAATTCAGATGGCCAACAGGCACATGAAAAGATGCTCCACATCGCTAATCATCAGAGAAATGCAGATTAAAACCACAATGAGATATCACCTCACACCAGTTAGGATGGCCACCATCCAAAAGACAAACAACAACAAATGTTGGTGAGGATGTGGAGAAAGTGTCACCCTCCTACACTGCTGGTGGGAATGTAAACTAGTTCAACCATTGTGGAAAGCAGTATGGAGGTTCCTCAAAAAACTCAAAATAGAAATATCATTTGACCCAGGAATTCCACTCCTAGGAATTTACCCTAGGAATGCAGCAGCCCAGTTTGAAAAAGATATATGCACCCCTATGTTTATCACAGCACTACTTACAATAGCCAAGAAATGGAAGCAACCTCAATGTCCATCAGTAGATGAATGGATAAAGAAGAAGTGGTACATATACACAATGGAATATTATTCAGCCATAATAAGAAAACAAATCCTGCCATTTGCAACAACATGGATGGAGCTAGAGGATATTTTGCTCAGTGAAATAATCCAGGTGGAGAAAAGCAAGTATCACATGATTTCACTCATCTGTGGAGTGTAAGAACAAAGGAAAAACTGAAGGAACAAAACAGGAGCAGACTCACAGAATCCAAGAATGTACTAACAGTTACAAAAGGGAAAGGGACTGGGGAGGATGGGTGGGAAGGGAGGGATAAGGGGGCAAAAGGGGCATTATGATTGGCACATGTCATGCAGTGGCGGGGGACACGGGAAAGGCCGTATTTATAGAGAAGACAAGTAATGATTCTATAGCATCTTACTCTGCTGATGGACAGTGGCTGTAGTGGGATGTGGCGGGGGGGACTTGATAATAGGGGGTCTAGTAATCATAATGTTGTTCAAGTGATTGTACATTAACGATACCAAAGTAAATAAATTAATAAATTTAAAAAAATAATATTTGGATATATATTCATGAAGAATACTGGTGTGTAATTTTCTCTTTTGAGTTTTCTATGATTTCAAAATTAGAATTATGCTGGCCTTATAAAATGACTTTGAACAGTGTTTCTTCTAATTTCTGAGAATATTTCTGTAGGATTGGAGTTATTCTTCCCTAAATGTTTGATAGACTTCCATAACAAAGGGATGTAGGCCTGAAATTTTGGGGGGGCATAGAGATTTGATATACACTATAATTATTTAATCGAAACAGAGATATTCAAATTTATTCAGATTTTTTTTTTCTTGAGCCGATTTTAACAGTCTTTGTTTTCCCAGAATTTGTCTATTTCATCTAACTTGTTATGTTTCTTTGTCTAAAGTTGTTCATAGTGCTCTCTTAGTATTCTTTTAACATCTGTAAGATTTTAACTACTTTTTCATTCTTATCAATGATCATTTTTATTCTCTTTATTTTTAGAAAATCTAGCTAGGTATTTTATTGATCTTATCAAAGAAGTAGTTTGGGACATTGCTAATTTTCTCTATTAACCTTGTTAATTTTTCTATTTTATTTATTCTTCTTTTTTTTTATTATATCCTATATCCTACTTACTTTGGTTTTCCTTTTTTTATTTGTTTGCTTATTAAGTTGGACCTTAGGTCATTGATTTTAGGTCTGCCTTCTTTTCTACTGTGTAGATGTAAAGCTAAACATTTCTTAGTCTTGCTTTAGTTGCATCCCATAAATTTTTATGTTTTTCCCTTGTCATTTATTTCAAAATGTTTTCTAATTTTCCTTGTCATTTCACTCTATTCCATGAGTTATTTATAATCGTAATGTTTAATTTTTACATCTTTGGAGCTTTTATACATATCTTAGTGTTACTGATTTCTAATTTTAATCATATATTGCTCATAGAACATACTCTTTAAATTTATGAGATTTACTTTATAATCTAGCTTATGGCCTCCCCTGACAAATATATCATGTGCATTTGAAGGTAAAGTATTTTCTACAGTTGCTGGAGGCAGTGTTCTATAAATTCGATTAGATCAAATTGGTTGATAGTGTTGTTTGGATCTTCTATTCAATTACTGATTTTTTCTAGTTTATCAGTTACCTGAGGGAGGGGTTTTTAAAAACCACCTAATGAGTTTATGATTATGGATTGTTTATTTTTCCTCTGAATCTTGTTAATTGTTCTTCACCTATGTATATATTTATAATTTTTATATTTTCCTGATGAATTATTCCTTTTTATCATGTAAAATGTGAGCCTGTATGCCAGTCTGTTTTAAGAATTTGTTAAGAGCCAAAGACCACATTTATCCTATGGCTCAACTACCTGTAGAATATGTTCGATGTACATTGATTCCACATGGCTGCACATCACATCCATCTTTCAGACAGAAAGAAGAGAAAATGAAGGAGAAAAACAGAAAATGCCCTTTTCTTTTTAGGGCACACAGAAAGTTGCCACATTGCTTATATTCATATCTTATTTTTCAGAGCAACACACATCAGCTGAAAGAAAAGTGTAGCTTTTATTTTGAGTAACCATGTGATCCACTAAAAAAACTCCTCTACTATTTTGGGGGAAGAAAACACTTTTTTTGAAAGGTAGTTTTTTTCCTTAATAAAAGTAAGTAATCAGCTCAAGATTTAAGAAGGTGATATGTGAATATATACTCAAAACTTTATCATATGTCAACTCCTTATGACTCAAGTTTTGTGATACAGAGATTATGTACATGTTTTCCTTTATGTTATTCTAAAATTTAGTAAATGGGACCTGTATAAGGTCTAGAACAATTTTTTGATGTTCATTTTGTGTTGTTTTTGTTTCCCTGTAAATCCCTAGTGCCTTGCATGACATCAGATACATACAAAATTCTTAACATGATTTCATATACAACAGAAATGGATACATTGAAGAATAAGGAGTAACTCTAAATCTAGATATTTTTTCTCTAAGGGTCCAATCTTGATACAATTAACATGGGGATCCTAAATTATATTAGTTCCACAAACTGTTGATAACTAGTTTGTAGGTATATAGCTTTAAATGACAAACATGGTCACTACACTTAATTATGATCTAGAAGAAAATATTTAAAGAGAGATAATTAGAAACTAGGTGGGTGCAATGAAGGAAAACCATTGATGCTATTGTAGGTGAAATTATTTGAATATTAACCTTTGCAAATGTGAAATTCCTCAGCTAGTGCTGAGTTTTCTGTGACATTTAAGTGAAACAGATAATATTAACTAAAGAATCTTAGTACTGGTTGACTGACTGACAAGAACTTAGGAAAATTCAATATTTCCTGGAATTTACTACATATTTCCAGTATTTTATATCCCACTTATCTTTGGCCCCCTCCCTCTTGAAAAAAAAAAAGCCTACTAAAGAATGTTCACACATTTTTAAGCCTCCCCCCAGCCCATGGCTAAAGAAACCTCAAGTATCACTTTATGGCAGCTCCTATCCTGATATGCCCGAAAGAAGAATATCTGATTTCCTAAGATTAACATTGGCAAGATAGTCTTCAACACCATCCTTTCCCAATAAGACCCTGATGTTGGCTTCCAAAATCCATTTTTCAAAGAATAATTTCTGATGAATGTTGGAGAAGAAACAAAAATGTCTGACAATTAAGGGTAGCATCTGAAATTTGAAACCATTTTCTAGATAAGGTCCATTATTGGAGGCAAAATTAATGGGTAACTTCATCTTTGAACTTATCATACCTCCAAGTGATTGAGTTGCTTATGCCAGAAAATCGTCTTTATGAATAGGTTTTGGATCTATAATAATCTAAATGTTCAAAGACCAAAACTTCCATATGATCCTCTTTCTGACTATCTCTATATTCAAAATCCATAGAAACATTGACACAGGAAGTGATTTTCCACCTTGAAATCTTTGTCCCATACAAAGGAGTCTGGCCTGCAGTAAATGAACCATTAATATAACACTTTCAGATTGACTTTACTGTCAATCTAGAGTCAGACTTGGATAACTCTCCCTTAAAGATTACCTTCAACAAGAATATTCTCCCAAATTTTAGGATCCTGAAATGCAAATTCTCCAAAGGTATCATGATACATTCCAAATAAAGCATCAAATAAGTGCATAATACCTTTAATGAGGTCAACTGAAATATTTGGAAAGACCACAAAGTAACACAATACATGGCATGAATTTATAACATTAATTGGCTCCCAAAAAACCAAAAAGCCCAAGCCCCAAGTACTCTGAGAAATGTTTTAATAAAATTGATTACAACTCTTTGGCCCCACTTCAGGTACATGATGCTATCTTGGGCCTCTTCAGTTTTGTCCCACAAAATGAGGCACTTTATTCTCAAATATGTACCAGAGCTGAGACACCCATTATCTTTCTGTAAGAAATCTGCAAGCTTCACACAAAATAAGGTAAGATAGACTTTGGACACTAATCCTTTCCATTTTTTTGTAGACCTTTTCTGAAGTTCTCTAAATCAGAAGACACATATAGATTGCCAATTATCTAAAATCTAAGCACAACAGCATATATCTCATAGGACTTAAGACAATTTCTAAAATCCTATGCTTCATACCAGGAAGATATGAATCACCTTGCAATCCCTTACAGTGCTCTGCTACAACAACCTAGTCCATGCTAATACCTCAAATTCCATTTTTGTTCAGTAAATAGAGCTTTTACCCCTAGTATTTCTTACCATCCACAGCTTAGCTATCCTCTACTCAAGTAATTGAATGGCCCATTGAAGGAGAATGGGAGAAAAATTTATAAGCTATATCCTGTTTCCCATTGGTCAAAAGTTTATTCCATGGGATGGTAATTCCTTCACACTTCCTGACCTCATAATGCAGGGATGCAGAGCAGTCTTGTGACATCACATGCCTCAGCATCAATGGGGAGGTTCCTGGGCTGTGGAGGTGAAGGGTACATGACAGGTATGCAGCAAAGTACATTTGGATTGTGTCCATATAGACTGTTTGGAGTCTACATTAAGTTGATCATTACAATGGTTTCTGGAGATAGAAGAAATGGCCAAAGGGTTCAGAGGTATGTGAGGCCAAGAAAATTTAAAATGAAGTGGAAGCAATATCTCCTATAACAAGTAAGTTTCACCATTCAAAATAGCCATGCTTACTCTGGTTCACTCATAATTATTTCTAGAAAATGAGACTAACCCACACACTTGTTAATCAGTATCAATTCTTTGAGCCAGTCTCCACCTGTATAACTTCCTCTGTAGAGTGGCTCTCGATCTGTCACTGCATTATCTCAGGGAGAGAGGGGAAAGGATGTAAAAGGAAAAAGTGTATCAAAGGTCACAACTATTTAAAGCACTCCCAGGTGACAGCCAAATGCAAGCTGTGAATAAAACAAAATACAACAGCAATCACACCATGACTATTCAGCAGAACTAATCTGGCTCAAACTAAGACAAATTATTTCTAATGCCTACCTCCTTTCCATGATTCACAATCTTTGCTCACTCCCTTCAGCTTTGTGGGTACCCTCTCAAAGACTTTCTCTGCTGCTTATCTTGCTAACACTGTTTGTTATCCATGTATTCCACCAAATTGTTAGAATGCTCTACAAATAACTGAACATTTCCGTGTCCACTTTCGTAATGCTCCTTCCCCATTCTCCTATCCCCAGTTTGCACTGTACTTTAAATATTAACCAGCTGAAGATAGAGTGTGGAAAGCCACACTAAACATGAGCCAGCAAATTATTTTCATGACTGGATGCATCTGTTGTTTCATCTGCTGCTACAAATAAAGGTACAAATGTTAGAGGAGTCATATACGGCTATTTGTGATTAAATGTGAGTGGTATAATGGCTCATGTGTGTGCTGTGGTGTCTTTCCAAGATCTCTCTGTTAGGACTCTGGGATAGTTAGCATCATTTCTGCGTATTTTCTTTGAATGGAATATTTAACTAGGGTAAATATGGTCATTCTTTTCCTCCACTTAGTGCTGGCAGAACAAATAAGACCCTCCAAATTTATATGCCCAATTACTTTTAGGTTAACAAGCTATGAAGTGCTGTGGAAATTCTCCCCTAGAGTTTCATTGTGGGTTAATGGAGAATCATCCAGACTTTCTTCAGGACTATTAGAATAATAAACACCAGGCAGTTCAATCAATTAGATATTTCACCAGAACCATCATTCAAGTGGACAAGTAATTCAGACCATTCCCCAAGGAAATCTGGCCTCAATGATCTCTATTTTTTGCCAAAACCTGGGTGAGAGACATTTAAGAATTATTCTTCCATAGATAGAAGGCAGAGCCTGGGGGAAAGACTCTCATGGTGCTTATCTTGGGGAAGCTGTGTAAGAAGGACCAGAAGCAAAGGCCTGATGCAGGCAACGGGATCCCTATTTTTCTTTCTTATAGATAAAGTCATAACGTATCATTTTCTTTTCTGAATGGGAAAAGAATATAGTAAAACCTCACTATTTCAGAGTGTATGTGAGTAGATGTATATTGGAATTGGGGAGTGCAGATTACATTTTGAACATGCAGAAATTTTTTTTTAAACTTGTATTTTAGAATATTTCCAAGGCAATTTTGGAGTTTTCAAATATACACAGTAGATGAAAATGGAGTGGCAAATTGTTTTCTAATAGAGGTCTTTAGGTACCCTGTTTTTTCACACACACATAAGGATTATTTATAAGTAGCATGTCAATTAATTGCTTATAAATGGTACTTCTCAAGTGCTAGAGGGCTCTTGAAAACAATTATTTAAGTATTCTAAATATCTTTCTAGCACACTTACTTGTGCCATAAATTATTTATAATACTCTTTCTCTGTTGCAAGCATAAAGATAAAATTCAGTCCACTTCAAATCAAAATTATCACAATTTTTATTTGATGCTGTCTGGTGTACTTTGTTGCTGGATGATTAGTACTCTGCAAACTTAGTTGCCATTATAAAGAAAAAGCTTCTACCACAGAAATGAATTTTATTTCTGAAAGGCAAAAAAAGAGGTAGGGGGAGAATATCCCAAATATGACAGAGTGGTTTGACATTTACAATCCTAAAACTAAGATTTTTTTTTTTCTAATGGTTATTGTAAGGTCACATTTCACAATAATGACCAGAACTGCAAAAAATGTGTGTGTGGGGACAGGTAGTTTTGGTACAGCAGATCCAAATTTAAAATTTTTACTGGCATTCCTATTGACCTAGCTTGATGTCTTGATGTGTATATGAATATATATACACATTTTTTGCAACATTTCATTACTCAAAGAGATCAATAAGATAATATATTTTTTCCATTGGAGATGGTAAGTAAGATGATATTCTCATACTACTGAAGAAAAAAATGCATGGTTGTACATTGCTGGCAAAGGCATTGTGTTTTTAGACAAGAAATCCAAAAGTAAAAGGAAAATGTTTTTAGTCCTTCCAGAGAGAAGTGATACAACTATTTTTTCATTCGACAGTTAGGTATTGAGCACTTACCACATGCCAGATGCTTTGCAGGTGCTGAGGATTATCATAACCAAAGTAATGTCGCTGCCCTTATGAAATTTACATTCAAGTAACTATTGATTCTTCTGCCACCTTTTAACTTCCTAAGTATGACACCAAATGAAATTTCCATACCCTTCTACACCTTGCAATACATTTGCACATGCATTATTCCCTTTGATTATCGTTAAGAACCATATGAATTAGACAATACCTCACTAGCTCCAATATACAGGTAAGCAAACTGAAGCTCAGTCAGACTAACTGATTTGTGCACTGTTACCCAGCTGGTTAAAAGAGCCAGACTCCACCCAGGACTTCTGATTCCACATTTGGAATATTCCAAATATATCAAATAGAGTTGCTATTTCTTTACAAAAGCAAAAAGTAATACAGTCAGCAGTTATGTATTTTCAAATCTCACCTCAAGCCTGTAGTGAATTTTGCACTTAAATATGCTAGTTTTTGTTTCTACACCTAACAATGCATCTATCTTCCTCAAACTATCACCCCCTCAGTCTTCCATCTCGCAATGTCGAGAATAGGATAGCTATCCAAGCCCTCTTTCTATCTAGGCCCAGTTTTTCCATCATTAATTCTGTCGTCTTGGAGTAAGTACTTGTTCATATGGAAATGCCTTCTTCCAAATAATTCAAGAGAAACATCTCTAACATTAGAGTGTCGGCAGGTATTCTTCCCATCAAAAGTCAAGGGTCCCCAACACTATGTTTCCATGTTAAAGGGGACTTGAAATTATGTCTGAAGAGATTTTTTTGAGAAGACAACCTTGGGTGTTTGTATTTTACAGCTAGCATTTCCACAGTAACACTGACGTTATGAATACAGGATGGAAGTTTCATTTTATTGCTTAAGGCTGTTATCTGAAGCTATCCCAGATTTAATATATCTGGAATCCACTTCATCTCTCTGGCTTTATTATTTCCACACACTAAACCTTAGCATTTACTTAGGTGGCAGGTAACATTATTCTTTCTAAGAACTAGATCCCATTCTCAAGGGTTGTGGCAACCAAGATGGCTTAAATATTGCATTTTGGGGGCTTCTGACTTTCCTTGACTTCCAATCCATGGATGAAAAACTAGACATCTGATAGTAACTTATATTTAAAGTCATCAGTACAACTTCCTCAAAATGGGGACATGTTGATTAGCTGAAACTAAAAAATTAAAAATGTAGACAAAATTTACAACTGCCCCATTTGGAGCATGTTCTGTGTTTTCTTTTCCCTTTAAAAATCAGTGGCAGGTTTCCTAGGCTCCATGAAATGAGACCCAAGAGTGACACAGTTGAACAGTCCCCACTTGATTACAGCATATTCTTTTTATGTTAAATGGCTGACAATGCCACTAAGCATTGTGCCTTGTGTTATGAGCACAGCTGGATCTGAAGCTAAAATGCTGGGTCCCTGGGCAGCCGGGTAATTTCATCCTAAACCCAGGCAGCTAAACAATAACTAATAATGTGACCACGGTTTGATCTGCCTCGAATAAAAGACCAGGGCTGTTTACTCTACAATGGAACATGGAACACAGCAAGATTCGAACACTCTTTTCTTAACCAGATCCTCCCCTCCAGCTTTCACAACGGTGGAAGCAAAACAAGGAGGAACATTTTCTTCCCAGGAGAGGGGTCTGGAAATAATTTTGAAATTTATTTTTAAATGTGGTACAATGAGGAAAGGGAGAAAGTCGGTGGAGAGTGACACAAATTATCTATCAATGTTCACTTATGTATTTTATATTTTAACTTCTTGTGGCATAGATGAATTTCTATAACCTAATCATGGCACTTTCTCTAAAAATAATGAGCAGACAAGTCCACCTGGCAACAACTGTCTTCCCAATGGCTCACACTCAAGGAGGCAAAGGATTGATTGAGAAGGCTTGATGACAACACTTCACTGAAGCAAAATCATTTATGCAGCCTAAGAATCAGATGAGAAAATAGGACCTAGGAGTAGAAACCACTGTCACTTCTTTATATGTTGTTTTATTTTAGTTTGCAATTAGAAAGGTCCTCTTCACATAAATGTTTTCATGTTGAATCTCAGCTTTTTGCAGACACTTGAAATTTGGAATTTTGTCACTGACATCATGGGGACGGACAACTCTGAGGAAGTACGTATAAATCTGAAAGTCACAGAATTGACTGGCAGATGTAGTGATACTTACTTCACATATAAAGCAGCTGTACATTGTCTAGCAGCACAGATTCATGGGGTAAGACTGTGCTCTGCCACTTATAGCTTATCACCCTAAGCAAGTTACATCAACCCCACTATGCTCTAGTTTCCCCATTTGTAAAGTGGGGATAATAAGATTAACTAAATGATAATGTATTATGAATATTAAGTGTATTAATTTATATAAAGTACTTAGAGCAGTGTCTGGCATAAAACACATCATATCCATGTTTCCTCTTATAGTGATAGCTTTATTTGTAGTTATATTTATTATGATTATTTTGTGATAATTCCATTTTATTCTCTGATATCAAGTCTTGTGTTTTGTATTTTAAAAATCTTAACTTGGTGCCTCTCACCTGCTATTCTTTTTCCTTATTCCTGTCCTCTTTGATGGTTTTAAGACTTGCGAGTAGAGAGAGGAAGTCATAAGGCTTAAGAAACTATTGGAGCAGTTTTGTTGGGAAAGTAGCCAATAACTAAATTAAGAAAAAATTCTTTGCTGCTTATTTCCAAGATTTCTATTCAAGATGAACCTTGTTCTATATGGTAGGTGGTCCAATAATGTTTAAGTGCCCTTGAATGATGACTGGACAGCGCCTTGATGCTGGTGGTCTTCGGATATGGAGCTAAGGAGCAGGATGCCTGTAATCCCCAGGAGGAATGTGCATGCCACGTGATCCTGAAGAGTGTCCCTTTATCCCAGTAATAAATTCTCCTTGCCTCCCACCCTCCCACTTTCTCTCTCTGTCTTGGTCTTTGTCTCTCTCTTTCTTCTCTCTCTCTCTCTGTCTCCCTTTCAGCAATGATCTGCACTCTCCACTGAGCTTATAGGAAATTTTGAATGCTACCCCATGACACTTAGGTGCTACAGAAAACTCAGGGCTCTGAATGGGCATCCTCTCATAGCTACTTATTAGATTTCTAGAAATTTTCAGTAGAGCCCAGATTTCTCTTTCCTCATATCCCCCAACTTCAAAAGAAGGGTTCTATCAGCACTCCATCCTTTTCTCACAGCTCAGTCCCTGACACAGAAGTTTGAGGAAGACCACAAAGACTGATGTTTTGCCAAGTATTTCAAATCCCTTTAGCTTTCTCTCTTTCTTTCATGTTAAGTTATTGTAGTGTCTAGGAGTTAGTGGAAGGGATGGAGAAAGAAATGATTTGCTATATTTTCCAAATCCCTTCTTTCTCTCACATACCTTAATCTTTAGATCTTACATTTGGAAACCTAGAGTTTAGCATCTTTATTTTCCACCATTGATCTGGTATTTTTTTTCTGAGGTTAACATCAGGCTATGCTGTGCAGCCAGGATACAGGTAGTTGGGGGGGCACAAAACTAACATGCTTGTCAGGGAATCAAATTATATTCTGCCACAAAAGAACGGATACAATTAACACAGCAGAGTAGGAAAGAAAGATCATTCTTTTTTAGTGGCCACACAAACATTTCTAACAAATGCCTATGTCTACCTAAATATCTATCTTAAACATAATTCAAAAATCTTTACAAGTTTCACCCACATTTAAAATCTTAACATAGTCAATATATAGATAGAACATGATTTGATAATAATAATACCAACAAAAGGGATAATTACAGCAAACTCTTCAGTATTCTCCCTGTACCCTATATGTGGGCACTAATATATCTATTTTAGTGATGAAGGAGGAAGCTCAGTAGTGTTAGAGAACTTGCCCAACTTTACACAACTAAGAAGTAGGAGCTCCAGAATTTGGAAAAAGGTTTGCTTGACTCCAAACTCTTTCCAATAATACATGCTGCCTCTCATTAGAAAAGGCAGACTCTTCACACTCAGTCAGCTGATGGAAGAAACTATTTAACCTGAGTCTGCTCTACCTCAGTCAAAATCATTTCCTGTGGATTTTTCCACATTAGGAATAAATAATGAATTTACTTCCTTCATTCAGAAATCCTGTTGACAAAGGGCTGTCAGAAGGTACAAGTTATTGGATGAATAGAAACCAGGGAAGTCTCTAGGGAGTCAACAATTATTTTGACTCTTTCTGTAAAGCTTTCCTATATTCTGAGTATCTTGAACAGGTCTGCGAGGGAAGTGAGTTTTAAATTAATTTTCTCCTGGCAGGTTGTATCTGTGATAGATTGAAGAACTCCACAAAATCATCCACATAGCTAGGTGTTTAATAGCTCAGACACTTAAGTGCCCCATTGGGGTCACTTTACATTATTTTTTTGACTTTCTTTCCATCCAGAATAACATACAGTCTTAACAAGACTTGGAAACAATTTTGGTATCAAAAACTAAGAGACAGCTCTACTTTTAATAATCTTTAATATCAGTATCAGCAACACCCTTGGTGCTACGGCCAGAAATGACAGTTTTATTATCCTTTCCTTTGAAACCGATAAATTGGTTCAGTCTAAGGGCTGCCTTTTTAGGTGCCACAAAAAATAAGCAAGAAAAGAGAAACTATCGGCAGAGTTATTTAAAGCTGTATAGAAAAATTCCAATGGACAGATTTCACATGGTGGTTGTCACTGAGGGCTTGTCCTGGGTGTTTGCCAAATGCAAAGGGACATTTGTGTATGTGTGTGCGTGTGTCTGTTTCAGAGAGAGACTAGGAGAGAAAGTTTAGGTTTGGGCTCACTTTTGACTTTGCCTTTGCTTACAGCAATCATGAACAGCATTTTAACATGTCACACTATTAACGATAGAGACCAAAGTTCAGTATCATGTCCACTAAGGGAATGGCTCCCAGTTCAGGTTTGCCCAAATTGACCAGGACATCTTAAGTGCAAGCTTCAGAAATCTATATCAAATACGGTTTGATAGTGTGTAGAAATCCTTTAATTTCATAAGGAATGTCTACGGTGCCATGAGTATTCAGTATGACATCTCTGCCAATAAAGGGGTGTGACCATCACAATTATGGATCTTTTGTGCACTTGCCCTTAGCACTTCCTGATCTCAAAATTGGAGAACTATCTGTGAAAGGTCTCTGTCACTTCTCTAGACAGGTGGTCATATAGCTCCAGAGGCTCAAATCCCAGGGCATGGTCTGTTTTCCAGGCCATACTACCTGATTGGAGGACTAGAGGAGGGATGCGCTGTTTCTGAGAAGTCAGAAATGGTGTACTCAAGTCCTGTCAGCATTACAAACTGTAGATTTTTTCCAAGTACCATAATTGTATTTTTTAATTGAAGATTTGGAGTTGAAAAGACCTTTTAATGATCTAGTTTACTTAGTTACAGAGAACTGAGACCTAGAAATATTAAATTGCAAAGATAGGAAGAAATTGGTTTAAGACCCAACACTAAACTTTAGTTCTCCTGAACCACTTGATGCTTTCCTCACTATACCACAGTGCATAGGGTTTATATTTCTAGGTAGTTAGAGACCGTGAAAACAGACCGTGCCCTGGGATTATATTTCTAGGTAGTTAGAGAATTTTAGTTTTTAAAATGGAAGAGGACAGCATCAACATCATGGAGTTTCCAGTATAATGACAAGGGACCCTAAGCATTCTCAACAGTACTGCCAGTATCTGCATGATTAACTAGCTTCCTACCTGTAATACTAGCATGTCTCAATCTGACAATTTTAGGACGTATTTACCAAATCTGAGTTGTTTAGTACTCAGATCACTGAGCTCAATAATCTGCACTATTTATTAAGAATTCATGTGGAATTTTTGCTCTGTGGAGGAATGTAGGCAATCTCAGCAACATCATAGTCTGTTCAGCCACTGTGAAAGCCTTGTCCCATCAGGGTGAAGCACGACCCAAATTATTAAGGGCTTCTCACAACATCCTGAGAATCAGAGTTGTCAGGACTGTGCTCTTAACAGATGAAATTTCATCACAGTATGATTAACAATACAGCACTGCTCTCCATCAACTTTCCCAAAGTAACAAAAAGGAAGCCTGTATGGAATAATGGCTAAGAATACATGTCTTAGAGTAAATTAGATGCATTAAATCACATCTCCACTACTTTTAATCAAATTCTGAACTTGTTTCCATACCTGTACAACTGCTGTATAAGTACTGTAAAATAATACTACTGCATTATAAGGAGTAAATAAAAGAGTTTAGTTAAACTCAACACATATAATGCAGTAAAAAATGTCACTTGATACTATTATTACATCATTAACCTCCGAGAGTTCTTAGATCAATCAACACACATGCACTTAAGCACCATCCATACTGAACTGAGTTCATGGTTTCTACATAGAGCAAATAAACACAAATTATTCCTCCCTGTCAGACTTACAACGTGTTCCTTGGTATTGGTTAGTTTCACAAAGCTTACAACATTATGCTAAGTGAAAAAAAAATCTGCATCAACTATATGAAACCCCAACTGTCATTTTTGTAGGTATGTCTTATTAAAATACCATTATGAGTTCTATGCAGGTATAATTTTTAGCATGGAAGAGTGGAAAAATTATGAACTTTGAAATCTGACACACCTGGGTTGGACTTCCTGCTTCACAACTCTCAGTGGTCTTGGGAAAATTAATTCACATACTTGAACATATTTCATCATATAGGATGGGGCTGCTGCTGCCTCAGTGCAGTGTTGTTCTTCTACCCCGCAAGCTCCTAAAGACTGAATACCAGAGCTGCATTAGCCAGCCTTTTTCTGCTCCCCAACCTTCATTTCATCTTATCCTCTAGGGAGGACCTCTTTCCTATTTGAGGCTTTATGTTTACCATGTTGGGGGCAGGGGAAGCAGGGGAAAAAACAACCACATGTAGTGCCAGTATACCATGCTGGCCAGCCACACGCTGGGGCTGCCTGCTTGCTCCCCTGGAAGCAGCTGTCTGGGCCGCCTCACTGTATCATACAGTGTTCATCTTGGCTCTACTGATCCCACCCTGCTAAGACTTCTAATGGACACACTGAGATGCTGTTGTCCTTGTTCAAGTCAAGGTGACAATTGTTAAGCATGTGGATTCATGTGATGTTCCCAAACAAAAGCTGTATCAATAACGTATTTAAAGCAATTCTCCACTTTACATTTTTCATTCAAATGGAGCAAAATCCATTGCAGATGAATATTTAGAGGTGGAATAAGGTACCAAGAAGAGATCTTCAAATCTAGAGGGCAGATATTTGTCTCCCCTAAATATTCTCCCTTCATTGAATCTTTAAATACTGAGGGTGATTAATCAAAACCACTCAGCAATATAAATGAGCTGGAAACGCTAGGGTTATTTTTCCTTTGAAATCACAATTGTTAGAAACGCTGATGGACTTGAGAAAGTCTGTGGGCATAACTCTATTAAATTTAGTAAATTTGAATTGCTGCCTGGCTGAATATAATATGTAAACTGAGCATCTGCAGCAGCATTGCAGGGAGGACCAAGTTGCACCAAACATTACATAGGCCAGTTTGCAAGATCTGACACTTTGTCATGAAGGTTGACATAGCATTGCCATCAATTAAACAAACAAGCTACAAGAATACTATTGATTGGGAGCACAACACTTCAGCAAATCTAGGCATTGGAGTGCATATGTAAAAAAAAAAATCCATTAAGCTCTTTCTCGGCCATTTATGTAATCAGAATGCAAGCTCAACATAGTGTCTAGTATACTATGATGCTCTATAGGCCAAGTGGACCCTTACTCTAAAGAACTCCTCCTAACACTTATTTCAACAAATACTTACCCTAGCATTACATATTACTTCTTTTGTTTATTTTAATGATTAGACTTGTCCCCTCTAGAAGCCTCCTAACACTTATTTCAACAGACACTTACCCTCGCATTACATATTAGTTTTGTTTATTTTAATGATTAGACTTGTCCCCTCTAGAAGCTTGACAGGACTGTCTCATTTCTTTGATATCACTTTTGTTCTTTTTATCACATGTATACATTTATTTTTCTCTAGCCAAAGGCATTGAATTCAACATTCTTTTTCATTTTATTGGTCTTGATAGCTTCCTTTGACATGATCATATCATCAGTGACATCAGCCAGGTTTGGGAATAGAACTGAAATGGATAAATGTTTCCTACATCTTACCCTTTCCACACTACAGAATATAATATAGACCTCTAAAATAATATCTTGATCATGAACATTAGATACATTTTTAAAATTCATCTTAAAATATACATTTTGATCACAACCTAATGCCTTGTGTCCTTCAGAACAGTATTATATGAAAACCAACTTGGGAACAGTGGTTGAGTTGCTAATGATGAGGTTTTCATTTAAAGTTGACCCAGTGCTTTTATGTTCTAGAAATGCAGCTGATCCTGTCTTTCTTTGACCAAAAAAGTGATACTGCATGACTTTTGATAATATACCACAAGAAATGTTGCACATTCCATCTTGATATTTGGGAACACTCACTCTAGGGAGGACCCTGTAGGAATCCACCATATTGTTAGAGAGCCACATGAAGACATTATGAATTGAGTTCTGGTCCACAGTATAGTCGCACCTGCAGCCCGTAGTCAGTATCACCTGCCATGCATTTGAGGAAGCCATAGGGGATTCCAGCCCAATGAAGTCCTCAAATGAATGCAGCCTCAGCTGATACTGGACTGCAAGCTATGAGGGATCTCAACAATCACCACTGAACCCAGTCAGCACAATTGTCTGTAAGAAATAATCTAATTTTAAGCCACTAGGTTGTATATAACAATAGATAGCTGAAATTGTATTTTAGTTGATAGAAATTTGATCACACTAAAGTCTCTTCTAAAAAGCTGTGTTTGATCTAAATCTTCATAAATACAAAGAGCTACTCTATTATTATTCTCTTTCATTTTATTCAACCCACTGAAATGAGTCTTATGATACACCTCACCACTAATTCTGACCTTCTGAAGGTCATTTGTAACCTCCTAATTTCCAACGCTATCCTTATGGAGAAATCCTATAAGCCTATTGTGTTCCCAGTCTTTGTAGCTTCTCTATAGCATTTGCCATGCATTTAGTCTTAAAACTCTATTATTTATTTGACTGTATACCATTTTCTCATAGTTCTCTTCTTTCAAACTAGGAGAAATATAAGGAATAACGCTCTTCTCAAATGCAGGAATGGCTGTGTGCCCAGATTACCAAAGCAGAAGAGAAAAAGAGCAGACAAAGAAATACAGAAAGAAGAAATCTACAAAAGATAAGGTAAGAGGCAAGGAGAATTTTATCCCTTTTTATTGATTCATTATACCTTTGGCCCAACTCTGTGCCCTTGACTAACATGCAAAAATCAAGAGGCAGGGATCAGAGATTTTCTTTTGAAAAAAACCTTGATATTCTTCTAGAAATTAGAATGTGAAGGTAACATTTTCTTAAAACAGTCTCTTATATCACAACCGTTTATCTTTTCAGCTACATTATGAGCTCTTACCATACCTGTAATAAATGTTTGAATAACCATTTTCAACAACGCAAAACATTCTTTTAAATTTTTGAGTCTATGTTGAGTAAAGAACACTGTCATTATCTCTATTAGAAAAAATGCGTTATCACTCACTCATTGCATGGGATGGGAAGAGGTTATATACTTGGATCAGGACATGATATGGATTCTCGGTCTCTGCCTCCCAGTGCGATCACATTTATTAGGACCTTTTTTCTTTCTCCACCCTTCCTTGCTTTCCTTTCTTCTCCTTTCCTCTCCCTTTTCTCTCTTCCTCTTCTCATTGCTTTATTTATTTTATTTGTTCCTTAAATATGTGAAATAGGTTTAAAGGCAATTTTGTTTTGATATTGAGAACTTTTCATATGCAGAATCCACGGCAGCACAAATCTGTGAATGAACAGTGCAAAAATTGAGATCTCAATTTGTGTTCATCTGTGTTATAACACAGAATTCTAGGAAGATGAATAGCTCTTACGTTTGAACATCTATCAGCTTCATGGCGTCTGGATCAAATGAGCATCCTGAGGAGATGTTTTATCACTGCACAGCTGCTGTTTCTATGATCTCTTTAGTTTCTGAGCCACCTCAATATCAGCTATAGTCATGCCTACTTCAGAGATCTAAAAGCCCAGTTTTCTTCCTGGAACCCAAATTGCAAGAAACAGGGTTTTTCAGCAGAAGGAGTATGAACATAGCAAAAGTGTTTCAGTCCTGTTTCTCACATATATTAGCTGTGGGATCTGGATAAAATAAATTTATCTTTGTTTTGATTTATTTACTCACAAAAGAGAAACTAGCATGTAGAAGAAATGTGTATTAAGTATTAACAACAGGAAACATCACGGATTTGCAGTGGGTATATACTTTTTGAAGAGTCATATTATACAAAGAGTAAAAGTTTGGTCTTCAGGTGAGATAAACGAGCTGACCTGTCTCCCTGCATCTTTTGCACTGAGTTACATTTTTTGAAGAAAACACAACTTGGCACCCCCCCACACTTTAATTATCTGACCTCTGAGCACAAAAAATATCTCCCCTGATTCTACTTAGCATAACAAAAAAAGAAAGGTTGCAGTTTTCCAAAGAACTTTCAGAGTACAAAGAGAGAATAAAAATGACGATGGAAACAAAAAATACTAACATTATACTAGCATATGATATACATACACATATGTTTCTGATGCTGCCTTCAGTTGATTGTACCCAGGGACAAAGGAAACTATTCTTTAAGGAGATGCAAACACACACACACACACACACACACACACACACACATCTCAAAGAACAGATAGAAGTTATGTTTTTCTTATTTGTTAGCTACAAGTCTATCTCCATATTTTAGGAACTATCATGGAATACACACATAAAAAAGTATCTCATAGGTATCATGGCTTGGTTCAAGCACAAGAATGAGTTCTTAATCTTTCACTGCATAAGGCTTTATTTAGTTCTGAGATCATGATGAAAGAAGTACTACTTCCCTACACACACACACACACACACACACACACACACACACACACACACACAAATGACCTCTTTCTTTAACTATGGTCCTACCACCTGTATGCAGAGAGCAATCTTTTCCCTATATTGATCCAATACATACAAAGCAGGAAAGTCCAAAAAGTATTTTACAGCTGTGTAATGGGCAAGCAGGGATAAAAAACACTATTCTAATGAGTAAAAACTCCTACAACATGATTCACAAAGTGGCTGTAAAGGCTAAACACAATAGCATATAGGAAGATGCTTGTAATCTGTAAAGCAATATTAGAAGTCTGTTTAAATTTGAAACAAGACAATTTTATTTTGTGGGGAAGAAATGCATTCAGTAGTTGAATAATGTCTGTTTATCTTTAGGTACCTATTAATATTCTGAAGCTGGCTGCTCACTTTGCTTTCTGATTTGCTTCTTTACTAATATATACTCCTGAGGGGTATTCAAAATACTTAACAATATAAAGGCAAAGTTACTGGTCACTCAGAATGGATGCTGCTTGTGAACATCTCTTGTTACTGGTACACATGGATTGAATATCAGACCAGCTGCATCAGTGAAAGGAAGGGTAATTATTTCATTGTGGTTCTGATTCATTCATTATCTGAGTTAATATCTAATAAAGGAGTATGTTTTGAATATTAGCTAGCATGAAATTTAGAGTGGATTATATGCTGCATTTTCTGTTTGGTGGGTTTGAGGAGGAAAGGAACATACAAGTAGTGCCTGTACAGGAAGAAGTAATGCCTCAGCTCGTCTTTGGCGACTTTATTTGTACTCACCCATCATGGCATGGCATTCAGTACACTCTCACTGACTTATCACAATGTCCTCATGAGTTGTATAATTTCAGTTTATTTCATACAGAGTAAATGTGAAGCATGCAGAGGTTAAGAGCTTGCCCTCTCTGTAGTCCCTAGTGCCAGGAATAGCTATGCATGTTCCCAATGTTGACAGTTGCCCTTTTCCCTTGAAGTGGTGAATATGGTAAGTTGAGATACAACTCTTTTTTGAGCTTTTCTTAACTTTAGGAGAGAGAAAGCAAAAACTTCACCTCCCAGGTTTCCCTAAAAGTACTTTGCAAAATATGATTTGTGTTTGGACACTTTGATGATTTTCATGAGTTCTGGAAGGTGGAAATAGAGGCTTCATTTCTGTTCTTCTGAGTTTCTGCTGGTAGGCAGTCAGTGGGCAATAAGGGTGACTTTGTCAGTGTTAGTAGAGATGTTGATATCCATCCAGCCTCTAGCTCCTAGATATCTCGAGGGAAGGTGAAGTGTGTTATTTCTGTGGTGACTCAAAAAATGCAGCATACTTCATTCATGAGTTTCTGGTAAATTTTGTAGTTGTGGTTACAGCCTGATGAAAGCATTTTCTAGACTTCAATAGCTTAATCACAGTAGCAATAGTAGTGTAAACTGCTGGCCAGGTTCTACAGTATATCTTTGGTGTCACTCCTGAGTGTTCAGTTAGAATCTGTTTCTTCAGCCACACCAACAATTCTAGAAGCTATGTCCTAAAACATAAGGAAATATGTATTGCTCAAACTACCTGGAGTAGATTCTGTTTTCTAAAACTAAACTTGGATTGAAACTATAACTGGAAGCAATAGGGACTGCAGGTAGGAGACTAAAGGACATGAGAATTTGAGTTTGATTTTCTGAGCCAATTAGATGTGAATGAAGAGATGTTTCTATTAGCATTATAATCCAAGGGACCAGTGGTAGACATTATATTTAATTATACAAAGGATGGTTGAAGGCAAAGATTTAGTGGACAAGTGGCTATCTGCCACTGAGGGTCATTATTGTACAAGTCAAGAATACAATAACTGTGAATGCAATGGAGAGTTTAAAGGAAGCAAATGGTAAGCTCATGGTTTTATAGTCTCAGCTGAAGCCACCAGGACAGGAGACCAGGACACCTTCTATGATTATTGTCACATAGCATCTTATTTCTTCTCACTTTAAAGTAGAAATATGTTTATGTTTAAAGCTGGGTCTGATTCTGAGAGCTATTGAATGACAACAAATTTGAATGCTTAGACTGGCCAGTGAAAACTGGGGAATATTTGAGAAAGAACTGGGCTCCAAGAGTTTAAGAAATTTAAAACAGATTTGGATGATTCAGAGTACCCCTGGCCCTGAACACTGACAGCAGAAATAAACTCTCTTTCCTCTGGTGCAGCCAAGTCATGTTATTTAGACTTGAACCCTAAAATGGCTTCACCCAAAGATTTATCCTGTAAAGGGAAGCCACTTATCCTCACCTCTGTTGCCACCTCTCTGACCTATAGCTCACCATACCCCAGGGGGACAAAAATAAAAATTAGAACTTAAAGGACAGTTATGCACCAAAAAATTCAAAGATTTGCTAATTTATATCAGCAAGAATCTAGGTACTATGTGTGGAAATTGATTTTTTGTGTCATTAGCTAAATATAAGGGCCAGAATTTTATATTGATCCAAGTTTATCAGAGATTCTGTATTCAAAGAATTAATTCATGTAGCTGGTAGTGGTTTTACTAGCTACTCAGTATGGACTGAAATCTAGACTCAGGGGCAGACTATGTCAAATGAAGTTGAAATGCCAGAAACTTCTGAGTATAATAGAAAGAAAGGATTCTAAATATTCATGGAGAAAGCAGGGCACACTTATCATGTATAAGCTACACATTAAGACCATACATACAACCCTTTGGAAGATCTGGACAACACTCCTTCACTAAGGCTTAAGAAATACATGAATGGCATCCTACAGTATGGGAGAATATATTTGTAAATGACATATCCGACAAGAGGTTACCATCCAAAATATATAAAGAACTCACACGCCTCAACATCCTAAAAGCAAAAAAAAAAAACATTAAAAAATGGGTGGAGGGTATGAAGAGACAATTCTCCAAAGAAGAAATTCAGATGGCTAACAGGCACATGAAAAGATGCTCCACATCACTAATTATCAGGGAAATGTAAATAAAAACCACAATGAGATATCACCTCATACCACTTAGGATAGCCAATATTGAAAAGACTAAGAACAACAAATGCTGGCCAGGATGTGGAGAAAGAGGAACCCTCCTACATTGCTGGTGGGAATGTAAGCTAGTTCAACCATTGTGGAAAGCAATATGGAGGTTCTCAAAAAACTAAAAACAGAAATGCTATTTGACTCAGTAATTTCACTCCTAGGAATTTACCCAAATACAATTTCTCAGATTCAAAAAGATATATACAGCCCTATGTTTATCGCAGCACTATTTACAATAGCTAAGATATGGAAGCAACCTAAGTGTCCATCAGTAGATGAATGGATAAACAAGATGTGTTACATATACACAATGGAATATTATTCAGCCATAAGAAAGAAACAAATCCTACAATTTGCAACAACATGGTTGGAGTTGGAGGATATTACGCTCAGTGAAATAAGCCAGATGGAGAAAAGCAAGTACCAAATCATTTCCCTTATTTGTGGTGTATAACAATGAAGCAAAACTGAAGGAACAAAACAGCAGCAGACTTGCAGACTCCAAGAAAAGACTAGCAGTTACCAAAGGGGAGGGGTGTGGGAGGGCAGGTGAGGAGGGAGGGAGAAGGGGATTCAGGGGTATTATATAATTGGTACACATGGTGTAAGGGGGGATCATGGGGAAGACAGTGTAGCACAGAGAAGGCAAATAGTGACTCTGTGGCATCTTACTACACTGATGGGCAGTGACTGTAATGGGGTATGGGGGGACACAATAACATGGGTGAATGTAGTAACCACATTGTTTTTTCATGTGAAACCTTCAAAAGAGTGTATATCAGTAATACCTTAATAATAAATAAATAAATAAATAAATGAGAAATACATGAATGAAGAGAGAACCAGCACTGTTTAAATCAATCAATCAATCAATCAATCTACCTATCTGTTTAAAACCAAGGATAAAATTAGGAGATGCTCCACCTAATGGTTTTCCCTGATTTTGGTAGAGATAATCAGATCACCAAGTATGAGAAGCTACATGGCAACACTTCTTAACCACTACAGTTCAGTTGAATAAAGGCTTAACTTTGTGACCCAGTCCCCAGATTTACTTAGTTTACAGACTAATAGCTTCTGCAGGAAGGAGGGCCTATGACACTTTCAACAACTATCCTATGATAGTAGACATTATAGCTCTAAATCTTCCTCATAGACATATCCAAAGAGACCAGTAAACACTTATCAGGGAATCTATGCATAGACTGAAAGTAAACCCTCAACCTTTAGTAGCTCTGCGCAAATTCTAATCTCTATGGATCAGGAATATCACTTTGGTCCACTTAACAGAGTCAAGGTTGTGAGATTCAGGTGATAAATAACTTATTGGCCCAAGCCAAATCAACTATGAGTCCAGGGAACCTGAAAAAGCAAGCTCTTATTATTTCTTTGATTGCTGAATATATAGTTGAAATAAGCTACTGGCAGACTTCCCACACTGGCTCCTGAACAGTGGTATGAGTGATCCTGTTGTATCAAGGAACAAGTGGAACAATGCTACCTACCAAAATAGCATGCAAAGTCAATACCATGTTCCTAGTGAGAAAACAAAGGTTAGGGCCATCATTCAATAACTGAAAGATTCAGGTCAATGAATCTTACCACAATTGCATTTAATTATTTTTTAGTTATATAAAAAATAAACAGGTAAAATGAAAAATGACAGTGGATTTCACAAATTTTATGAAGTGATTTACAAATTGCAATTGCTGTTCCAGTTGTTGTCTCCTCATTGAAGTTAACAACATTATGTCTTACCTCTGGAATGCAGATACCAAGCTGGCCTACACTCTACCCCCCAAATCTGTGCAGTTATCAGACAACTATAGAATAAGTTTCCACTCACCTGACAGAGACAGAACACTAACACTGTCTGACCTCAAAACTATGGCAACTCTCCAACTCTCATTCATTATTTACTCTCCAAGAATTCAGATTACCAACCCAGGACACCCCGCTGGTATACTATATTGATGGCATCATGCCAAAGGAATAAGAAAACACCTCTATGCTTGACAGAAGATGGGAGAAAAATTCTAAAAGTATTCAGGATTCTGCCATGCCTGTGGCATTCTTGGGGATGGAGGAAATTAGTGGTGTATAACATTGCTGTATATCACCACCACAGTGAAAGAAAAATCACTATACCTTATTACACTTACTACCCTGAAAGAAACTACAGTCCTTAAGGGGGTCTCTTTGGAACTTGAAGGCAAATATATCACATTGATACATTTGGCAAGTAAATTATAAAACATCAGCTTTAGGTAGGACCCCCCACTCCAACTTTGAATGGGGCTCTTGATTGAGCTGCAGAGAAAGCAGTTCTGCCACTTGACCAATGTACCAAACAGTGCTTCACTATGTGTGCATAGCAGGTGGGGACACTAAATGAAGCCTGTGGTAATTGTTCCTGGGGGAACCACAGCCCAAGCTAGTAGGATTTTAGAACACTGTACTCTATGGCAGGTAATGCTTCACTCTTTGAGAAACAACTTCTATTTCTTACTAGAAGGGTATGGCAAGAGGAAAGAAGGGGAAGCATTTTATTTAGGGAGAATATCTTGAGAATAGAGAAGGCAAAAGTATGTGTAGAGTACTGGGGAAACTATAAACCTTGTTAGGTTGCATAGAGACTCTGTATGTGAGTAGATTTACTAACTGGAGGAATAGATCTTCCTGTTGTGTTGTAGAAATTTTGCCCAAATGAATTTAAACTACACTGATTTGATCCTTGTTTTAAAATTCTATAGCCAAGAATGCTTGGTAGAAGATATTTTTCACTTTGGTCAGGACAAGTGTTCTACAGTGAACCATGCTCAGGTACTAGAAGATTCAATGCACAGCTTGACACAGCTGGAAATAACTCTACTGAAATCAACTCAGTGTCCTGCAGTGGCTTAGAAAACAATATACAGTACAAAGCATTTAAGCCCATCATAAACTGACAGTTCTCCTAAAACAGGCTGAGTACAAAGAAGCTGCCTTTGAATTTGGAACACACATACACACATGCATATACACATATATGCATAAATATGATGAATTTGAAAACTAACAATTGAACAATTTTAATAAATTCTATATTCCTACAGACCAAATACTACATGACCTTAATAACTGTATTTAGGTATGCTATGCCATTTGGGATTTGAGTTCTTGGCAGGTGAAATATAAAATATTCATTTTCTTATTCACTGTTTTTCTCTGGTTTCAGAAATACAGCTTTCAATAATAGATTTATTTTTTCACTCACCAACCTAAGCTCTCAGTAGAAAAAGCAAAAGTCAGTGTCTCTAGTCTCTCTTTTCTCTCTCTTATTTTTTGGGGAAAAATGTTATAATAGATGAGCTGCGTGTAAACTCTGTGAATTCATATTAGTGAATGGTAGGTGAGTAAATTTTAAGTGACCCACTTCATGGATACTTTTTCATACTAAGTACTACAAAGAACAAAATATATGTTATATATATATATATATATATGAAATATCACTTAGTGTCTCAACATATCCTTTAAAGAATTAAGTTCCATTTTTTATCATGTTTTCTCTTCTACTTGTCTGAGGAACACAACACAATCATATAATTATTGAAATACATTAAATAAAAATTATGCTGAGTGTGCAGCTGCCAAAACAAAAGTGCGCAACTCCATGCCAACAAACTGATGGTCCAGCATGAATCCTTGAGAAGATCATATCAACCATCAGACAATACTGGGTACTCACATTCTCCACCTACTCCAAACCAGACTTGTTTTTTGTAATATGAAATTGTTCCTCCAAGAACCAAACATGCCTTTTTGTTTTAAAATAGACTATTTTTTAAAACAGTGTTAGATTCAAGTAACAGACAGGGCTTTTTGAAAATGTGGATCATCCACAGCATAGTACCACACTTTACCTATAAGGATATTCAATGAATGTTTTTACTATCTTTAATATGTACATTAATACAATTAAATAATGAAGTAAATGATTTTAATATTGGTCTTAACTAGAAAAAATATCTTTTAAAAAACAGAAAAAATTATAAGAATAAGAGAAGAAACAAATACTAGAAACTAGAAGAATAAAAAGATGACAAGTAATCCTAAAACAGTAGTTCACCTAATTGTCTAAATGAGGAAAAGAAATAATAAACAATTATGGAAAATACAAATTAAAGAGAAGATTAAAAAATATCACAAGAGGCTGGGGAAAAAAGATGGTGGCATGAGAAGTAAGGCAGAAACCTCCTCCCCAAACCACAAATAACATGAAAATAAAGGAAATACAACTAATCCTGAAAAAGTGTTGGGAAGAAGACTGCAACAGATGGCCTATATCTGGGGAAAAGAGAAGACCTCAAAGAAAAGGGCAAAGTAGCAAAAACACAATCTGGCATGACCCAAGTCCTCTCCCCTCCCCGGCTCATAGATGGGAGGAAGAGAAACACAGCAGGGAGGAAGTAGAAGCTGAAGACTTTAAACACCGACCTCTGGAGATCTGCTGTGGGAGCATGAACCCACATTACACATTGTTGTGGAGATTACGGGGGTTGGAAAGCTAAGACAGGCAGAATACTTGGAAAAACTAAGATTCCAGCCACTTGTGGGAACAGGTACCCACAATGAGCCACTCCAGGACAAAAGAAAGGCAGGCACTTTGAAAGACATCCCAATAGTGAGAGGGGTGCTAAAGGGGCAAGGATTTCACAGAGCTTGGTACTCAGGAGAAAGGACAGGTAGACAAAATCGTTCTGGCACATGCAGCCACACAGGTGGGGAAACTTCAGGAACTTCAGGCACTCCATCTCTCTGGCTGGCAGTGCAGAGCAACGGCCCCCAACTGTGATACACAGCCTGCCACTCCTTAGTCCCAGCCAGCATTGGTTTGTAAAACTGTGGCGCCCACAATAACGCCAGACCAGCTGGATGGTGGCCACGCCTACCACAGCTACAAGGGCATAATGCAGAGGCTCCTCCCAGTAACTCAGCCAACTGGCCCTGGCAATAGAGACGGAAACTGCAGCCAGGAAGCATAAAAGAGCACTTTCATCCCAGCAGGCATCAGGGCCCCTCACCTGTGAAACTCACCATCACTCCAGGTGCTGGGCAACTCCGGAGAGTAGAGCTTCTGGGCACTAGAGGGCACCACCAATACAAAGGTATTATTCCACAATAATTATTCGAGATAAGAAAGAGCAAAAGAATCTTGTACAAACCAAAATCCCTAAAACACAAGAAAGAGGGCAGAGTAAAACTGAAATCACCAATCTCCTTGATAAAGATTTCAAAATAAAAATCATAAACATGCTCACAGAGCTACAGAAAAATACTGAAGATATCAGGGACGACTTCAAGAAAGAGATAAGAACTTTGAAAAATATGGTATATGAAATGAAACATACAATGGAGGGATTTAAAACCAGATTAGACAAGGTAGAGGAGACAAAAAGTGAAATAGAAATTAGAGAACAGGAACACAAAGAAGCTGAGGCACAGAAAGAAAAAAATATATCTAAGATTAAAAGAATATTAACACAACTCTGAGACCAATACAAACGGAACAATATTCGCATTATAGGGGTACCAGAAGAAGAAGAGAGAGAAAAACAGATAGAAAGTGTCTTTGAGGAGGTACTTGATGAAAACTTCCCCAGTCTGAGGGAGGAGATAGTCTCTCAGGCCATGGAGGTGCACAGATCTCTGTACACAAGGGAACCAAGGTAGACAACACCAAGACATATAATAATTAAAATGGCAAAGATCAAGGACAAGAGCAGAGTATTAAAAGCAGCCATAGAGAGAAAAAAGATTACATACAAAGGAAAGCCGATTAGGGCATTATAAGATTTCTCAGCAGAAACCTTCCAGACCAGAATGGAGTGGTGTGATATATTTAATGCAATGAAACAGAAGGGCATCGAACCAAGTATACTCCACCTGGCAAGACTATCATTTAAATTTGAAGGAGAAATTAAACAGTTTCCTGATAAGCAAAACTTGAGGGAATTTACCTCCCACAACCAGTCTCTAAAGTGTATTTTAAAGGGACTTCTATAGCTGGAAGGGCACCTAAGGCTAAATAGCTGTCACCAGAGAAAATAAAACCACAATAAAGGAAATAGACCAATTAATTACTAAGCAGATGAAATCAACTATCCACAAAGACAGTCAAGGGATACACAAAGAGTACAGAATATGACAGCTAATATGTAGAGTGGAGGAGGAAGAAAAAGAAGGGAGAAAAAATAACCACCTTTAGATTGTGTTTGGAATAGCATAATAAGTGAATTAAGCTAGACTGTTATATAGTAAAGAAGATGCCCTTGAACATTTGGTAATGACAAATCTAAAGCCTGCAATGGCAATAAGTACATATCTATCAATAATCACCCTAGATGTAAATGGAATGAATGTACCAATCAAAACACATAGAGTTACAGAATGGACAAAAAAACAAAATCCATCTATATGCTGCCTACAAGACACTCACTTAAAACCCAAAGACATATATAGAATAAGAAAAAGGGGATGGAAAAAGATACTTCATGCAAATAATAGTGAGAAAAAAGCATGAGTTGCAGTACTTGTATCAGACAAAATAGACTTCAAAATAAAGAAAGTAACAAGAGACAAAGAAGGACTTAACATATTGATAAAGGGGTTAGTCCATTAAGAGGATATAACCATTAAAAATACCTATACACCCAACAAAGGAGCACCTAATATGTGAAACGAATCCTAACAGAATAAAGGGAGAAATAGAATGCAATGCGTGCATTCTAGGAGACTTCAACACACCATTCATTCCAAATGACAGATCAACCAAACAAAATAAGTAAAGAGATAGAGGCACCAAACAATGAGTTAGAACAGATGGACGTAACAGACATCTACAGAACACTCCACCAAAAAGCAGCAGGATATACATTCTTCTCAATTGCACATACAACATTTTCCAGAATAGATCACATACTAGGCCACAAAAAGAGACTCAGTAAATTAAAAAATATTGAAATTATGCCAACCAGCTTCTCAGACCAGAAAGGTGTGAAACTAGAAATAAATTATGTAAAAAAACAAAAAAAGCCCACAAACACATGGAGGTTTAATAACATGCTCCTAAATAATCAAGGGGTCAATGATCAAATAAAAACAGAGATAAGCACTATATGGAGACAAACGAAAAGAACAACTCAACACCCAAAACCTGTAGGATACAGTGAAGGTAGTTCTATGAGGAAAGTATATTGCAATAAAGGTATAAGACCAGAAACAACAAGCCTAAATGAACAGTCTAAACTCACAATTAGTAAAACTAGAAGAAGAAGGACAAAAGAGACCCAAAATCAGTAGAGATCACAGCAGAAATAAATAAAACTAAGAAGAATAAAACAATAGAATTGATGAAACTAGGTGCTGAATTTTTGAGAAAATAAACAAAATAGATAAACCACTAGCCAAACTCATCAAGAAAAGAGAGTGTACACACATAAACCAAATCAGAAATGAGAAAGGAAAAATCACTACAGATACCACCACAATAACACAAAGAATTATTAGAGAATACTATGAAAAATTATACACTAATAAATTAGATAACCTAGAAGAAATGGACAACTTTCTAGAAAAATACAACCTTCCAAGACTGAAACAGGAAGAAACAGAATATCTGAAGAGACCAATTACCAGTGTTGAAATTGAATTTTGCTAATCCAAAAATTACCTAAGAACAAAACCCCTGGACCAGATGGCATCACCACTGAATTTTATCAAACATATAGAGAAGATATAATACACATCCTCCTAAAAGTTTTCCAAAAAGGAGAAGTGGAGGGAATACTTACAAAGCCATTCTATGAGGCAGGCATAACTCTAATATCAAAACCAGGCAAAGACACAAATAAAAATAAAGACCAATATCCCTGATGAACATACATGAAAAAATACTCAACAAAATATTAGCAAACTGAATTCAAAAATACATCAAAAAGATCATTCATCAGGATCAAGTGGAATTTATTCAAGGGAATCAGGGATGGTACAATATTTGAAAATCCATCAACATCATACACCACATCAACAAAAAGAAGGACAAAAATCACATGATCATCTCCATAGATGCTGGAAAAGTATTCAACAAAATTCAACATGCATTCATGATAAAACTCTCAACAAAATGGGTATAGAGGGCAAGAACCTCAACATGATAAAGACCAAATATGATAAACCCACAGCAAACATCATAATTAACATCAAAAAGCTGAAAGCATTTCCTCTAAGATTGGGAACAAGACAAGGATCCCACTCTCCCCACTTTTATTCAACATAGTACTGGAAGTCCTAGCTACTGCAATAAGAAACACAAATAAATAAAAGGCATATGGATTGGGTAAGGAAGAAGTTAAACTGTCACTGTTTGCAGATGACATGATATTGTATGTAAAAAACTCTAAAGAACCACTCCAAAACTACTGGAACTAATAACTGAATTCAGCAGAGTTGCTGGATACAAAAGTAATACACAGAAATCTGTGGCATTCCTATATACTAACAATGAACTAGCAGAAAGAGAAATCAGGAAAACAATTCCATTCACAGTTGCATCAAAAAGAATAAGATACCTAGGAATAAACCTAACCAAGGAGGTGAAAGACCTATACCCTGAAAACTACAAGACACTCATGAGAGAAATTAAAGAAGATACCAATAAATGGAAATGTATCCCATGCTCATGGATAGGAAGAATTAATATGTCAAAAGGGCCATCCTGCCTAAAGCAATCTACAGATTCAATGCAACCCCATCAAAATGCCAATGGTTTCTTCACTGAACTAGAGCAAATAGTTCTAAAATTCATATGGAACCAAAAAAGACCCCAAATAGACAAAGCAATCCTGAGAAGGAAGAACAAAGCTGGGGGAATTATGCTCCCCAACTTCAAGCTCTACTACAAAGCCACAGTAATCAAGACAATTTCGTACTGGCACAAGAACAAACCCATAGATCAAAGGAACAGAATAGAGACCCCAGATATAAACCCACACATACATGGCCAATTAATATACAATAAAGGAGCCATTGATATACACTGGGAAAATGACAGCCTCTTCAACAACTGGTGCTGGCAAAACTGGACAGCTACATGTAAGAGAATGAAACTGGATTATTGCCTAACTCCATACACAAAAGTAAACTTAGAATGGATCAAAGACCTGAATATAAGTCACAAAACCAAACTCTTAGAAGAAAACATAGGCAAAAATTTCTTGAATATAAACATGAGCAACTTTTTCCTGAACACATCTCCAGCAAGGGAAACAAAAGCAGAAATGAACAAACGGGATTGCATCAAACTAAAAATCTTCTGTACAGCAAAGAACAGCATCAGCAAACAAAAAGGTATCCTATGGTATGGGAGAATATATTCATAAATGTCTGATAAGGGTTAACACCTAAATATATGAACACCTAAAATATATGAAGAACTCACATGCCTCAACACCCAAAATGCAAATAACCTGATTAAAAATTGGGTGGAGGATCTCAACAGACTTCTCCAAAGAAGAAATTCATGGCCAACAGACACATGAAAAAATATTCCACATTGCTAATTATCAGGGAAATGCAAATTGAAACCACAATGAGATATCACCTCACACCAGTTAGGATGGCCAACATCCAAAAGACAAGCAACAACAAATGCTGGTGAGGATGCAGAGAAAGGAGAACCCTCCTACACTGCTGGTGGGAATGTAAATTAGTTCAACCAGTGTGGAAAGCAATATGTAGGCTCCTCAAAAAACTAAAAATAGAAATATCATTTGACCCAGGAATTCCACTCTAAGGAATTTACCCAAAGAAAACAAGATCCCAGATTCAAAAAGACATATGCAACCCTATGTTTACTGCAGCACTATTTACAATAGCCAAGATATGGAAGCAACCTAAGTGTCCATCAGTAGATGAATGGATAAAGAAGATGTGGTACATATACTCAATGGAATATTATTCAGCCATAAGAAGAAAACAAATCGTACCATTTGCAACAACATGGATGGAGCTAGAGGGTATTATGCTCAGTGAAATAAGCCAAGTGGAAAAAGACAAGTATCAAATGATTTCACTTATACGTGGAGCATAAGAGTAAAGAAAAAAACTGAAGGAACAAAACAGCAGCAGCTCACAGCCTCCAAGAAGAAACTAGCAGTTACCAAAGGGAGTATGTAGGGACAGTAGTTGGGGAGGGAAGGAGAAGGATGTTAAGGGGCATTATGATTAACACACATAGTATAGGGGGTTCCTGGGGAATGCAGTACAACACAGAGAAGACAGTTAGTGACTCTATAGCATCTTAGTACACTGATGGTCAGTGACTGCAATGGGGTGTCTGTGGGGGGACTTGATAATATGGGTGAATGTAATAACTATAATGTTGCTTATATGAAACCTTCATAAGATTTTATATCAATGATACTTTAATAAAAAAAATTTTAGAAGGCATCAAAGGAGACTACTGCATAACTCCTGGCAAAGAAACCTGAAAACCTACATAATGATTAATTTTCTAGGTAAATATAATTTACTAAAACATCCCAAAAGTTTTTGAAGAACTGTTCATAAGTATCAACAGACCTTAATTCTTTCCGATTCTCATATACTATTCCACAAAATAGAAAAAAATCCTAAAATATACCTAATAAAAACTGCACCAAAAGTCTTGTACTGCTCACACTTATAGAAATATCCTAAATAAAATATACTGAATAAAATGCAACATATTAAAAAATAATACATTACAACTAAATGGGACTTATTTCAGAAATATTAGCATGGTTCAATTTGAAGATAGCCACTAATAAAATTATATTCATTAACATAAAAAGAATGAAGAAAACATTTGATTATCTGAACACATGCTGAAGAGGCCTTTTGCAAGAGTCAACACCTATTTCTGATTCAAAGGAAATGGTTAACTATGTAATCAATTAAGCCTTCCTTAAAATGGTAAAAAAAAAAGAAAAAGATATGTTTCTCATTCCCAAAGCCAGTGTCCAACTTAATGGAGAAAGATTAGAAGACTGTTTTCCAAAATCAGGAACAAGAATGCTCCTATCTCTACTCCTTTTTAATGTTGCATTGAAAACATCAGACATTGTAGTCAGAAGGAAAAGAGCAATTAAAGGCATTACAACTCTAAAGAAAACATTTTTAAAATATCTTATTGGAGGTGATATAATTTTATGTCTGAAAGTCACAGTAGGTTTAATGCTGAAACTAACACAAATGATAAGAAAATTTAGTCATGTAGAAGTAATATACCAAAATCAGTAATGTTTGTCTACACAAACACTAGTAGTTAAGAAATATAAGAGATGATTTAATTTACAAGAAAAATAAAAGATACTTAGAAATAAACCTAATGAGAAATTTATAAAACTTACATGTGAAGAATTTTAAAAACTGCTGAAAGTCATACAAGTAGATTTAAATAAACAGAAAGACATCTTAATTTTGGATAAGAACACCTGACATCATAAAAATGGCAATTCTCCCAAAGTTAATATATAAATTTGTCACAATCTCAATAAAAATATCCACAAGTACTTCTTATTCTGAAGCTAACAACCTGATTCTAAAATTCATATGGAAAAAAAATTGTTTAGGAAAACCCTGCAGAAGAAAAAGTAACAAAGAAGATATGGCTGACCAAATATAAAATACACTATACCATACCATACCATGCTATGCTCTAATATACTTACAACCAAGTGATATTAGTATATGACTAAACAGACAAATGCAACAAAATAGAATATCCAAAATAGACTGAAGTATGAAGAAGCATTAGTGTACTATGAAAGTGGCATTTCAAAATCACTGAGGAAAGTGTGGAATTTTTAATATATGAAATATGGACAATTGGATAGCTATTTGGGAAAAGATCAAATGCAACCATACCTCAGACTCTTTCTTCTTCCAGGCTACATAGGTTTGTCAGTCTTTGGAGGTGAGGGAGCAATGTTGTAGAACAGGGTTTACATTTCCTCTACCTATGAACTGAAACTGAATGCCAGTTTTTGTACAATTTCTGGACTGACAAGTGTTCTTATTGAGTTAATTTCTAGGTTCCAGGAAATAGGATAAGTCAAAATACTCCATAAGGAAATGGTTAGACTGATTCAGTATGTGGAGCCAGTCTAAGAGACAACCATCCTGGACTTTTCCAAAGGTCGTTGTCATGGAACAAAATAAAGAGGGGTGATTGTTCCAGATTAAAGAAAAAAAGACTTAACAACCGAATGCAATATGTTAACCATGATTGGATCTTTGTGTGAAAATAAAAAAAAACTATTAAAAAAACCCTGCGATCATTTCAAATTTCTTTGGTTAAATAATGGTGTTGCAGTTACATAGGAAGATGTCTTAGTCTTAGGAGATGATGATTATAAACCTGATGTCTACAAGCTACTCTCAAGGGTTTAGTCACATGTATAAACAAATATATCAAAATTTCAAGAATTGGTAAACAGTTGTACAATTCTGTTAGCCTGAGTGTTTAAAAAATTTTCGTAATAAAATGTTGGGAAAATTGGATCCTCCTTTAAGCATGTTTATTACCTTTTAGCTGCATTGTCTTTACATGGCCCCTTATTTTGTGTGTTTGCTTGTTTTTCTATTTTGTCTGCATGTTTACATCTATCTCATAGATAAAAACTACCAGTCGCTTAAGGCCTGTAGCTTGTTTGCAAACAGTACGATCCCATTCTTCTTGGTTACCTTCTCTCTCTACAAGGTAATTATTAAATTACCCTCAGAATTTAAGAACAATGTTTGTTGATATAAATTTAAATTATGAAAGATCCAGTAGTTTTAAGGGAATGAGAAAATAGTTGAAAATTCAATTCTGTGCCTTCTTTTTTTTAGGGTGTGTGGGTTTGTTTTGTTTTTGTTTTTTGTTTTTTGTCTTTCTTCCTTGATTGATTTTGTTCCTCTAAACAACTTTCAGTACTCAGTGTTTTTTTTTTTTTTCACTTGCCAGACTTTTAATACTATTTTGGTACAGGGGAATGATGTTTTTCTTTCTCCTTCTGCTATTTCCTTCTGTATATAGGGAGCTCTGTAATACTTTTTAGAGGAGTTCATGTAATTAATCTCATTTCTTTACCTTTTTCTTGGAAGTGAACCACATTCTGTTCTACTCCTCATGCTGTAAGTTTACAAGGGACTTGAATTCATAGGGAGAGAAGACCTGAATTTTGGGAGACAAGTTCAATTAAAAGTTCAACCTCTGCTGCATGGACCCAGAGTCCTGACAAATAAGCAGGGAATGAAATTTTGAGAAACTAAAATATGTTAAGAGTCTTTGGCTTCTGAAGTGATAGGAGGAAATGAGAATTTAAGAATTAAACCTACACTTAAATGGTCAATTAATTTATGACAAAGGAACAAATAATATACAATGGGGAAAAGGATAGCCTCTTCAATAAATGGTGTTGGGAAACTGGACAGCCACATGCAAGAGAATGAACCTGGATCTCTATCTTATACTATATACAAACCAACTGAAATTAGACTTAAATATGAGACCTGAAACCATAAAACTTGTAGAAGAAAACACAGGGGGTAAGCTATGTGACATAGATCTTGACAGTGATTTTTTGCACTTGACACCAAAAGCACAAACAACAAAAACAAAAATAAACAAGTGGGACCACATCAAACTAAAAAGCTTCTGCACAGCAAAGGAAACCATCAACAAAATGAAAGGCAACATATAGAATGGGAGAAAATACTTGCAAGTCATACATCTGATGAGGAGTTAATATCCAAAATATATAAGGGATTCCTACAACTCAATAACACCAACAAAAAAAGTCCAATTAAAAATTGGGCAGAGGAACCAAACAGACATACTTCCAAAGAAGACATACAGATGGCCAATAGGCACATGAAAAGATGCTCAGCATCACTAATCATCAGGGAAATGCTAATCAAAACCACAATGAGATGTCACCTCACACAAGTTAGAATGGTTATTGTCAAAAAGAAAAAAGATAGCAAGTGCTGGTAAGGATGTAGAGAAAAGGGAACCTTTGTCCACTACTGGTGAGAATGCAAACTGGTGCAACCACTAAGAGAAACAGTATGGAGGTTCCTCAAAAAATTAAAAATGGAACTACCATACAATCCAGCAATTCCACCTCAAGGTATATATCTAAAGGAAATGAAATCACTGTCTATAAAAGATACCTGCAACCTCATGTTCACTGCAGCATTATTTACAATAGCCAAGACATGAAAACAACCTAAGTGTCTATTGAGGGATAAATGGGTAAGAATATGTGATAAGTTATAAGTAAGTTCTAGAGATGTATAGCATGGCGACTATATATTTTGCGTTATATTCTTTATATTTAAAGAATGTGTTTTATATCTTGTCGATTTGTAGACATTTTATTAAGTCACATATCCTCTTCTTACAGCCAGATATTTGGCCTTTAACTATTGCAACTTGGCCATATGACATTAGCTTTAGTGTTTGCCTCTGTAGGATTTTCTTTTTTGTAGGTCATTGATAATTCCTTTTGGTTTAATCCCAGGTATGTGTCTATTTTTATAAAGGGAAGGCAACTGACCCTGGTCCTTAAGTTACATATCTACAAACTTTTCCCTCTTTTAGCAAAAGAAAGTGCTGCAAGACAGAGTCTGTGAACTGTAGGAGAAGTGAGAATATGGAATTTCAGAGCAGTAGGTTGAGGGCCTCACCAAAAAGGGCTTTCCTCAGCAAGCTCATAGACTCTGGGGATTATGATCAGATGCTAACGTACACATGACTCTTCTAGATGCTGGATAGCATAGGATAGAGCCAAGTTTGGTCATACTGCTTCAGCAAACGTAAGAGTGTCAACAAAAGAGTAGAGCAATAGTGAGTGCTTTATAAGGTGTAAGTCACTATAGCTTGATCTTGAATTCAAAGGCATTGGCTTTAGCACAGATTTCATGGGCCCTGCAAAAACTTAAGTGGATGCTGGCAAGCTACAGCTGCATAAAAATTTTAGTAAGAAAAGATGGTCAAAGCAAATATTCATTATAGGACAAGATGGTGTTTCCATAACTAGGCTACTAGGCATTGATGAGCAGAATGATATTTGCCTCTTAAATTTTCAGTTCCTGAGTAGTTTTAAATTGTTAAAGGCTGGCATAATCTACCTCAATAGGTCAGCTGTCCAAATTCCATTCTTTATTTAGGCTCAAGAAAGGAATTTTAGAATTACTTTTGCCTGAGAGACCATGTCCATGGAATTTTTGAACTCTACACTCTAGGAAACAAACAGTAAAGATAAGGCATATTAAACATGAGCCAAGGATAAGGATGATAATAGATCAAATTAAGGACTATTTAAATATTGGAATAATAAGAGGTAATTCCCTGGGTGGGAACATTCAATTCTAGAAAGATTTATATGAATGGTAACTGTTTTGGTAGATGGAAAAGTCGCTGATTTGGAGTTATTCATACTTATTTCAGATTTCTTGCAAACAATATCTCAAATCCTCAAAAAATGGTTATAGGAATATACCTTAAGGTACAATGATTAGTTCCCTTACCAAAGAGGGAAAGAATTTGTCCTGATACACTGTTGATCTCCCCAACACAGTCCTGGTTCACTATAGGCTTAGCCCAATTTTATATAACAAAAAGCTGGAGAAAGTAGTAGGGAGGTGGGAGAGCAAGAGACACTTCTACATTACTGAATTTTCCTTGCACATGGCAGTAGTACCAGTAGTGTAATGTATTTTGTTCTTTCCATTTTTTCATTCTCTTCTCCAGAGAGGAAAAGAAAATTAATTGGATTGGTAATTTGGGAGAAATAAAATAGCCCACCTTCCTCTTCCTTTCTTAGTAAGCTATCCATAGACATCATGCATTTGGCTCTTTTGCCTATTGTGAACTGTTGCCAGGATCATTCTCTTTCCCTGTGTGTGAGTTCAGCCCAGAGCTGTTGGCAACAGATGGATGACTATCCATAACTAGTGCTCAGTACTATGATGTTCTACAGAAGAAGGCACTTTCCAATATCAATTAGAAAAGGAATAAAACATAATGGTAAAGAGCAAGGAGCCTGGGGCCAGACTGTCATGGTTCAAATCTGAGCTCTGTAACTTACTGCAGTGTGACGTTGGTCAAATTATTTAGTATCTCCCTGATTCAACTTTGTTTATATGTAAAATCAGATAATAATATTACCTTTCACAGGATTTTTATGAGGATGAAATGAGTTAATATTTGTAAATCACTTAGAACAATACTTCCACCATGGAAACATTCAATATGTTTGAGCTGTTACTATGAGCTTTATCAACCATAAATAATATTTTGTTCTTCATAGGCTTTTTCTTTGATTTTATTTCTCAGTTGGTTCTCAAGTCAGGTGGGAAAGAAAGGTGCTACTTTGTTGTCACTAAAACTCATATACCATGTATAAACTACAATAGGCCCAGTTTTCCCTGCCTGCCTTACAGCTATAAAGGCCCAACTCCTCCGTGCCTTTCTAGTGATATATTACATAGAGTCTGTGTGAGAATTTTGGGTACATAAATGTCATGTCATTCAAATTCTGCTGTTGAAATGAAATTTGAAAGTGAACTCTTCATCTGACTCATGAAATGAATTTGATACTAGACCCAGTTAATCCCTCTCCAATTAGATCATTTTTATAGATTATTATAGAATAGCAATTCTATAAATTGCTATTATAAAAATCATACTAAAATATAATTTTACTGCACAAATATAAAATATAAAAATTATAAAATATAAGAATTATATAAAATTTATATAACAATTATAGATTAGGCAAGTATAGAGGAAACTTTTCTACTTACTTTTTACCAATTATATGAACTTAACTGTATTGTTAGCATTCAGTTGGGTGTAATTTTGCTATGTGGCCAACAAGTGATAAGGACACACACATAAGAAATAGAGGAAATTCCCCTTTCTTACTCAGGACACTATATGTCTATTGATCCACCATATGTTAGATATAGCTTTTGGGGAAACAATGTCACAATTTGATTTAAAATTACTTTAATGTCAACTTAAAGTCCCATATCACCTCTCTCTATGCTTCTGTAATTGGTTTGTGGGTCCTCAAATAGGCAAAAACAGCTAAAACCAGCTAGGGAATTTAGAGGACATTTAGCACAATTTCCTCAATTTAAAAATTACAGGGTTCAGGATCAGAGGTCACCTGACTTGCCAAGGTTTTATTACTACTGTGATGTTCAATTTTTCAGGTTATTTGTTTTCTGTTGGATCTTCTACTTGGGTTCTTTGAAAGATCATCATCGTGTTATCTGGATATTGAGACTCTTCCCGGATGACTTAGCCTAAAATTTCTTTCTTGTGTGCTTTGTGTTTTAGTTTTAGAGCCAAGGCAAGAATCTTTTTTGGGAATAATAGAAAATATCTATGTCTTAAAAATTGTTTCTCTAAGAATCCCATAGCAGTCAAGCCCTCCAGATATTTAATATCATCTTTAAATGTTGTTATTGTTCATATTTTCTCTAGTTATACTGGATAATTTAAGAGTGCCTCTTAAAAATCGTTAAAGCAATGTATCCCTTAAGTGATAACACACAAATGAATTTCAGCCCTGAACCAAAACAAACCAAATTAGTTCTACAGCAAATAAAATTTTTTTGTTACTAAATTGACACTGCATAGCCCATATTAGTTGGAATCGCATGTGTAGTAATGACAGCCAGCCTGCAATGCTCTCTATAGCTAATACAGAGGAGAACAAAACCAGATTTTGACAGGTGACTGTCAAAATCTACATGCTACATAGAAGAAAACTAGAAAGAAAAGACCAACTGGGATTACTTAAGGAAATTTTGTATGATGCCAAGCATATCACAGATACAAAGCACATTCAGTGGATGGTTTATAGCTTTTCTGTTTCAGCTGAGTAGGTGTTATCACTTTTTGTCAGCAGAGTGAATGTTTCAATCATGGCAGTAGGCTGTACTGAGTACTATAACCTTAACTGAACTTACAAGGAATGAATGAAAGTTCTTCCTAGTCTAAAAATGGTTGTTGCATCACTAAGGAAAACTAGAGATGTAGAGGAGGCAAATCATTGTACAGTGCCAACGTTTATTATATTGATTGCTCCCAAGTCAATGAGACAAAAAGAGGAATGGAATACTTCAATATTCTCAGTTGTGCCAGCTTTGATTATTATTGAACACATGCATGTACCTCTCTCTTCATTTCTTGGTTCCTTCTTCAAACTTCACCTTGGTTTTCTACCCTGAATCTTACACTGGGCCTTTTATGTCAGTCTCTGGGCAGTCCCACATTTCTCCCTAACTCCTATACCCAGGTCAGCTATGGAAACCCACCATTTTGCATTATGATACTACAGTATTATAATATGAACAGTGGTTCAATTTCTCTGTACCAGAGCAGTTCTTCCTTCATGTTAAACCTAGTGCTAGTTGATTCTGTTCCAACATATATAGATCTTACAATGTTTTATAATCTACATTTTGCAAAAACTCTATAACACCGAGTTTCTGTTATATTTTACACACATTAAATTTTAAAACTTTCTCCCCTGTGCAAATCTGTTTTTTCTCATATTTTTATGGTCAATCTCAGGCCCCAATAATTTAGTCCTAACACTAATTAGCACCTAGATATTGATCATGAAATTATGGATCACAAAGAAGAAACTGAATGTCTGTATCTTACTTTATTTACTCTTCTTACCCACCTGTCATTCCATTTTCTTCTCCTTTTTAAGTGATCTTATGTCAGATCACTACTTATAAAGCACCATTGCCATTTAGAATGCTGTGTTCAAATGGGCTAAGAATATGACTGAATGGAGTCTGCCTTCAGATAACCTACAGTCTGTGGAAGACAATAATCCCAGTTTGTTGGTCTCCCCCATATTTATCATTATCTTTGTTTTGCTTAAATTTAGGTCTGAGAAATCAATGCTACACTCAGGATCATATAAGCTTAGCATGGAAAACAATTCAGAAATGATTTATTCCAATTTCTGAGCACAGAGAATTAACATCAGTAACCCATTTGATACTAGTTATTTGATTCTGTTAAGAGTCCCTTGTTTTGGTAAGCAGTCACTTTTACAACATTGCTGGGGGGATTAATGTTAAGAAAATTCTTCCTTCTCTTGAGCTTGTAATTTCATTACTACAATTTCCATCTAGTGGTCTTTTTCTGTTCTCTGGAATACCACAGATGGTATCCTTCTCTTTTCTAAAAGATGGAATCTAAAAGAATATGCCCAGTCAGTTCTCTGACATTAGATGCTTAGGAGTATATTATAATACCCGCAATAAGAAAATATTCTCATGTCTGACACTGCATGAGGATCATAGTGATGAGGATCACAGTTTTCTAAAACTAATTTATAAAAAGAAGTATGAGTTATCTGATCCAATTTTGTTTTCCTTAGAAAAAAGCAGATTCCTGTATTGAAAATGTACACATTTATCTGTATGTATCATGCTTTAAAATTCTTTTGTGCTCGCTGCATTTTTGTATTTGCACAACCACCTGTGTTTATATTTTTATTTATATGAATCTTATTACAGAAATAACTTCTAGTTTGCAATTGTATTTAATGTACCAGGGTTTTTAGATTTTCTTATTCAAATTTCATCTCTTTCTCGCTTATTTTCATTTTCTTTTCGTCTTAACCCAGAAAGTGACCTACTTTCTTGTTTAATAGATAAGAATTTACATACTGATGCTTAATAAGAAAGTAAAGTCATTTTATTATTATTATCATGTTTTGATTGGTTGACATAGGTTTTGAGTAAAATATATTCACCATTAGTTTCCTGTCCTCAGGCAGCTACACTTAAATAATTTGGTTTGAGGATAAGATTAAAAGATGATATAGCTTATGGGTAAAATGACCATTTATTGAATGTGATATTATTTTACCTGCTGTATGGAATTTCCTAGCATTATTTGTCAGCTATGAGTGTAGTATCAGAAAGTGTGCACTGCCCTAAAAAAAAAATCACCGTTTTCCACCTGTTTATTCCTCTACTCTAATCCCTGGAAACCACAATTAGTTTTACTGTCTCCACAGCTTTGCCTTTTCTAATCGTACTATTAGAATCAGACAGTAGCAGACTTTTTAGATTGACTTCTTTCACTTGGTAATATGCATTTAAATTTCTTTGATGTTTTGTCATGGCTTGATAGTTCATTTATCAGATTCCATTATCTGGACATACAACAATTTCTTTACATATTTACCTACTGAGGGACATCTTGATTCCTTCCAAGTTTTGGCAATAATGAATAATTATATTATAAATATCTGTATGCAGGTTTTTGTATAAATGTAACTTTATAACTCTTTTGGGTAAATACCAAGAAGTATGATTGCTGGATTCTATGGTAAGGGTCCGTTTAGTTTGTGAGAAACTGTAAAACTGTCTTCCAAAATGGCTGTACCATTTTGTATTCTCACTAGCACTGAATGAAAGTTCCTGTTGCTTCACATCCATGCCAACGTTTGGTGTTACTATTGTTCCTCTTTCAAGTCCTTTTAACAGGCATATAGTGGTATCTCACTGTGGTTTAATTTTTATTTCCTTGATGACATATGATGTGAAACATCTTTCTATATGCCTATTTGCCACCTGTATATCTTCTTCGGTGAGGTATCTGCTGTGGTCTTTTGCCGGTTTTTAAATTAGATTGTTTCTTTTCTTATTCAGTTTTAAGAGTTATTTGTATACTTTGAATCACAGTCCTTTATTAGCTGTGTCTTTTACAAATAGAAACATAAAAATAGTAGGAGGTTTCAATACTCCACTTTCAATAATGGATGGAGCAACCAGACAGAAGATCAATAAGGAAACAAAGGACTTGAACCATCTTTTATATCAGTATGTCTGTTAGCTCCCTTTGGTCCTAGGACATATACACAACATTCCACCTAATAGAAGCAGAATACACATTTTTCTAAAGTGTACATGGAACATTCTCCAGAATAGATTACAAAACTCTTCAACAAATAGTGCTAGGAAAACCGGATAGCCACATGCAAAAGATTGAAATTGGACTGTCATCTTATACACAAAAATCAATTAAAAGTGGATTAAAAAGGACTTCCGGGAATATGGCGTCTTGAACGGACTAGCAGAAAAATTCCTCCCAACATTATATTTATTCACGAAAATACAGCAAATACAACTATCCCTAAAAGAGAGACCAGAATACACAGGAAAGTGCTCAGCGTACAGCTACACCTGTGAGAACTTGGCAGCCGGTGAGGCGGACGGGCGGCGATCCGGTGGGACCGAGCGCTCCCCCCCCCAGAGCTCCAGCGGCCAGACACGCCGCACCCGGCTAGGCGGGACGGAAACACGATCCAGCGAGACGAGAGCGCCCCTGCACCCCAGCACTCCGGCGGGAGTCTCGGCAAGGCGGGTAAGGTACGGAGCCGCGAGCAGACCGAGCGCTCCTCTCCCCCAGCGCTCCGGCGGGAGGAGAGGATTCAGAGCCGGGAGCCGGGGGAAGTCTGGGCCCGGAGCGCCCCTCCACCCCAGCACTCCGGCGGGAGTTCCGGCAAGGCGGGTAAGGTACGGAGCCGCGAGCGGACCGAGCGCCCCTCTCCCCCAGCGCTCCGGTGGTGGAGATCTGCGGTGTAGCGGAGATTGGAGGGACAGAGGGCACAGGGTCCCAGCCGGGAACGTGCAAGTTGCCCGCGGCAGGCTCCGGGAAGGAAAAAGAAAGGAGAAAAAGGGGAAGAAAAGCGCGCGCTCTACC
>JAQQAC010008525.1:8612559-8634197 GCA_029783875.1 Phataginus tricuspis
AAAAAAAAAAAAAAAAAAAGTGGATTAAAGACTTAAACATAAGACCAGAACTATAAAACTCCTACAAGACAGGATAACTTCATAACATTGGTCTTTGAAACGATTTCTTGGATATGACACCAAAAGCACAGGTAACAAAAATAAAAATAAATAAGTAAGGCTATATCAAACTAAAAAGCTTCTGCAAAGCAAAGGTAACATTCAGCAAAGTAAAAAGGCAACCTATGAAATGGGAAAAAATATATGTAGACTATATATCTGACAAGGCGTTAATATCCAAAATATACAAGAAACTTCTACAACTCAATAATAAAAAATGAAATAACCCAACTTAAAAACGACAGAGGACTTGAATAGGCATTTCTCCAAAGAAGACATACAAATGGCCAACAGGTATATGAAAAGATACTCGACACCACTCATCAGCAGGGAAATGCAAATCAAAACCACAATGAGATATCAGCTCACACTATGAAGAAAATGAAGCAGGATAATGGGCTATAGAGTCCCTGGGGGATTGAGTGAGAAAGATTTTAGATGAGGTGTTCATAGAAGACCTCTAACTTGCTTTCATTTCAGGAGAGACCTGAATGAGCAAAAGTCTAAGGTAAGTTATCTGGCCACAGGGGAATAAAAATTGTGAATTCAAAGGACATAATAAAGCAAATGGTAAAATAGTTATTATAAAGCCTTGCAGGCTTCACCTCATCCCTGGCTCTACACAATCTTATTCCCAACCTGAACTCCAAATTTGCAATGTCCAGACCAAGTCCAGTGCTACTTTTCTAAAAGTGTCCCTACCTAGTAGGTATTGTACATTTTAAATTCAGAAGAGAAAAGCACAGTAGTAGGAAAAACATAACAAGGCACAGAGGCTGTGTTAATTTTCCACCTTCCCCTAAGGCCCTGAGCCTCATTCTGTTCTATTTCCTAACAGCTGGCATGCTTTGTTCTTTTCCTCTATAACTGTTTCTCCAGCAGGTAAAGTTCCATTTGGCATCCAGGGCATATGATTGTTATAAGCAGTGTCCCCATGACATTTCATTAAGCTGGTCTTTCTACACTTACCATCAGACTACTGGAGCCTTGTTAGAAGCACTTAATTGCATCCAATTTTTGAGGCTGTAGCTGTACATCAAGATTCTACTCTCGTGTTAATTTGTTTTTAGTTTCTCCCAAGGTCTTCCTGTTGATTAGAGTTTTAACAAAGCCTTTCTCCTTCGACCTTCTCTTCTTTACCTTTCTCTCCTTCCTATAATTTGGGAAGCTGCAGTATGCATTGCTGTTTTGCTGATGTGATTTGTGTTTGCCCAGGAGTCCAGGATCTCTAAGTTCTCATGGGAGTGTTCAGGTCAGGAAATCAGGATGGTAACCATTGCACAACTTTCTCAGAACACTGATCTCCTCCGTTTCATTGATTCAATAAATTTTTTAAATATCACCAAAATACAGCTCTCTTAAAAATGTGTGGCTTCTACATTTAACTGATCCTCTTAGGATTCCAAATCCATTTAAAAAAAATAAGCAAAACCGATGATCTGAATGTTTTAGGGTAAAGAGGATGAACTGGCTATCAACCTGTCTTTTGAGATTGATAATGTCTACTGTTGCTTCTAACAGCTGATTCTGTATGAGCCTTTAAGATGTGCTAGTCACTCTTCTCAAGCAGTATCTCATTTAATCCCTATAACAGTCTCATTTTTTTTTAATGAGAGATATTAGGGTGACTCTCACTTTACAGATAAGAAATGGAAAGCACAGAAACATTAAATACCTTGCCCAAGTTCTCCAGTTATTAAATAGTGGAAATGGATTCAAATTCAAGAGCCTAATTCAAGAGCCTATGGTTTTGAAGCTACGTATGCCCAAGGAATGTGGGCCATCTTCTTCATAGGATGAGATGCTCTTTTACCTGAAGCACATGTTTTTCTTCTCTTTTGTGAGACACTTCCTTGTGTTCTCCCATCTAGTCTTATATTTCTTCATCTTGACTCAGAGTATTCAACAGGACTTCAAACCTCCAACCTGAATCAGACATAATTTCAGGAGTAACTTTAAACTGCCTCTCTACCATCTTTCCTGTTTCAGAGTTCAGCCTCTTTTATGGGACACAACTACTTAAATTATTCTCCCTGCTTCCTGCAACATCCTTACTATCCTCTACCAGCTGCCAGTGAATTCTAATACAGAGTTCTGATAGTGCTCCTCCTGTACCCACCTCTTCATTGATGACCCATTGCTAAAATACAGAGTTCATGTTGCCTAGCCATGGGTTTACTTATAATCTTGGCTCAATCTTCCATTCACGCCATAATTTCCTGAAAATTCCCACCCCTTTTTATATCATATTCTATGCTTAGTGACACTAATCTACTCATTTCTCTCCAAAATACCCATGTCATTGTTTATACTATTTCTTTCCCCAGAAATGCCTTTTTTTTTACCAAACAAAATCATTTGTGTTCTTTGAAACCCAGCTCATGAGTCACCTATTCCAAGATGGATTTGTGACTGTCTCCTTGCTTTCAGGCACAACTAATGCATATGGACCCTCCTATTTGTCCATAACCCTTTGTGCATGTAGTCAGTGTAGTAAATGCCATCTTTTTGTTATAGTTAATCACACGTCTACTTCTCACCACAGACTGAGTTCCTCATGTCTTATACCACACAGTAGGCGCTGATCAATTTCTGTCACATGAATGAATGCTTGAATAAACATTACATATTGCTGTATCGCAAACCAAATAGATCAGTCCAGCAGACACATTTGCATAGAACACAATGGTAGCAATTACTGAGATTCTGTTCTCATTAGATTGGAATTATACCTTTCTTTTAAAAAATACTCTCTAGTGTGTATTGATAGTGATTACTAATGCCTATTCTCTTGGAATAAGGAAAATTATCCATAATAAATTATGGTGGAGCTCTTTGGGAAGGGAAGAAAAGATGCCTGGAATCAGAGGTATAATGCCAGTTGGGGAACCTTCTGTACAAAGTGTTGCTAATGCTTCCTTATCACTTTTTTGTATCATCCTTGCCCGCATACAGCCTAGAGATTTTCCTCTCCCATTCCATCTTCTAAATGAGCCAGTTTATTTGTCTTTCACTGCCTCTCTGTGCTTCCCCGTCTTCCACTGCCATTTCAGCCTTGGCCCCATCTCACTCTTTTCCTCTGCTGCAATTAAATAACTTCCTGAGGTTTTATTAGGTTATTCTTCCAGAAGGTGGACTACTGCCTCGGGGTATTGTGGAATAAAAACACCAAAAAGGACAGCCTAGTTATTTTCCATGGAAAATAGTAACTGTACAACACACAGAGCACAGTGGGAGGGAGGACAAGGGAGGGAATTTAAGGATTATGAAGCTTGCATGATTTATTTAACTGTTCTTTCCACCTGCATAAACACAATATGTCAAGCAGGTTTAAAAAGGGAGTTGTCCATCTCCACATATTAAGGACTGTGCTCAAGAGCCTCAGATGGAGCATTAAGAGCTCGGAGTAAGAACTGGGAAGTGAGCCATGCATGACTCCCTAGACACAGAAACTTCAGGTTCCTTTGTGGAGCAGCTACACTCCTCACAATATCTGTAATCAACAAAGCTGTTGTCTGAAAACCCAGGGATGTGAGGGGGGATCTTCATTGCACTTTCCAAAGTCAAGGTAAAAAATAAGAAATAGTTAAAATCTGTTTTCTATGCTTTTCTCCTGTACTTAGGTGTCCCATCTTTCCTCCCTCACTCTGGGAAAATTCTGGACTAGATGAGGTGCCTCTGGTTTCTTAAAATCCTATGCTGATTTAGCAAATAATACTCTGAATACTGCCTCCCGGAAGTTCTTGTATTTTAAAATGATTGAGTCTTTCTGTATATATTCCATTCCTATTTCTTCTTTGGGACTCATATTATCTATCGGTTTAGGACTTTTTTTTTTTAATTAGCACACACAGAATTTGAATAACTGAACATTGAATTAATGTTTACACTTTTCCATGTGAATTTCAATTTTTATCCCATATGTTATTAATGAAAATAGACATATACCCAGAAAATATAGGTGAAGAGGTTCCTGGTACTTTTGAATGTATGTGTGAGCTGTTACTGATATCTGATACATAGACCTGAGTCATGTTAGCACTTCTAGCTTCTTTTCAAATAAGAATTCATAAAAATCATCTTTCTTACATTTTGTTTGTTTTACCCATTTACCCAAGCTTCAAGTAAACAAATAAAATAGTACCTACCTGTCATAATAGGAAGCCAATCTAATATAAATCCTCCAAAAGCAATATCAGTGATATGATTATACTTCTATTTTCTCCAAGGAAATACACCTAAATATCTGCACATTTGAATTTATATTCTTCTAGCCTGCTCTAAAGGGATTAAATTCTAATACAATCTTTTTGGCATCAGTATAAGTCTCTTCCTATCTAAAAAAAATGCTTATATTTAAAAATGTATGTGCAAATAGTAATTTCTCTCTTTACCAATTATCATATGTGAATATATCTAGTGCATTCTGGAGATAAATCACAGCAATCCAAAGGAAAGACTTACAAAGTACAAATTTCTGGGTCTAAGCTTTGATCTTTCACGTTTTGTCAGATTTCCACATGCAGTGACACCTAGTCTGTTTATGTAAAGGGGCAGAGCCAGCCTCACCAAGAACATAAATGAAGACCTATCTTTGAAGGAGTCTTCATTCTCTTGATTCTTACTGGTGACTCTGGTCTTTCTAAAAGTCAACTGGAAACCAAAAAATTATCCTTCCTTACTTGGTAGAAGCCTTGGAATTGGAGTCCTTGGGAACTGACCTATTTCCACTATAGATAACTTAAATGCCTGGTAATAATCATTCAAATTCAACTTGTGCTGACTCCTCCACTCTCTGCCTTAGATAAAGGACACCCTAAATTATCAAAGAAAGTGTCTTCAGATTCTTCAGTTCCTCATAATATGCTTCCTCTTATCCCTTGACCCTTCTTAAAGAGACACCAAATTTCCAGGTCACAAGAAACTTTATAATTCCACATTTAGATCATGTTCCATCTACAGACACATCTTTTCTACAACACCCCCAAATACTTCCCAAAGGTACATTTAGCCTCCACTTAAGTGCTGCTAGTGGGACAAACATCCATTTTTTCAGAGGCAGGCATTCAAATCTCTACAGGGTAGAAGCAAACCTGTACTAATCCACCATCCACTGAGAAATTAATAATCAAGTGTACTGATCAATTCACTCTTCTTGCTTTTTAGACGCCCCTTATGACTTAACCCTCTTCATTCTCCCATTACAGTAATAACTACAAGGAGAAACTCCAAAAATCCATCTGTTGAGCTGATGAGGGCAGTGATGGAAAAAGATACAGCTGGGGATAAGCTGAGAAGATTTACATTATGTTTTGACTTCAGTATGAGACATAATCTTACCACTTTCGACTACCTTACACCAAAAACTGAAAAGGAAGGAAAATTGACATTTATTGAGCTTGCATTAGCTACAGGGCCACGTCTTAAATATTTTTGTGTTGAATATTTTAGATCCTGATGTTTCCTTTACTATTCATAACAACTCTGCACAGTGGGACATTTAGCCACATTTTAACAAAAGATATCGTCAGTGGTATATATGATGTTAAGTGGTCACACTTGACTGTAAATCCAGGGCCACCTAGCTACAAGTCTTTGCTTTTCTATCATGATTTTTCCTGAGACTAAATAAGATGCTTGCAAACATGACTATATTTTCTTCTGTAATGTATAAAACTGTCTGCAAGCCAACTTGCCTTTGTGGACAACATAGAAAACTCAGCTATTTCAGGAGGTAGAACCAACCTAGGAAACGAGATAGCAGAAAGTGGGGGAGAGAAATGCTTATGATTGAAATGAGCCCTGAAAAGAAAGAATTTGTTCTGTAGTCTCTTTCTGTAGGAGCCCAAAGTGATAAGGTTGTGAGCTATACCCCTTCAAGGCAGAGGCTGAGAAAAAGGTCTGGCTAGAGCAGGGAGCACATTCTCCAACATTCATTCCAGCACTTTCAGTTTGAGGTGTAGCATGCCCTGAGCTACAGTGCTCTGAATGCTGTTCAATGCCCTCTGGCTTTACGTTTACTGTGGGCAACTTTTCATCTTTATACAATTTTAATTAACCCACTATGAACTATAATGGGAGAAATGCTAAGTAGCTGAATTTCCCACCCATTGGCTATTAAATAGCTATCTTCTAATTATGATGGGACCCTTATGTGGCCTAATAGTATTCTTTCTTCAGTTAGGAGCACCACAGCAGCATGCACTTGCTCTTTTAACAGCACAGCTGTTTCCTTGGACTAAGCCCAATGATGTGTATGTTAAAGAGTTTGGGAGAGTCTTAAATCCCCAGGTTTCAGCTTCTGTCCCAACTGCAGTCCTCAATTCTTCCAACTTCCCTCTACCACCCCTGCCTAGACAACTGAGGGACTCTGATTCTAGTGTGGGGTTGCCCCCTTTCAGTGAATGCCAAACTCCCCACATGGAAAATCATCTCTCAGGGATGCCCTCGGAGCTTTTTGGAGAACAGGCAGCTGGAGTCATGGAGAAGGTTGTTCATATGCCACAGACACAGTTGTAAAATGCTTTTATATTTACTTTAAGACCATACTGAGACTGGCTATATGGCACAGCACCCCTTCTCTTCCTACCTACCTTTTTTCTCCTAATCTCTGTAGTTTGCTTTAATCTTGATTTAGACTGCCTTAAGTTTTATTTTAATGAGACTTGGTCTGAGGAAATATATTCAAAGGAAAGAGTGCAAAACCAAGAGATGTGCTAAACTAGCAGAGATTATCTAAAGACATATAAATAAATGACCATTGGTTCAGTGGTGCTTGATGTTATGCCCATGAGGTAGGGAGGTTGTATTAACTGATAATAGCTAGGATTGTGCCCAACCACAAACTTTACCATGACAATGGAGGGGGTTGGTGAAGAAAATTTTGCTACAAAGCTTTAGAGAGCAAGATCCAGCGCTGATTGAAATCAGTGTCTCAAGATTCTCTCATTACTTCATTTAACATTATTCAGAATTTAAAGTGAATTCTTTGGGACAAACACAAAGGAGAAAAGATTTACAAACTTTTTCAAAATCATCTTGAATCCCTCAGATTTTAATATTCTCTTCTAATCTTGCTCTGGCACCCATCTCTAGCCATTTAGAAACACTTGCCTATATTGTTCCTTGCTGAAATGTTCATTCTCTTTTTTTTTTTTTTTGCTATTATTAATATACAATTACATGAGCAACATTATGTTTACTAGACTCCCCCTATTATTAACTCCCCATCACATACCCCATTTCAGTCACTGTCCATCAGCATAGAAGGATGTTATAGAATCATTACTTGTCTTCACTGTGTTATACTGCCTTCCCAGTATCCCTCCACCCCACCCCACACGTGCTACATTATATGTGCTAATTGTAATAGCTCTTTTACCCCCTTATCCCTCCATTCCAACCCATCTTCCCCAGTCCCTTTCCCTCTGGTAACTGTTAGTCCATTCTTGGGTTCTCTGAATCTGCAGCTGTTTTCTTCCTTCAGTTTTTCTTTGTTCTTATACTACACAGATGAGTGAAATCATTCGATACTTGTCTTTCTCCGCCTGGCTTATTCAACTGAGCATAATACTCCCTAGCTCCATCCATGTTGTTGCAAATGGTAGGATTTGTTTTCTTCTTATGGCTGAATAATATCCCATTGTGTATATATACCACATCTTCTTTATCCATTCATCTACTGAAGGACACTTAGGTTGCTTCCATTTCTTAACTATTGTAAATAGTGCTGCGAAAACATAGGGGTGCATATATATTTTTCAAACTGGGCTGCTGCATTCTTAGGGTAAATTCCTTGGAGTGGAATTCCTGGGTCAAATGGTATTTCTATTTTGAGATTTTTGAGGAACCTCCATACTGCTTTCCACAATGGTTGTACTAATTTACATTCCCACCAGCAGTGTAGGAGGGTTCCCCTTTCTCCATATCCTTGCCAACATTTGATGTTGTTTGCGTTTGGATGTTGGCCATCCTCACTGGTGTGAGGTGATATCTCATTGTGACTTTAATTTGCATTTCTCTGATGATTAGTGATGTGGAGCATCTTTTCATGTGCCTGTTGGCCATCTGAATTTCTTCTTTGGAGAAGTGTCTGTTTGGCTCCTCTGCACATTTTTTAATTGGATTATTTGGTTTTTGTTTGTTGAGGTGTGTGAGTTCTTTATATAATTTGGATGTCAACCCCTTATCAGATATGTAATTTATGAATATATTCTCCAATACTGTTGGATGTCTTTTTGTTCTACTGATGGTATCCTTTATTGTACAGAAGCTTTTTACTTTGATATAGTCCCATTTGTTCATTTTTGCATTTGTTTCCCTTGCCCTGGGAGATATGTTCATGAAGAAGTTGCTCATGTTTATGTCCAAGAGATTTTTGTCTATGTTCTTTTCTAAGACTTTAATAGTTTCATGACTTATATTCAGGTCTTTGATCCACTTTGAGTTTACTTTTGTGTATGGGGTTAGACAGTAGTCCAGTTTCATTCTCTTACATGTAGCTGTCCAGTTTTGCCAACACCAGCTGTTGAAGAGGCTATCATTACCCCATTGTATTTCCATGGCTCCTATATCATATATTAATTGACCATTTATGGTTGGGTTTATATCTGGCTCTCTATTCTGTTTCACTGGTCTATGGGTCTGTTCTTGTGCCTGTACCAAATTGTCTAGATTACTGTAGCTTTGTACTAAAGCTTGAAGTCTGGGAGCGTAATCCCCCCTGTTTATTCTTCCTTCTCAGGATTGCGTTGGCTATTCAGGGACTTTTGTGGTTCCATATAAATTTTAGAACTATTTGCCCTAGTTCATTGAAGAATGCTGTTGGTATTTTGTTACGGATTGCATTGAATCTGAAGATTGCTTTGTGTAGAATGGCCATTTTGGCAATATTAATTGTTCATAGCCAAGAGTATAGGATGAATTTCCATTTATTAGTGTCCTCTTTAATTTCTCTCATGAGTGTCTTGTAGTTTTCAGGGTATAGGTCTTTCACTTCCTTGGTTAGGTTTATTCCTAGGTATTTTATTCTTTTTGATGCAACTTTGAATGGAATTGTTTTCCTGATTTCTCTTTTTGCTAGTTCATTGTTAGTGTATAAGAATATTCTGTGTAATAATTTTGTATCCCACAACTTTGCTGAATTCAGATATTAGATCTAATAGTTTTGGAGTGGATTCTTTAGGGTTTTTTATGTGCAATATCATGTCAGCTGCAAACAGGGACAGTTAGACTTCTTCCTTGCCGGTCTGGATGCCTTTTATTTCTTTGTGTTGTCTGATTGCCATGGCGAGGACCTCTAGAACTATGGTGAATAAAAGTGGGGAGAGTAGGCATCCTTCTCTTGTTCCCAATCTTAAAGGAAAAGCTTTCAACTTCTCACTGTTAAGTATAATGTTGGCCATGGGTTTGTCATATATGGCCTTTATTATGTTGAGGTACTTGCCCTCTATACCCATTTTGTTGAGTTTTTATCATGAATGGATATTGAATTTTGTTGAATGCTTTTTCAGCATCTATGGAGATGATCATGTGGTTTTTGTCCTTCTTTTTGTTGATGTGGTGGATGATGTTGATGGATTTTCGAATGTTGTACCATCCTTGGATCCATGGGATGAATCCTACTTGATCATGATGGATGATCTTTTTGATGTATTTTTGAATTCGGTTTGCTAATACTTTGTTGAGTATTTTTGCATCTATGTTCATCAGGGATATTGGTGTGTAATTTTCTTTTTTTGTGGTGTCTTTGCCTGGTTTTGGTATTAGAGTGATGTTGGCCTCGTAGAACGAGGTTGGGAGTATTCCCTTGTCTTCTACTTTTTGGAAAACTTTAATGAGGATGAGTATTAGGTCTTCACTAAATGTTTTGTAAAATTCAGCAATGAAACCATCTGGACAAGGTATTTGGTTCTTAGGTAGTTTTTTGATTACCAATTCAATTTCTTTGCTGGTAATTGGTCTATTCAGATTTTCTGTTTCTCTCTGGGTCAGCCTTGGAAGGTTGTATTTTTCTAGAAAGTTGTCCATCTTCTAGGTTATCCAGTTTGTTACCACATAATTTTTCATAGTATTCTCTTATAATTTTTTGTATTTCTGTGGTGTCCGTAGTGATTTCTCCTTTCTCATTTCTGATTCTAATTTTGTGTGTAGACTCTTTTTTTCTTGATAAGTCTGGCTAGGAGTTTATCTGTTTTGTTTGTTTTCTCAGAGAACCAGCTCCTGCTTTCACTGATTCTTTCTATTCTTTTGGTCTTCTCAATTTTATTTATTTATGCTTTAATCTTTATTACGTCCCTCCTTCTACTGACTTTGGGCCTCATTTGTTCTTCCTTTTCCAGTTTCATTAATTGTGAGTTTAGACTGTTCATTTGGGATTGTTCTTCTTTACTGAGGTAGACCTGTATTGAAATATGTTTCCCTCTTAGCACGGCCTTCGCTGCGTCCCACAGGTTTTGCGGTGTTGAATTATTGTTGTCATTTATCTCCATATATTGCTTGATCTCTGTTTTTATTTGGTCATTGATCCATTGGTTATTTAGGAGCATGTTATTAAGCCTCCATGTGTTTGTGGGCTTTTTTGTGTTCTTTGTGTAATTTATTTCTAGTTTCATACCTTTGTGTTCTGAGAAGCTGGTTGGTACAATTTCAATCTTTTTGAATTTACTGAGGCTCTTTTAATTGCCTAGTATATGATCTATTCTTGAAAATGTTCCATGTGTACTTGAGAAGAATGTGTATCCTATTTCTTTTGTATGGAGTGTTCTGTAGATGTCCGTTAGGTCCATCTGTTCTAATATGTTGTTCAGTGCCTCTGTCTCTTTACTTATTTTCTGTCTGGTTGATCTGTGCTTTGGAGTGAGTGGTGTGTTGAAGTCCCCTAAAATGAATGTATGGCATTCTATTTCCCCCTTTAATTCTGTTAGTATTAGTTTCACATATATAGGTTATCCTGTGTTGGTTGCATAGATATTTACAATAGTTATATCCTCTTGTTGGACTGACCCTTTTGTCATGTTCTTCTTTGTCTCTTGTGACTTTCTTTGTTTTGAAGTCTGTTTTGTCTGATACAAGTACTGCAACTCCTGCTTTTTTCTCACTATTACTTGCATGAAATACCTTTTTCCATCCCTTTACTTTCAGTCTGTGTATGTCTTTGGGTTTGAAGTGAGTCTCTTGTAGGCAGCAAATAGATGGGTCTTGTTTTTTTATACATTCAGTAACTCCATATTTTTTGATTGGTGCATTCAGACTATCTACATTTAGGGGATTATGAATAGGTATGTACTTATTGCCATTGCAGGCTTTAGATTCATGGTTACCAAAGGTTCAAAGGCAATTCCCGTACTATCTAACAGTCTAATTTAACTTACTTCATATACTATTACAAACACAACCAGAGGTTCTTTTTTTTTTTCCTCCTTTTTCCTCCTCCTCCATTCTTTGTATGTTAGGATTCATATTCTGTACTCTTTGTCTTCCCTTGGATGGCATTTATTTAGCCTTACAAATACTTTCATCTATAGGAGTCCCTCCAAAATTCACTGTAGAGGTGATTTGTGGGAGGTAAATTTTCTCAGTTTTTCTTATCTGAAAATTGTTTAATTCCTCCTTCAAATTTAAATGATAACCTTCCCAGGTAGAGTATTCTTGGTTCAAGGCTCTTCTGCTTCCTTGCATTGAATATATCATGCCACTCCCTTCTGGCCTGTAAGGTTGCTGTTGAGAAGTCTGATGATAGCCTGATGGGCTTTCCTTTGTATGTGATCTTTTTTCTCTCTCTAGCTGCTTTTAATAGTCTGTCTTCATCCTTGATCTTTGTAATTTTAATTATTATATGTCTTGATGTTGTATTCCTTGGGTCCCTTGTGTTGGGAGATCTGTGCATCTCCATGGCTTGAGAGACTACCTCCTTCCCCAGATTGGGGAAGTTTTCAGCAATTACCTCCTCAATGATGCTTTCTATCCCTTTTTCTGTCTCTCCTTCTTCTGGTAACCCTACAATGTGAATATTGTTCGGTTTGGATAGGTCACGGAGTTCTCTCAATATTGTTTCATTCTTAAAGATCCTTTTTTCTTTCTGGGCCTCAGCTTCTTTGTATTCTTTTTCCCTAATTTCTACTTCATTTACCGTCTCTTCTACTATATCTAATCTGCTTTTAAATCTCTCCATTTTATGTTTATTTTCAGATATGGAATTTCTTAATGATTGAATCTGCAACTTAAATTCATTCCTGAGTTCTTGAATATTTTCTGTACCTCCATAGACATGTTTATAATTTTTATTTTGAACTCTCTTTCAGGAAGATTGTTCAGTTCGGTTTCATTTGGCCCGTTTTCTAGAGTTTCTGAGATTTTGGTCTAAGCCATGTTCTTTTGACATTTCATATTTCTTTGTGGTGACCACTAGTGCGCAGAAACTCCAATCTCTGGAGCTGCTCAGCCCCTAGAGTGAGGTTGGGGGTTGTAGGGGAGCAGAGCTGGTGCCTGGGGGTGGAAAGATCTGTTCCCTGATTGCCATTTGCAGTGCCTGTCTCCAGTGTCAGACCAGTGGGCCAAGCACACATGTGTAAACCTCTGTGCTTTGTATCTCTAGCTTTTGTAGGTTTGGCCTCCCTCTGGCTGGCTTGACACCTGCACAGTGACTGAGGGTTGCGAGCAGGTGCTTGCAGGCCAGTAAGGAGGCTCAGCAGGCTTTGTATCACAGTGGGGGGCTTCAGAGATGAGCAGGGAGTCAGGGGCATGGAGCACCTGATGCTCCTCAAAGTTCACAACCAGCTGGGCAGAGCTCACCCAGACCTTGTCCAGCTCTCCCTTCTCCTACACAGCAAGCTCCTTGCAAACCCTGTGCCTTCAGCAGCCCTCTCGCTGCTAGGAAGCCTCTTAGACTGCCTGCCTCTCCTGTGACACAGAGCGGCTGGGTGCGGATCCCCTCCTCCACAAATGCCAGAATGTCAATTTCTCAAGCACTGCGCCTGTCCGAGCTTCCCAACGTCCAGAGCACCACACACTATAGGATTCTGCTTACAAAGCAGATGTCCAGGGCTAGGTGTTCAGCAGTCCCAGGCTTCCACCCCCTCCACCACTCTGTTTCTCTTCCTCCTGCCAGTGAGCTGGGGTGGGGGAAGGGCCTGGGTCCTGCCATATTAAGGTTTTCTTACGTTACCCTGTTTCATGATGTCTACTCTATTCATGAGGTGTGTATGCAGTCTGGTTCAGTATTCTTTCTTGTTGCTGTTTTAAGGTTACTTGTATTAATTAGCTATATTTTTGTACTGTTTGTGGTTTTGGGAGGAGCTCTCTGTCCCACCTCTCATGCCACCATCTTGAATTCCTCAGTCATTCTTTATGTTGACTCTTTTAAAGGGTCAGTCTCCTCCTCAAATATCTGTTTATTTTTCTCTCTTTCGGAATGTATAAAGATCATCATATGCAGATTAGGAAAACATGTGTGAATGCTTGTAAATGTAGGCTTATTAAAAGTTAAGTGAGGTTAAAAACGGGGTCATGAGACGTGAAACATAGGCTTCATCCTAAAACCACATATAATATGAAAATATAACTAATACAACAACCCTTGAAAGAGCAACAGGAAAGAGGACTGCAACAAACTACATACACCTGGAGACAAGAGTAGAACCCATGGAAAAGGACAACATACTAAAGCTGTGGTCCTGCAGGATCAAAGCCCTTCTCCCACCCCAGCTCACCAGCAGGAGGAAGAGAAACGGAGCAGGGAGGGAGTGCAGACTTCAAACTGCTGAATACCTAACTCTGGAGATGTGCTCTGGGAGCACAAACTTACATTTCATGGTGGTTGCATGATACTCTCATAATTAGGGGGTTAGAAAGGTAAGAAAGGCAGAATTCCTGGAGAGACTAAGATTCCAGCTGCCTGTGGAAAGCATGTATTTATATCCAGCTGTTCTGGGACAAAAGAAAGGCAGGCAGGCTGAAAGACTTCCTAACAAAGAAGCCCTTAGAAAGATGGCTGCTAAAGAGGCAAGGACTGCACAGAGCTTACTGCTCAGGAGAAAGGACAGGTAGACAAAATTCTCTGGGTGCACTCTGCCCAGCAGATTGGGAATTTTCACAATCTTCAGGAGCTCCAGATCCCTGGCTTCCTACACAGCTCCAAGAACCCCTTCTGTGACGACAGGCATAGGAGCCAGGAACAAGGAAACAGCTCTTTCCTCCCCCCAGGCACCAATACCACTCCCCTGCAATCCCCGACATTGCTTCAGGGGCTGAGAAGCTCCAGAGAGTAAAGCTTCTAAGCACTAGAGGGTGCGATACACAAATATGAAATGCCAAAGGAACCTGGTCCAGAGTAAAATTATGAATACAACTACTGAGAAAGATTTAAATGATATGGACTTCATGACTCTCCCTGAAAGGGACTTCAAAATAAAAATCATTAATATGCTCATGGAGGTATGGAAAGATATTCAAAACTTCAGGAATGAATTAGGCCGGAGATGCAATAATTGAAGAGCACAGTGGACAGTATTAAAGTAGATTGCATATGGTGGAGGAGATGATAAATGAAATAGAAACTAGAGAAGAGGAATATAAAGAAGCTGAGGCACACAGAGAAAAAAGGATCTCTAAGAATGAAAGAATATTGAGAGAACTGTGTGACCAATCCAAACAGAACAATATTCGCATTATAGGGGTACCAGAAGAAGAAGAGAGAGAAAAAGAGATAGAAAGTGTCTTTGAGGTGATTGCTGAAAACATCCCCAATCTGGGGAAGGAGATAGTCTCTCAGGCCATGGAGATGTGCAGATCTCCCAACACAAGGGACCCAAAGAAGACAACATCAAGACATATAGTAATTAAAATGGCAAAGATCAAGGATAAGGACAGACTATTAAAAGCAGCCAGAGAGAGAAATAAGATCACATGCAAAGGAAAGCCCATAAGGCTATCATCAGACTTCTCAGCAGAAACCTTACAGGCCAGAAGGGAGTGGCATGATGTATTTAATTCAATGAAGCAGAAGGGCCTCAAACCAAGATTACTTTATCTGGCAAGATTATCATTTAAATTTGAAGGAGGGATTAAATAATTTCCAGATGAGCAAAAGGTGACAGAATTTACCTCCCAAAAACCATCTCTTCAGTGTATTTTGAGGGACTGCTATAGATGGAAGTGTTACTAACATTTAATAGCTGTCACCAGAGGTAATAAAACCACAGTAAAGAAAGTAGAATTGCTAATTACTAAGCAAATGAAAAAATAAATTAACTATCCCTAAAGTTAATCAAGGGATAGACAAACAGTACAGAATATGATATCTAATATATAAAGAATGGAGGTGGAAGAAAACGGAGGAGGGAAAAAAGCACAAAAAAGAAACTTTAGATTGTGTTTGTAATAGCATATTAAGTGAGTCAAGATAGACTCTTAGATAGTAATAAAGTTAACCTTGAACCTTTGGTAACAACGAATCTGAAGCATGCAATGCCAATAAGTACATACCTATCCATAATCAGCCTAATTGTAAACGGACTGAATGCACCAATCAAAAGACACAGAGTCACTGAATGGATTAAAAAAAGACCCATCTATATGCTTCCTTCAAGAGACTCACTTTAAACCCAAAGACATACACAAACTAAAAGTGAAAGGATGGAGACAGACATTTCATGCAACTAATAGCGAGAAAAAAGCAGGAGTTGCAGTACTTGTATCAGACAAAATAGACTTCAAAACAAAGAAAGTCACAAGAGGCAAAGAAGGACATTACATAATGATAAAAGGGCCAATCCAACAAGAAGATATAACCATTATAAATATCTATGCACCCAACACAGGAGCTCCTGCGTTTGTGAAACAAATACTAACAGAATTAAAGGGGGAAATAGAATGCAATGCATTCATTCTAGGAGACTCCACGCACTCTGAAAGAGAGATCAACCAGACAGAAAATAAGTAAAGAGACAGAGGCACTGAACAACACATTAGAACAGATGGACCTAACACACATCTACAGAACTCTACACCCAAAAGCAGCAGAATACACATTCTTCTCAAGTGCACATGGAACATTTTCAAAAATAGATCATATACTAGGCCACAAAAAGAGCCTCGATAAATTCAATTCAAAAAGATTGAAATTGTACCAACCAGCTTCTCCAAACACAAAAGAATGAAGATAGAAATGAATTTTAGAAAGAAAAGAAAAAAATCCCACATGGAGGCTTAATAACATGCTCCTAAATAATCAATGGACCAATGACCAAATAAAAAGAGAGATCAAGCAATATATGGAGACAAATGACAACAATAATTCAACACCACAAAATCTGTGAGATACAGCAAAGGCCACGCTAAGAGGAAAGTATATATCGATACAGGCCTACCTGAGGAAAGAAGAACATTCCCACATGAGCAGTCTAAACTCATAATTACCTAAAATAGAAAAAGAAGAACAAATGAGACCCAAAGTCAGTAGAAGGAGGGACATAATAAAGATTAGAGCAGAATATAAATATAATCTAGAAGAATAAAACAATAGAAAGGATCAAAGAAAGCACGAGCTGGTTCTTCGAGAGAATAAACAAAATAGATAAACCCCTAGCCAGACTTATCAAGAAAAAAAGACGGTCTACTCACATAAACAGAATCAGAACTGAGAAAGGAAAAAATCAGTACAGATAGTACCGAAATACAAAGAATTATTAGAGAATACTATGAAAAATTATATGATAGCAAACTGGATAACCTGGAAGAAATGGACAACTTTACAGAAAAATACAACCTTCCCAGGCTGACCCAGAAAAAACAGAAAATCTCAACAGACCAATTACCAGCAACGAAATTGAACTGGTAATCAAAAACCTACCTAGGATCAAAATGCCTGGACCAGATGGCTTCACCGCTGAATTTTATCAAACATTTAATGAAGACCTAATACCCATCCTCCCTAAAGTTTTTCTAGGAGTAGAAGAAGAGGGAATACTTCTAAACTCATTCCATGAGGCCAGCATAACTCTAATACCAAAACCGGGCAAAGACAATACAAAAAAAGAAAACTACGACCAATATCCCTAATGAACATGGACACAAAAATACTCAACAAAATATTAGTAAACCGAATTGAAAAATACATCAAAAAGATCATCCATCATGATCAAGTAGGATTTATTCCAAGGATGCAAGGATGGTTCAACATTCGAAAACCCACCAACATCATCCACCACATCAACAAAAAGAAGGACAAAAGCAACATGATCATCTCCATAGATGCGGAAAAAGCACTTGACAAAATTCAACACTCATTCATGATAAAAACTCTCAAGAAAATGGGTATAGAGGGCAAGGACCGCAACATAATAAACACCATATATGACAAACACACAGCCAACATTACACATAACAGCGAGAAGGTGAAAGCTTTTCCTTTAAGATCGGCAACAAGACAAGGATGCCCACTGTTCCCACTTCTATTCAACATAGTACTAGACATCCTAGCCATGGCAATCAGACAACACAAAGAAATAAAAGGCATGCAGATTGGCAGGGAAAAAGTTGAATTGTCCCTGTTTGCAGATGAATGATATTGTACGTAAAAAACCCTAAAGAATCTACTCCAAAACTACTAGATTGAATATCTGAATTCAGCAAAGTTGCGGGATACAAAATTAATGTGCAGAAATCTCTGGCATTCCTATACACTAACAATGACCTAGCAGAGAGAGAAATCAGGAAAACAATTCCATTCAAAGTTGCATCAAAAAGAATAAAATACCTAGGAATAAACCTAACGAAGGAAGGGAAAGACTTATACTCTGAGAACTACAAGACACTCATGAGAGAAATTAAAGAAGATACCAATAAATGGAAAAACACCCTGTGCTTATGGATAGGAAGAATTAATATTGTCAAAATGGCCATCCTGCCTAAAGCAATCTACAAATTCAATGCAATTCCATTCAAAATACCAACAGCATTTTTCATCGAACTGGAGAAAATCATTCTAAAATTCTTACGGAACCACAAAACACCCTGAATAGGAAACACAATACTGAGAACAAAGAATAAACCTGGGGGGATCATGTTCCCCAACTTCAAGCTTTACTACAAAACCACAGTACTCAAGATAATTTGGTACTGGCATAAGAACAGACGCATAGACCAATGGAACAGACTAGAGATCCCTGATATAAACCCAACCACATATGGTCAATTAATATATGATAAAGGAGCCATGGACATACAATGGGGAAATGACAGCCTCTTAAACAGCTGGTGTTGGCAAAACAGGACAGTTACATGCAAGAGAATGAAACTGGATTATTGTTTAACCCCATACACAAAAGGTACCTCAAAATGGGTCAAGGACCTGAATGGAAGTCATGAAACCATAAAACTCTTAGAAGACAACATAGACAAAAATGTCCTGAATATAATCATGAGTGACTTCTTCCTGAACGCATCTCCTCAAGCAAGAGAAACAAAAGCAAAAATGAACTCATGGGACTACATCAAACTAAAAAATTTCTGTAGGGCAAAGGACACCATTAACCCGTACTGTATGGGAGAATATATTTGTAAATGATATTCCCAACAAGGGGTTAACATCCAAAATATATAAAGAACTTAGACACCTCTACATCCAAAAAGCAAATAACCCAATTAAAAAATGGGCACAGGATATGAAGAGACAGCTCTCCAAAGAAGATATTCAGATGGCCAACAGACACATGAAAAGATGCTCCACATCACTAATCATCAGGAAAATGCAAATTAAAACCACAATGAGATATCACCTCACCCCAGTAAGAATGGCCCCATCCAAAAGACTAAGAACAACAAATGATGGCATGGATGTGGAGAAAGGGGAACCCTCCTACACTGCTGGTGGGAAAATAAGCTAGTTCAACCATTGTGGAAAGCAACACGGAGGTTCCTCAAAAAACTAAAAATACAAATACCATTTGACCCAGGCATCTGACTCCTTGGAATTTACCCAAAGAATACAACTTCTCAGATTCAAAAAGACATATGCACCCCTATGTTTATTGTAGCACTTTTTACAATAGCCAATATATGAAAGCAACCTAAGTGTCCATCAGTAGATGAATGGATAGATAAGAGGTGGTACATATACACAATGGAATACTATTCAGCCATAAGAAGGAAACAAATCCTGCCATTTGCAACAACATTGTTGGAGCTGGAGGATATTATGCTCAGCAAAATAAGCCAGGCAGAGGAAGACAAGTGCCAAATGATTTCCCTCATTTGTGGAGTATAACAACGAAGCAAAAATGAAGGAACAAAATAGTAGCAGACTCAGAGAGTCCAAGAAGGAACTAGTGGTTACCAAAGGGGACGGGTGTGGGAGGGTGGGTGGGGAGGGTGAGAGAAGGGAATTGTTGGGTATTATGTTTAGTACACATGGTGTGGGGAATCATGGGGAAAACAATGTAGCACAGAGAAGGCAAACAGTGAATCTGTGTCAACTTACTATGCTGATGGACCGTGACTAAATTGGGGTATGAGTGGGGACTTGATAATATGGGTAAATGTAGTAACCACATTGTTTTTTTATGTGAGACCTTCATAAGAGTGTATATGAATAATACCTTTCTTTTTTTGTTTATTTAAATTTAGTTTGGTATCATTAATCTACAATTACATGTGCAATATTATGGTTATTAAACTACCCCCTTCATGAGGTCCCCCACCACCAGCCCCATTACACTCACTGTCCATAAGTGTAGTGAGATGCTATAGAATCACTATTTGTCTTCTGTGAGTTGTACAACCCTCTCCATGCCCCCCCAACATTACATCTACTAATCGTAAAGCCCCTTGTTCCCCCCCCAGCCGGCCGTGCCCCCCCCCGGTCGCCGTGGCGGTGGCGCGCAGGGGGGGTTGGGCGGGGGTGGGGTGGGAAAAAAAGCTGCTGTTTTGTTCCTTCAGTTTTTTTCTTTGTTCTTATACTCCACATATGAGTGAAATCATTTGATGCTTGTCTTTTTTGGCTTGGGTTATTTCATTGAGCATAATACCCTCTAGCTCCATCCATGTTGTTGCAAATGGTAGGATTTGTTTTCTTCTTATGGCTGAATAATATTCCATTGTATATATGTACCACATCTTCTTTACCCATTCATCTACTGATGGACACTTAGGTTGCTTCCATTTCTTGGCTATTGTAAATAGTGCTGCAATAAACATAGGGGTGCATATGTCTTTTTGAAACTGGACTGCTGCATTCTTAGCGTAAAATCCTAGGAGTGGGATTCCTGGGTCAAATGGAATTGCTATTTTGAGTTTTTTGAGGAACCTCCATACTGCTTCCCACAATGGTTGAACTAATTTGCATTCCCACCAGCAGTGTAGGAGGGTTCCCTTTTCTCCACATCCTCACCAACATTTGTTATTGTTTGTGTTTTGTACGTTGGCCATCCTCACTGGTGTGAGGTGATATCTCATTGTGGTTTTAATCTGCATTTCTCTGATGATTAGCGATGTGGAGCATCTTTCCTTGTGCCTGTTGGCATCTGAATTTCTTCTTTAGAGAAGTGTCTATTCATGTCCTCTGCCCATTTCTTAATTGGATTATTTGCTTTTTGTTTGTTGAGGTGTGTGAGTTCTTTGTATATTTTGGATGTCAACCCCTTATCGGATACATCATTTATGAATATATTCTCCCATACTGTAGGATGTCTTTTTGTTCTACTGATGGTGTTCTTTGCTGTATGGAAGCTTTTTAGCTTGCTATAGTCCCACTTGTTCATTTTTGCTTTTGTTTCCCTTGCCAGGGGAGATATGTTCATGAAGAAGTCGCTCATGATTATGTCCAATAGATGTTTGCCTATGGTTTTCTCTAAGAGTTTTATGGTTTCATGACTTACATTCAGGTCTTTCATCCACCTTGAGTTTACCTTTGTGTATGGGGTTAGACAGTACTCCACTTTCATTCTCTTACATGTAGGTGTCCAGTTTTTCCAACACCAGCTGCTGAAGAGGCTGTCATCTCCCCATTGTATATCCAAGGATCCTTTATCAAATATTAATTGACTGTATATGTTGGGTTAATGTTTGGATTTTCTATTCTGTTCCACTGTTCTGTGGGTCTGTTTTTGTGCCAATACCAAATTGCCTTGATTACTGTGGCTTTGTAGTAGAGCTTGAAGTCAGGCAGCATAATTCCCCCAGCTTTATTCATCCTTCTCAGGATTGCTTTGGCTATTCGGGGTATTTTGTGGTTCCATATGAATTTTAGGATTATTTGTTCGAGTTCATTGAAGAAAGCTGTTGGTAGTTTGATAGGGATTGCATTGAATCTGTAGATTGCTTTAGGTAGTATACCCATTTTGACAATATTTATTCTTCCTAGCCAGGAGCATGGGATGAATTTCCATTTGTTAGTGTCCTCTTTAGTTTCTCTTAGGAGTGTCTTGTAGTTTTCAGAGTACAGGTCTTTCACTTCCTTCATTAGGTTTATTCCTAGGTATTTTATTCTTTTTGATGCAATTGTGAATGGAATTGTTTTTCTGATTTCTCTTTCTGTTAGTTCA
>JAQQAC010008525.1:8639197-8680780 GCA_029783875.1 Phataginus tricuspis
CTCATCCCTCCCTTCCCACCCATCTTTCCCAGTCCCTTTCCCTTTGGTAACTATTAGTCCGTTCTTGGGTTCTGTGAGTCTGCTGCTGTTTTGTTCCTTCAGTTTTTTTCTTTGTTCTTATACTCCACATATGAGTGAAATCATTTGATGCTTGTCTTTTTTGGCTTGGGTTATTTCATTGAGCATAATACCCTCTAGCTCCATCCATGTTGTTGCAAATGGTAGGATTTGTTTTCTTCTTATGGCTGAATAATATTCCATTGTATATATGTACCACATCTTCTTTACCCATTCATCTACTGATGGACACTTAGGTTGCTTCCATTTCTTGGCTATTGTAAATAGTGCTGCAATAAACATAGGGGTGCATATGTCTTTTTGAAACTGGACTGCTGCATTCTTAGCGTAAAATCCTAGGAGTGGGATTCCTGGGTCAAATGGAATTGCTATTTTGAGTTTTTTGAGGAACCTCCATACTGCTTCCCACAATGGTTGAACTAATTTGCATTCCCACCAGCAGTGTAGGAGGGTTCCCTTTTCTCCACATCCTCACCAACATTTGTTATTGTTTGTGTTTTGTACGTTGGCCATCCTCACTGGTGTGAGGTGATATCTCATTGTGGTTTTAATCTGCATTTCTCTGATGATTAGCGATGTGGAGCATCTTTCCTTGTGCCTGTTGGCATCTGAATTTCTTCTTTAGAGAAGTGTCTATTCATGTCCTCTGCCCATTTCTTAAATGGATTATTTGCTTTTTGTTTGTTGAGGTGTGTGAGTTCTTTGTATATTTTGGATGTCAACCCCTTATCGGATACATCATTTATGAATATATTCTCCCATACTGTAGGATGTCTTTTTGTTCTACTGATGGTGTTCTTTGCTGTATGGAAGCTTTTTAGCTTGCTATAGTCCCACTTGTTCATTTTTGCTTTTGTTTCCCTTGCCAGGGGAGATATGTTCATGAAGAAGTCGCTCATGATTATGTCCAATAGATGTTTGCCTATGGTTTTCTCTAAGAGTTTTATGGTTTCATGACTTACATTCAGGTCTTTCATCCACCTTGAGTTTACCTTTGTGTATGGGGTTAGACAGTACTCCACTTTCATTCTCTTACATGTAGGTGTCCAGTTTTTCCAACACCAGCTGCTGAAGAGGCTGTCATCTCCCCATTGTATATCCAAGGATCCTTTATCAAATATTAATTGACTGTATATGTTGGGTTAATGTTTGGATTTTCTATTCTGTTCCACTGTTCTGTGGGTCTGTTTTTGTGCCAATACCAAATTGCCTTGATTACTGTGGCTTTGTAGTAGAGCTTGAAGTCAGGCAGCATAATTCCCCCAGCTTTATTCATCCTTCTCAGGATTGCTTTGGCTATTCGGGGTATTTTGTGGTTCCATATGAATTTTAGGATTATTTGTTCGAGTTCATTGAAGAAAGCTGTTGGTAGTTTGATAGGGATTGCATTGAATCTGTAGATTGCTTTAGGTAGTATACCCATTTTGACAATATTTATTCTTCCTAGCCAGGAGCATGGGATGAATTTCCATTTGTTAGTGTCCTCTTTAGTTTCTCTTAGGAGTGTCTTGTAGTTTTCAGAGTACAGGTCTTTCACTTCCTTCATTAGGTTTATTCCTAGGTATTTTATTCTTTTTGATGCAATTGTGAATGGAATTGTTTTTCTGATTTCTCTTTCTGTTAGTTCAGCATTAGTGTATAGGAAAGCAACAGATTTCTGTGTGTTAATTTTGTATCCTGCAACTTTGCTGAATTCAGATATTAGTTCTAGTAGTTTTGGAGTGGAGTCTTTAGGGTTTTTTATGTACAATATCATTTCATCTGCAGATAGTGACAATTTGACTTCTTCTTTACCAATCTGGATGCTTTGTATATCTTTGTTTTGTCTGATTGTCATTGCTAGGACCTCCAGTACTGTGTTGAATAACAGTGGAGAGAGTGGGCATCCCTGTCTTGTTCCTGATCTTAGATGAAAAGCTTTCAGCTTCTCGCTGTTAAGTATGATGTTAGCTGTGGGTTTGTCATATATGGCCTTTATGATGTTGAGATACTTGCCGTCTATACCGATTTTATTGAGAGTTATAATATGAATGGATGCTGAATTTTGTCAAATGCTTTTTCAGCATCTATGGAGATGATCATGTGGTTTTTGTTCTTCTTTTTGTTGATGTGGTAGATGATGTTGATGGATTTTTGAATGTTGAACCATCCTTGTATCCCTCAGATGAATCCCACTTGATCATGATGGATGATCCTTTTGATGTATTTTTGAATTCGGTTTGCTAATATTTTGTTGAGTATTTTTGCATCTACGATCATCAGGGATATTGGTCTGTAATTTTATTTTTTGGTGAGGTCTTTGCCTGGTTTTGGTATTAGAGTGATGCTGGCTTCATAGAATGAGTTTGGAAGTATTCCTTCCTCTTCTATTTTTTGGAAAACTTTAAGGAGAATGGGTGTTAGTTTTTCTGTATATGTCTGGTAGAATTCAGAGGTGGATCCATCTGGTCCAGGGGTTTGGTTCTTGGGTATTTTTTTGATTACCAATTCAATTTCATTGCTGTTGATTGGTCTGTTTAGTTTTTCTGTTTCTTGCTTGGTCAGTCTTGGAAGGTTGTATTTTTCTAAGAAGTTGTCCATTTCTTCTAGGTTTTCCAGCTTGTTAGCATACAGATTCTCATAATATTCTCTTATAATTGTTTATATTTCTGTGGGGTCCGTCATGATTTTTCCTTTCTCATTTCTGATTCTGTTTATGTGTGTAGATTCTCTTTTTCTCTTAATGAGTCTGGCTAGGGATTTATCTATTTTTTTTATTTTTTCAAAGAACCAGCTCTTCGTTTCATTGATTTTTTTCTATTGTTTTATTCTTCTCAATTTTATTTATTTCTTCTCTGATCTTTATTATGTCCCTCCTTCTGGTGACTTTTGGCCTCATTTGTTCTTCTTTTTCCAATTTCAGTAATTGTGTCTTTAGACTATTCATATGGGAATGTTCTTCCTTCTTTAAATAGGCCTGGATTCCAAAATACTTTCCTCTTAGAACTGCCTTTGCTGCGTCCCACAGAAGTTGTGGCTTTGTGTTGTTGTTGTCATTACTTTCCATACATTCTTTGATTTCTGTTTTGATTTGGTCATTAACCCATTGATTAATTATGAGAATGTTTTTAAGTCTCCATGTATTTGTGAGTCTTTTTGATTTCATTCTAAAATTTATTTCTAGTTTTATACCTTTGTGATCAGAGAAGTTGGTTGGTAGAATTTCAATATTTTTGAATTTATTGAGGTTCTTTTTGTGGCCTAGTATGTGGTCTTTTCTGGAGAATGTTCCATGTGCACTTGAGAAGAATGTGTATCCTGTTGCTTTTGGGTGTAGAATTCTGTAGATGTCTGTTAGGTCCATCTATTCTAGTGTGTTGTTCAGTACCCCTGTGTTTTTACTTATTCTCTGTATGGTTGATCTGTCCTTTGGAGTGAGTGGTGTGTTGAAGTCTCCTAAAATGAACGCACTGCTGTCTATTTCCTCCTTTAATTCTGTTCGTATTTGTTTCACATATGCTGGCACTCCTGTGTTGGGTGCATATATATTTATAATGGTTATATCTTCTTGTTGGACTGACCCCTTTATCATTATGTAATGTCCTTCTTTATCTCTTGCTACTTTCTTCGTTTTGAAGTCTATTTTATCTGATACAAGTACTGCAACACCTGCTTTTTTCTCCTTGTTGTTTGCATGAAATATCTTTTTCCATCCCTTCACTTTTAGTCTGTGTATGTCTTTGGGTTTAAAGTGAGTCTGTTGAAGGCAGCATATAGATGGGTCTTGCTTTTTTATCCACTCTGTTACTCTATGTATTTTGATTGGTGCATTCAGTCCATTTACATTTAGGGTGATTATGGATAGGTATGTACTTATTGGCATTGCAGGCTTCAGATTCGTGGTTACCAAAGGTTTAATGTTAACTTCCCTACTTTCTAAAAGTCTAACAACTCACTTAATATGCTATTACAAACACAATCTAAAGGTTCTTTTTTTGTTTTTTTGTTTCCTTCCTCCTTTTTCTTCCTCCTCCATTCTTTATATATTAGGTATCATAGTCTGTACTGTTTGTCTGTTTTTGCATTTTCTTAGTAGTAATTAGCTGTTCTATTTTTTTTAGTGTAGTTTTATTACCTCTGGTGACAGCTGTTAAACTGTAGGAACACTTCCATCTATAGCAGTCCCTCCAAAATAAACCATAGAGAAGGTTTGTGTGAGGCAAATTCTCTCAGCTTTGGTTTATCTGGGAATTGTTTAATCCCCCCTTCAAAGTTTAATGATAATCTTGCCAGATAAAGTAATCTTGGTTCAAGGCCCTCCTGCTTCATTGCATTAAATACATCATGCCACTCCCTTCTGGTCTGTAAGGTTTCTGCTGAGAAGTCTGATGAGAATCTAATGGGTTTTCCTTTGTATGTGATCCTATTTCTCTCTCTGGCTGCTTTTAATAGTCTGTCCTTATCCTTGATCTTTGCCATTTTAATTACTATATGTCTTGATGTTGTCTTCCTTGGGTCCCTTGTGTTGGGAGATCTGTGCATCTCCATGGCCTGAGAGACTATCTCCTTCCCCAGATTTGGGAAGTTTTCAGCAATCACCTCTTCAAAGACACTTTCTATCTCTTTTTCTCTCTCTTCTTCTTCTGGTACCCCTATAATGCGAATATTGTTCTGTTTGGATTGGTCACACAGTTCTCCCAATATTCTTTCATTCTTAGAGATCCTTTTTTTCTCTCAGTGCCTCAGCTTCTTTGTATTCCTCTTCTCTAGTTTCTATTTCATTTATCATCTCCTGCACCATATCTAATCTGCTTTTAATACCGTCCATTGTGTTCAATGATTGGATCTCTGACCGGAATTCATTCCTGAGTTTTTGAATATCTTTCCGTACCTCCGTGAGCATGTTAATGATTTTATTTTGAACACCCTTTTAGGGAGAGTCATGAGGTCCATGTTTGAATCTTTCTCAGGAGTTGTATTCATAATTTTACTCTGGACCAGTTTCTTTTGGCGTTTCATATTTGTACATGGCGCTCTCTAGTGCCCAGAAGCTCTACTCTCTGGAGCTGCTCAGCCCCTGAAGCAATATCGGGGATTGTAAGGGAATGGTATTAGTACCTCGGGGGAGGAAAGGGCTGTTTCCTGGTTCCTGGCTGCTATGCCTGTCTTCACTGCCTGAACCAGTGGGCTGAGCACACAGGTATAAGTCTCTGTGCTTTGTGTTTTTAGTTGCTGTAGACAGATCTTCCCTCTGGCTGGCCTAACACCAGGGAAGGGTTTCGTTTCCCGGTTTGCAAGCCTGGTGGTGCTGGCCAGGAGAAAGGCTCACTAGTCTGCCTGTCACAGAAGGGGTTCTTGGAGCTGTGTAGGTAGCCAGGTAGCTGGCGCACCTGAAGATCGTGAAAACTCCCAATCTGCTGGGCAGAGTGCACCCGGACAATTTTATCTACCTGTCATTTCTCTTGAGCAGTAAGCTCTGTGCTGTCCTTGCCCCTTTAGCTGCCCTTTTGCTAAGGGCTTCTTTGTTAGGAAGTCTCTCAGACTGCCCGCCTTTCCAAAGCAGCTGGGTATGGATCCCTGCTTTCACAAGCAGCTGGAATCTTAGTCTCTCCAGGAATTCTGCCTGTCTTAGCTCTCCAACCCCCTAATTACAAGAGTATCATGTAAGCACCATGAAATGTAGGTTTGTGCTCCCGAAGAAGATCTCCAGAGTTATGTATTCAGCAGTCCCAGTTCTCCACTCCCTCTCTGCTCTGTTCCTGTTCCTCCTGCCGGTGAGCTGGGGTGGGGGAAGGGCTTGGATCCCACAGGACCACAGCTTTAGTATGTTGTCCTTTTCTGTGAGGGCTGCTCTTGTCTCCAGGTGTATGCAGTTTGTTGCCGTCTTCTTTCCCGTTGCTCTTTCAAGAGTAGTTGTAGTAGCTTTATTTTCATATTATATGCGGTTTTAGGAGGAAGCCTCTGTCTCACCTCTCACGCTGCCATCTTTAATCCAATCCTATCTATAATACCTTAATAAAAAAAAAAGTTAAGTGATTGGCACCAATCTGTGAGAAAGGAAAAATACCCCATGGTGAAAAACTGAGTTATATAAGAAAAAAATAAGAGTAGTGAGAAGACTAACTCACAGAGTGATTAGCAGGAACAGCAGAGAAATTTTAAGACTAAAATTTAAAACCAAATAAACACAATGAATAGGCAGTAAATTGCCAGGTCTTACCAATATTGTGAAGCTCATGGAAGAGTTTACATAAAAACTGATAGTCAAAGGAATGTCAAGGAAACTTTTTGAACAGAACGGTGAAGTAATTAGATGCATATTGTATATAAATCACATTGATGATAGGGTGAAGGAAAGAAGTTAGAGGGAAATGATAGTGGACCGTTGAGGAACCTCTGGTCCAGTTTAAAGGTGATGCAGATCTGCCTTAGGGTAGTTTAATAGTCATGCAGACAAGGAAAAGAAGATAAATGTGAAAACAGAAATAAAGTTAGCAAGACTTACAAACAGGATAAAAGTGAAAAGGAAGGGAACTTAAGCAATTCGGGATGCTTCTCGAGTTTGCAGGGGACCACTGGCTCCAATCTGAAAAGACAGGACATTTATAAAAAGAATTGTTATGTTATGACATTATGGAGTTGAAGGCGGATAAGAGGATTTCAATGAGGGTGGGGTTACCCAAAATCTACATATGTGACAGCTGTAAAGGAGAGCATGGTAAAAACAGCCAATGCTGAAGAGAAGTGAAAAAAGAAAAGTACTGAAACATTCTCTGGATAGCAACTAGGTGACCGTTGGTAAATTTTGCTAAGGCTTGCAGGTGTAAGACTGATTGCAGAAGAGAATGTGAGGTGAGGAAATGAAGACAGTGAGTGACAAGGAAAGTGATGACATTGAAAAATGACAACCTATGAGTATCTAGTTCTATCTCATTTGAAACAAAGATTTCCATACACTGATTTCCAAGACTCTGTTTCTTGAGAGAAGTAAAGAGCAATTGAGAATAAAAATCATATATCTTGGGATGCCAAATAGGATGATGGCTTAAATATGGAAAATGCTGAACTTCAAATTATCTCATTTATCACTCATTTACTAACATTAATGTAGTGGGTATTCCACGATTCTATTCTTTCTTGTAAAGATCTAAATGGCTGACTGCATAGACTGATATTTCTGAGGAGCCTATAAATAAAAGGATATTAAACAAATTTGAGCTGGGGTTCTCTTCCCAAAGCTAAATCTAAAGAAAAGTAGATACATACATATATACAATCACTGGTGGCACTGAAAGCAATTGGAACCTTATAAAAGGATGCCTTTAACATTAATTAACAGGTTTGTAACTATATGAGTAATTTTTAATGTGAATTCAGATGGATGGATATACAAATGGATGTCAGAATGTGTGTGTTTACATACATCTGTTTCCTCGATCAGCTTGCTGAGAGGCCCAATGAGCAATGACATTCTAGTAGTAATAATGAGCCTGATTTCTAAGTGCCATTCCTTTGAATGGGAACCAGTGACACTTGGAAAAACTGCAAATTCCAGAGCTTAGGCAAGGCAAGTATAAGAAGTGCCTGGGATAACTTCTGGTACCCAGAAATATGGGCTGTGGCTCCATGAGGAAGGGGCTGCCTGGCACAACCTCGCTATGAATCCGACCCAATGAGACCAAAGGAAGACAAAGATGTGAGCTTGGGGAAAGGGTTTATTTGTTGCTAATGGCTCAATCTCTCTCTCTGTGTTCTTTCTCCCAGCACTTTGCTCCACTCCCCAAGTTTAGTCTCTCTGGTCGTGGTGTGTGTACCCCTTTCCCCCCACCCCTACCCCTTCCTCTGGGAGGAACTCCACTGGGGGCAGAGGGTCCCTGGTGACTAGTGGGTGCCTGACCAATTATGCACCAGCTACAGAGGGGAGGAGAGCTCCTTGTCCCAGACCAGCAGTTCTGTGACAGACTGGTGATTCCATCACACTGATGTGCAAACAGGCCCTTATATGCATATCGCTATCAAGGCCAGGCAGGAAATTATGGTTGAAAACTTCCATTTACCCAAAGAGGGCTTTTTCCAAAAATTGAGAGCACTGATAGCAACCCAAAAGAGCTTCCAATGGTCAACTCTGGAGCAATTTGAGTAATATAGTAAATAATAATAATAGATTATAATCCATACAATAAATACGAATCTATGTGTTCAAATATATATAAATAGTTGAATAAACAAACAAGTGGGAGATAACATAAACCTCTTCCTCCCAGTCTCATTAATAAATGTAAAATAAATTATGAAGTAGAAAATATTTAGCTAACATGAAGATAAAAAGTGTGTTAGAAAATGCAACTGAATCTAAAATTAGTTGGCAAAAAGCAAAAGAAAGAAGATATTTACACAGTTCCAAATGATTTTCCCAGAAGATATTTGCTGATTACAAAGGGGGAAACAAAGGTCATTTTATAACAGAGAAACCTGGAGAGAACCACCTTAAACAAATGATCAAGCTTAATGTGACTATTAATGGGTCAACTCTATACCACAGACCTCCTGATACAGTGAACTAAAAAGGATACAATATCAATGGTATTCTCCCCAAAATTTATAACTGATTTTAGTCATAATCAAGCATTGGGCAAACATAAGTTGAAGGATATTCCACTAAATATCAGGTTTTCTGAAACTCCTGAAATGAAACACAGAGAGAGAGGTGGGGGAATTCACACAGATTGAAAGGAGTAAGGAAGCAAGGTAACTTAATGCAATATGGGATACTGTAATGCATGTTGGACCAGAAAATGGACTTAGTGGAACAACTGGAAAAATCCAAATGATGTCTCCAGATTAGTTAGTAATATTGTTTCAGTGTTCACTTCCTGGTTTTGATTAATTTTGCTATGGTGATGAAAGATGATAATGGAAAATTGGTAAAGGATATGTAACAACTCATTGCCTAATTCTGTAACATCTTTCTACGTACATAGACAGTAACCGGACTAGAGGGGGTGAGGATTTGATTATGTGGGTAACTGTTGCATCACTTTGCTGTATATTTCAAACCAACATAAGACTGTATATTAGTGATACTTCAACTTAAAAAAAGGACTTATTGCATAGTACAATGAGTTCCAGTTTTGCAACTTTTTGTGGGGCTAATTTTCAAAAATATGAAAAGATACAGCATAAATGTTTTATTTAAATATATTCTTTTGTCAAATTGTAATTTAGCATTTATTTCTAATTGGGTTTTATATTTTTCTTCTATTTCTTCCTGAGCTTCACCAATTCTCAATTATTTTCTTGTTTTCATCTTCATTTGTCTTTAAAATTTTTTTCAAGTTATTTTTTTCATACGCTAAAATGTTTGTTTAAGGATACATAATTCAGCTTGAAGTGTTATATTATAGTTTTCTTTTGCTCCTTGATTAATTAGAGGGAGGACTTTATCACCTGAATGTTTGATTGACTGTTTTTTCCCTCTTTTATAACTTCTCTGAACAGATTAGAGTTTTGGAATGGCCTCTTTTGTTACGTAGCAAAATGCAGTTTGAGTCATGGGTGGTTTGACTGGAACAGAGGGGAGGTATTATATTCTTCAACTGTTTTGGTTTTTTTTTGTCTCAGAGGATCCTAAGTTTTCCCTCTTTGCTTATTTTCCCCTTTATCTACTATTCTCCAAATAGAGACTCATTTTTCTTTTACTCCTGTCCCATAGTAATACTGTTTTCCAAAATGATACTTCTCAGTTTCTTGAGCTTTTATTTCTCTTCCTTATATTCCCTGTCGTGATCAACCAGTGCCATTTTACAGATATCCTCTTTCCTCCTCATGTCTCTTTCTGTATCCATAATTGTCAACAAAAGCTTACAGTAGGAGCTCTGCTGAAAATTGTTCTTTTTGTATTTATTTTTTTATTTACAGATAATTTGAAGTTGAAGTGTTCCATCATTTACTTATGTTTCAAGTGCATATTGGTGCATTATTTGTTGTTCTTGTTCACTCATTCAATTTTTGGAGAAAGAATAGAGAAATATACTTATGTGCCTATTATCTTACTATGAAATGGTTAGTTTTAAACCTTATTTCTTTTCTCATGTAATATTCAAGCTATGATTTTTCCACAAGAAAAAAGCTATAAATTTTCCTCTAAACATTGCCTTGGCTGAATTTCACACATTTTGTATATGCTACTTTCAATATCATTCAGCTTGAAATATTTTCTAATTTCCTTCATTAAAGTTGTCAGTAATTCATAGACTCTATAGAAGTATATTATTTACCTTCAAAATATGTGGGAGATTTTCCAAATATTTTAGTGCTCTTGATTCCCAAAACAAATGTCACTCTTATATACAAGCATACTCTGAAAGATTTCAATAATTTTGAAATTTATTGAAATTTTCTTTTCTTAGCTAGCATATGGTATATATCTTGGTTCCCTTTGAAGCTGAAAATAAGATGACTCCCAGGAGACAGGGAAAAGATGGCAGCATGAGAAGTGAGGGAGAACACTCCTCCCAAAAGTACATATAACACAAAAATACAGCAAATACAACTAATCCTGAAAGAGCTACCAGAAGACTGCAAAACAGATTGCCTACATCTGGGGAAAAGAGAAGACCTCACAGAAAAGGGTAAAGCAGCAAAGCTGTGATCCAATGGGACACAAGCCCTCCCCCACCCCAGCTCACAGGCAGGAGGAAGAGAAACAGAGCAAGGATGGAGTAGAAGCCCAGGACTGTTAAACACCCAGCCTTAGACATCTGCTACAGGAGCACAAACACACAATACATGATGCTCTGGAGATTAGTGGGGTTGGGAAGGAAAGACAGGCAGAATACTCAGAAAGACTGAGATTCCAGCCACTTGTGGAGAACAGGTATGCACAACCAGCCCCTCTGGGACAAAAGAAAGGCAGGCACACTGAAACACTTCTCAACAGCAAGAAGGGTGCTAAAGGAGCAAAGACTACATTGAGCTCGCTGCTCAGGAGAGAGGACAGGTGGACAAAACCATCCCAGTACATTCAGCCCAGCAGGTTAAGAACCATCAGGAGCTTCAGATGCTACATCCTCCTGGCTGGTAACGCAGCCCTGAGGCCCCCCCACACTGATATGCAGCCTGCTGCCCCTTCCTCCCAGCAGGCACTGGTCCTGCACACCTGCTGTCCCTGCCATCACACCAGGCCAGAAAAAGGGTGTGCCAGCCTACAGCAGCTATAAGGGGTAGCACAGAGACTCCTCCCTGTGCACTTGGCCCACTAGCCCTGGCAATAGAGGCAGGAACTGCAGCTGGGAAGCAGGAAGGAGCTCTTTTCTCCAGAGAGGGACCGGCAACATGCGACTGCAACTCCCACCATTGGTCCAGGTGCTGGGCAGCTTCAGAGAGTAGAGTTTCTGGGCAGAAGTGGGTGCTGCCTGCACAAAGTTATTACTCGATAGTAATCATTAGAAATATAAAACAGCAAAAAATGTTTGTTCAAACAACAAACCAGGAAACATCCTGGACCTTTCTAGGAGTTGCAAAAATAGCACGGCTAGAGGGAAAGTACTTCCCTATATGCAGTGAGCACCCTAGCGACCAAGCTTTGTTTAACCCTAGCTCATGAGTAATAAGGATCTGAACCAAGAAAAGGGCTGTGGAGAGAGAGTTGAGAAATATGGGGGGATCAACAGGACTTTGTGACTGGCTGGATAGGAGAGTAAAGGGAAGAGAATTCTAGTATGATTCTGAGGTTCCAGATAGGGCAGCAATTGAGTCAAGATAGAGGAAGCATAGGACAGTATAGGGATGAAGGCAGAGGGCTTGGTGAGCCTGACTGGAGCTCTGATACAAGGAGACTTCTCTACACCTGCAGGCAGGACACCCGAAGTTGCACAAAAATCAGAAATGGAAGGAACACTTTACATCTTATGAGATAAGCATTTTTTCTGATACCAAAGCTAGACAAAGATAGTAAAAGAAAAACTTTAATATCCTCATGAACATAAATGCAAAACTCCTTAACAAAATATAAGAAAATCAAACCAAGTAATGTATAAAAAGGATAAATCATCATGACCAAATGGGATTGATCCTAGGAATGCCAGGTTGGTTTAAAACTTTTAAAAACCAATAGATGGAATTCACCATATAAACAAAGTAAACGTGAGAAACCTGATCATCTCAATAGTATCACTGCTAAAGAAAAAGCACATCGCAAAATGGACTACTCAGTCATGATAAAAATTCTCAGCAACCTATGAAGAGAAAGAAACATTATTAACCTGTTAAAAGACACTATGAAAACCCTACTACCAACAGTGAATTTAAAGGTGAAAGACTAAATGTTCCCCCTAAGATCAAGAACAAGGAAAGGATGCCCATTCTTACCACTTCTATTCAACATTGTATCTGAGGTCCTAACCAGAGCAAATAGGCACAAAAAAAATAAAAGGCACAGAAATCAAAAATAATGAAAAAAAAAACCCCCAAGAAACACCAGAAAGGAGGCTCAGTGAAACTGAAATCACCAATCTTCTTGATAACTATTTCAAAATAAAAATCATAAACATGCTCAAGGAGCTGCAGAAAAATATTCAAGGTCTCACATATGACTTCAAGAAAGAGACAAAAACTGAAATGCAGTATCTGAAATGAAACATACAATGGAGGGACTTAAAAGAAGATTAGATGAGGTAGAGGAGTTGGTAAATGAAATTGAATCTAGGGAATAGGAAAACAAAGAAGCTGAGGCACAGAGAGAAAAAAGGACCTCAAGTAATGAAAGAATAGTAAGAGAATTGTGCAATGAATCCAAATGGAACGATATTCACATTATAGGGGTACCAGAAGAAGAGAGAAAAAAGGACAGAAAGTCTCTGTGAGGAAATAATTGCTGAAAACTTCCCCAATCAGGGGAAAGAAATAGTCTTGCAGGTCATGAAAGTACAGAGATCTCCTAAAAAAGGAACCAAAGAAGGACAACACCATAAAATAATCAAAATGGCAAAGATCAAGGACAGAATATTCAATGCAGCCAAAGAGAGAAAAAGGATCACGTACAAAGGAAAATCCATTAGGCTATCATCAGACTTCTCAGCAGAAACCTTACAGGCCAGAACGGAGTGGCATGATGTATTTAATGCAATGACACAGAAGGGCCTCCAACCAAGAATACTCTATTCAGCAAGAGTATCATTTAAATGTGAAGCAGGAATTAAACAATTCCCAGGTAAGCAAAAATTGAAAGAATTTTCCTCACACAAACAGTCTTACAATGTATTTTTAAGAGACTGCTATAGATGGAAGGGAACTTAAGGCTAAATAGCTGTCATCAGAGAAAATAAAACCACAGTAAAGGAAGTAGACCAATTAATTATTAAGCAAATGCAAAATTAAATAGACTACCCAAAAAGTCAGTCAAGGGATACACAAAAGTACAGAATATGACACCTAGTATATAAAAGTGGAGGATGAAGAAGAAGGGACAGGAAAAAAAAGAACGTTTATACTGTGTTTAAAATAGCATAATAAGTGACTTCAGTTAGACTGTTAGATAGTAAGAGAGGTACCCTTGAACATTTGGTAACCACAAACTTATGCCTGAAATGGCAATAAGTACATATCTACCGATAACCACCCTAAATATAAATGGGCTGAATGCACCAATCAAAACACATAGATTTACAGAATGGATAAAAAACAAGACCCATGTTTATGCTGCCTACAAGACACTCACTTCAAAGCCAAAGACATACAATGACTAAAAGTGAAAGGATGGATAAAGATATTTCATACAAATAGGGAGAAAAAAGCAGGAGTTGCAGTACTTGTATCAGACAAAAGAGACTTCAAAACAAAGAAAGTAACAAGACACAAAGTAGGACATTACATACTGATAAAGGGATCAGTCCAACAAGAGGATATAACCATTATAAGTATCTATACACCCAATATAGGAGCTCCTACATATGTGCAACAAATCCTAACAGAATTAAAGGGGGAAATAGAATGCAATGCATTCATTTTAGGAGACTTCAACACACTACTCAGTCCAAAGGACAGATCAACCAAACAGAAAATAAGTAAGGAGACAGAGGCACTGAGCAATGAGTCAGAACAGATGAACCTAACAGACATCTACAGAACACTCCACCAAAAAGCAGCAGGATACATTCTTCTCAAGTGCACATGGAACATTTTCCAGAATAGATCACACACTAAGCCACACAAAGAGCCTCAGTAAATACAAAAAGAGTGAAACTGTGCCACCTAGCTTCTCAGACCACAAAGGTATGAAACTAGAAATAAATTATGCAAAGAAAACAAAACAGCCCACAAACACATGGAGGCTTTACAACATGCTTCTAAATAATCAATGGATCAATGACCAAATAAAAACAGATAAAACACTATATGGAGACAAATGAAAACAACAACTCAACATCCCAAAACCTGTGGTATACAGTGAGGCCAGTTGTACAAGGAAAGTATGTTGTAATACAGGATTAAGACAAGAAAGACCAATCACAAATGAGCAGACTAAACCCAAAATTAATGAAACTAGGAAAAGAAGAACAAATGAAGCCAATAGTCAGTAGAAGGGACATAATAAAGATCAGAGGAAAAATAAATAAAATTGAGAATAATAAAACAATGGAAAAAATCAATGAAACCAGGAGCTGTTCTTTGAGAAAATAAACAAAATAGATAAACCACTAGCCAAACCTATCAAGATAAAAAGAGAGTGTACACACAGAAACAAAATTAGAAATAAGAAAGGAAAAATCATTAAGGACACCATGGAAATACAAAGTATTATCAGAGAATACAATGAAAAATTATATGCTAACAAATTGGATAACCAAGAAGAAATGAACTTCCTAGAAAAAAACAATATTCCAAAACTGACCCAGGAAGAAACAGAAAATCTGAACAGACCAATTACCAGCAATGAAATTGAATTGGTAACAAAAAATTACCTAAGAACAAAATCCCTGGACTGGCTTCACTGCTGAATTTTATCAAACATATAGAGAAGACCTAATACCCATCCTCCTTAAAGTTTTTCAAACAGTAGAAGAGGAGGGAATATTTCCAAACTCATTCTATTAGGCCATCATTTTAATACCAAAACCAGACAAAGACACACAGAAAAATAAAGTTACAGACCTATATCCCTGATGAACACAGATGTAGAAATCCTTCAACAAAATATTAGCAAATTGAATTCAAAAATGAATCAAAAAGATCATCCATCATGATCAAGTGGGATTTATTACAGGGATGCATGATGGTACAATATTTGAAAATCCATCAACATCATACACCACATCAACAAAAAGAAGGACCAAAACAACATGATCATCTCAATAGACGCTGAAAGGGCATTTGACAAAATTCAACATCCATTCATGATAAAAACTCTCAACAAAATGGGTATAGAGGGCAAGTAACTCATCATAATAAAGGCCATATATGAAAAACCCACAGCCAACATCATACTATACAGCGAAAAGCTGAAAGCTTTTACTCTAAGATTAGGAATAAGATATGGATGTCCATTCTCCTGACTTTTATTCAACATAGTACTGCAGGTCCTACTTACAGCCATCAGACAACACAAAGAAACAAAAAAACATTCAGATTGCTAAGAAAGAAGTTAAACTGTCACTTTTTGCAGATGACATGATATTGTATATAAAAAAGCCTAAAAAATCCACCCAAAACCTACTAGAATTACTGAATTAAGCAAAGTTGCAGGATACAAAATTAATACACAAAAATCTTTTGGATTTCTATATACTAACAAGAAACTGGCAGAAAGAGAAATCAGGAAAACAAATCCATTTACAATTGCATCAAAAAGAATAAAATACCTAGGAATAAATGTAACCAAGGAGGTGAAAGACCTATACCCTTAAAATTACAAGACACTCATGAGAGAAATTAAAGAAGACACCAATAAATGGAAATACATCCCATGCTCATGGATAGGAAGAATTAATACTGTCAAAAGGGCCATCTTGCCTAAAGCAATCTAGAGATTCAATGCAATCCCTATCAAAATGCCAATGGCATTCTTCACTGAACTAGAACAAATAGTTCTAAAATTCATATGGAACCAAAAAAGACCCTGAATAGCCAAAGCAATCCTGAGAAGGAAGAACAAAGCTGGGGGGATTATGCTCTCTAACTTCAGTTCTCCTACAAAGCCAGAGTAATCAAAACAATTTAGTACTGACACAAGAACAGACTCATAGATCAATGGAACAGAATAGAGAGCCCAGATATAAACCCACAAATATAGGGCCAATGAATATACAATAAAGGAGCCATGGATATACAAAGGGAAAATGACAGCCTCTTCAACAAGTGTTGTTGACAAACCTGTACAGCTACTTGTAAGAAAATGAAACTGGATTATTGTCTAACTCCATACACAAAAGTAACTTGAAATGTATCAAAGACATGAATGTAAGTCATGAAACCATAAAACTCTTAGAAGAAACCATAGGCAAAAATTTCTTAAATATAAACATGAGCAACTTTTTCCTGAACACATCTTCACAAACAATAGCAAAAATGAACAAATGGGACAATATCAGGCTGAAAAGTTTCTGTACAGCAAATGACACCATCAGTAGAACAAAAAGGCATCCTACAGTATGGGAGAATATATTCATAAATGACATATCCGATAAAGGGTTGACATCCAAAATATATAAAGAGCTCACACACCTCAACAAACAAAAAGCAAATAACCCAATTAAAAAATGGGCAGAGGATCTGAACAGTCACTTCTCCAAAGAAGAAATTCAGATGGCCAACAGGCACATGAAAAGTTGCTCCACATCGCTAATCATCAGAGAAATGCAAATTAAAACCACAATGAGATATCACCTCACACCAGTGAGGATGGCCAACATCAAAAACACAAACAACAACAAATGTTGGTGAGGATGTGGAGAAAGGGGAACCCTCCTACACTGCTGGTGGGAATGCAAATTAGTTCAACCATTGTGGAAAACAGTATGGAGGTTTCTCAAAAAACTCAAAATAGAAATACCATTTGACCCAGGAATTCCACTCCTAGGAATTTACCCTAAGAATGCAGCAGCCCAGTTTGAAAAAGACATATGCACCCCTATGTTTATGGCAGTACTATTTACAATAGCCAAGAAATGGAAGCAACCTAAGTGTCCATCAGTAGACGAATGGATAAAGAAGATGTGGTATATATACACAGTGGAATATTATTCAGCCATAAGAAGAAAACAAATCCAGACATTTGCAACAACATGGATGGAGCTAGAGGGTATTATGCTCAGTGAAATAAGCCAGGCAGAAACAGACAAGTATCTAATGGTTTCACTCATCTGCGAAGTATAAGAACAAAGAAAAAACTGAAGGAAGAAAATAGCAGAAGACTCAGAGAACCCAAGAATGGACTAACAGTTACCAAAGGGAAAGGGACTGGGGACAAGGGGGAGAAAGGGGCATTATGATTAGCAGACATAATGTGGGGGGCGGGCACGCGGAGGGATGTGCAACTCAGAGAAGACAAGTAGTGATTCTATGGCATCTCATTACACTGATGGACAGTGACTGTAATGTGGTATGTGGGGGGACCTGATGATGTGGGTAGTCTAGTAACCGTAATGTTGCACATGTAATCGTAGACTAATGATACCAAAGGAAAAAAAAAAACTAAAAATGGAAATACCATTTGACCCAGAAATTCGACTCCTAGGAATTTACCCGAAGAAAACAAAATCCCTGATTCAAAGAAACATATGTACCCCTATGTTATCGCAGCACCATTTACAATAGCCAAGATATAGAAGGAACCTAAGTGTCTGTCAGTAGATGAATAGCTAAAGTGGTAAATATACACAATAGAATATTATTCAACCATTAAAATAAAACAAATCCTAACACTGCAACAATGTGGGTGGAGCTAGAGCATATTATGCTCAGTGAAATAAGCCAGGCAAAGAAAGACGAGTACCAAATGTTTTCACTCATTTGTGGATTATAACAACAAAGCAAAACTGAAGGAACAATACAGCAGGAGACTCACAGACTCCCAAGAAGGGACTAGTGGTTACCAAAGGGAAGGGGATGCCAAAGGTCAGGGGGAGGGAGAAAGAAGGGGATTAAAGGGTATTATAACTATCACTCAGAATATAGGTAGGTCACGGAGCAGGCAGTGTAACACAGAGGTGACAAGTAATGACTTTATAGCATCTTACTACACTGATGGACAGTGATTGCAATGGGTTGGGGTTTGACTTGATAATATGTGTGAATGTTGAAACCACAATGTTGCTCATGTGAAACCTTCATGAGATTGTATATCAAGGATAACTCATATTAAAAAAAATAATATGACTTCCTTAGCTGTTGAATGTGATATTTTGATAAATGTCAGAGTGAATTATTGCTACTGATCTGTCTTTAAGTTTACTGACTCCAATCCTGCATTCATTAATTTTTCATTTCATTTACTTTAATTTTAGATATCAAATTTCCCTGTTTCTTTTTCCTAATTCTCTGTTAAAATTTTCCATCTGTTTTTGTCATTGTGACCATATTTTCTTTTAAACCCTTGAAAATATTTATAATTGCTGCTTTATAGTTCTTACAATTTATTTTAACATCTGGCTAATTTTATATTTTGCTCCTATTGATTGCTTTGAAGGGGTGCTATTTCCCTGTTTTTTCACAATGTATTTACTTTGAATTGTATGTTGACACAGTGAATGATATGCTGTAAGGGTTTATAATTCTTCTTTTTTCTATCAAAGGATTATAAGTTTTAGTAGTTAAATTACTAGTAGTTCTTTCTCACTTAGTTTAATTCTTTGTTGGGGAGGGTCTACTTAATTTTCATCCTTAGTCCTGGATCACAGCCCCTACTTTAGAATATGATTCTTAGTCCCTACTCATAGCCATTCTGGTGACTCCAGTAAATACCTGAGGTGTTCAGCAATGGCTCTTCACTCTCATTGGGCCAAAACAATATCTCTAAGCCTGTATTATCTCTGCTGTGTCATTTTACCTCTCATCCCAGCAACAACTGAATTCCATGGGCTTCGCAGAATCCCTTCCAGCCAGAAATTGGGGCCCAGAACCCATGGTAAACCTTCATGCAGAGTTTGTGGCTATCCCTCTCTAACTGGTATAACTTTCTTTCTTCCAACACCCTGCCTTAAGTGTTCCAGCCACTTCCTTTGAAGCTCAGAGCTTCAAACTCTGCCCCCTCAGCTCAGTAAGACTTTAACACTTTTTTGGCTCCACAGTTCCTGTTCCATTAGGTAGTTTACCCCTGGAAAGGAAGCCTGATAAATGTGGGACTCCGAATGCTTGTGTCCCTTAAGAAAAATAGTTTTGCCCTACCTGTCATCCAGTGCATGAAAGCATTTGTCTCATTTACTGTGTTCAGTTTTATATTTTATAAATATAGTGTTTATAGTGGAGGGCATTTCTGCAACCTAGAAGTAGGATTTCCTAGAAGACCTTTTGGTCAGTAATATTTTCTCCACATAATTACATATATATCAAATACAAGACAGCCAAAATATTTTCTTAATGTGAAGTTAATAACAATAACTAGAGGTTGAATGTCACTCTGCTTATCAAGAAAAGTTTCATAAAAAGATGGCTAATGATAAAATATTGCCAAAATGTTTGCTCTGCTCTGGTGCAATAGTGATTATCCTCATTTTTAAAAATGAAAAACAGAATAACTCCACATTATATTCTAATACATTTCAACGAGCAAATAATAAGACTGATCACTGAATCCATTCACTTCCCTAATTCTACCTCACTAGACCAGCAGCCACTTATTAAGTCCTCAAGAGCTTTTTATATTACAGCCTTATCTCACACATAAGAGTATTTCAGATGTTTTATATATGGAAATTTAAAACATATTAATAATCTGAAAATATAGGGAAACGATTGTAGAATGTATGGTTTTCTAAGCAGAACATCAAAAGTGAAGGCATAGATGTAAAAGCCAGTAGATTTTACTATATAACATTCTAATTGAAAAGGATCTGTTGTCAAATATACGTGAAAATGTTCAATGACAAATAGCTGGAAAAAGTATTTTTAACATACGTAAAAGGAAAGCATATATCCTTAAAATATAAAAAGTTCTTACTTATAATTTTAAAAAGATAAAACCAGAAATAGAGAAATGGGCTACAAACAAGAAAGGACATTTACACATATATTAAAAATATGAAAAACTATGCAAGTTCACTAGTACTAAAAGAAACTACACACTGACACAAAACATGACACACTTTCACTTATGAATTTGAAGAAATTATGATATACTATAATATTTTCTGTTTCTAAAAAGGCTAAGAGATGAGATACTACTGATGTTAAGGTTGTAAATTAGTGATTGGTAAATATAACAAAACCTGTAAAAATGTGCTAATTCTGTTACTTAGAAATTCTGCTTCTAGAAATTAGTCCTATGTAATATATATATATATATATTATATATATCCTTTATCATATGGCAATCAGCTTGGGAGCTACTAAGTGTCCAATAGTAGGTGTGAGTTAAATGGTTTATGATACATCTAAATGGTCAAAAACCATAGCAATTACAAATACTGTTGAAGACTATTGCATGTGATAGGGAAAAATGTCATGATATATTTTAAATATATAAGAAGTTAAAACAAAATTATATAGACAAAACATTGTGAGTAGTGTAGTCTCATTTATGTCATATTCATACATACATATCCAGTGGTTTTTTTCTAGATAGTGGAGAATGTTTTTCTTCATTTAGTGTCTTAATTTCTGTAGGACTGAATATATATCATCACTGTAAAATGTTATTTTAAAATTAAGTACACACATACATGAAGAGAATTCTATAAAATTGAGATCTGAAGTGGTAATAAACCTGTTGGAGGTATCTTTTAATCCTTTTAACATCTGCATTTTATTTTACTGTCTTTTTCAGGATGGAATTAAAAAAAAAAATCTCTCTTCCCTGGAACCTCATGCTGGTGTGTACATTAGTATCTCTAAGCAAAAGCTCGAAGAGTGTGACTGTCAATGAAAGAAAACACTGTAGTTGTTTCTGAGGAAGTGTGTGCATGCATGTGTGTATAGAGGGAGCTTATAAATGATGGGAGATGCCTGGAAAAAAAGGGATCATTACAGGCTCCCTAAATTCTATCAAATATACTGCAGATGGTTGAAATGTTTCTAGGAATTCCCACTGCAGGCAGCTCCACGAGGAGATATTCCAGAGCAAGGAACCGAAAGGGAAAAAGCAGACAGTGTTCAAATCAATCAGCTCTCTTCCAAGAACCAAAGACACATGGGGTTTATTTGACAAGCCTTGTTTTAAAGAGACTCCACATGCTCAGCTCTGCCTGCCATGCACTGAATAAAGCAATGGTTGGTGCTCTGAAATCCATCCCAGCACTTCATGTTGGCAGCCTTTGCCAAGTAAATTCAAGAGGTAGCAGCTGCCTGGGAACAACAGTGTGGCTGCCACCTCCTTAGATTGGAACCCATCATGATTCTGTTTCAGTGAGCAGAAGGATCTGAATAGGAAGAGGGCTGTCCAGAGTCAGAAAATATTTGCCAGCTGAGAAACTGGATCATTACTTTAGTTTCTTTTCTAACACATCAAAATCTTTTGGGGTAGCCTCCATGGGATCTGCAGATTTCCAACCAAAATTTGAATTAGGCACAGAGTGAGGGAAAACTTAGATGCTTAATTTTGCTTCTATTTAAAACTTAGTTTCTTCTGTGAATTTATTTTAAGGTATGTTGTGAAGTCAGTTACTTTTCAATGGAAAATGAATTCCAGTTCTTGCTCCACACCAGAATTTTGCCACATTTTGGACAAGGAGAACATTACATTTGCGGACTAATAGCCCTTCAGTGTGAAGGTCATTAGGATAAACAATATAATGTGCAGTGCTTTTCTGCATGAGTAGTGAGACATTCATTTTTGTGCTGCAAATTCACACTCAGGCTACCTAGGTAATATTTCCATCTTCTCAGCTCAGGTCCCACGGGGGACCTGTGTCCCTTCACCCAGAACAATTTCTAACCTCAGGGCAAAGTTTGAGAATGGGTTTGCTATTCAGTGAATTACTTCCCTTCTTTTTTGTACTTGGGGTGAGCTCTAGGAGGTTCATAAATTTTACCTCTGCTGATGGGCTACTTAATTCTCCAGCCACTGTGCAAGAAGTTGAAGATTTATGGGAAAGAAACTCTACCAGATGCTTTTCTGCAGACTGATCAGGGGGCTTCATTTAAATCACTATAGGTTTAGAGAATTGCGGGGAGGGTATGTATGAAATTTCAACATCCTTTCTTCAAAGAGAAATCATTAAGGAAATGTCTTTTGCTTTTGAAGATACCAAATCATTATAATAGGATATGGGTCACATACCAGTTTGGGGAGCATTGGGGGCCTGGGGTTGGCTGTGCCATTTTTAGAGCTTCCTTCAATCTGTACGACTTAGTGATATTATTCAGGAATCCCTTAGATTGGGCATTTTCAGCTTTATATTCACCTTAGTCTTGATATTAGGTTAAGAACAAGGAAAAAGAAAGTGAGAGAGTGAGGGACAGGGGAGGGAGGAAGGAAGGAAGGAAGGAAAAGAGGGAGGGAGGGCGAGGAAAGGGGCTGGGGGGAGGGGAGGGAAGGGCGGGAGGGAGGAAGAAAGCTATCTGACTGTTGAAGGTAGCTGACTAGTGCTTGAGGAAATTCTGCAACCAGCTGTGTGGACTGAAATTTGCTTTTGTCTTTTTTCCAACTTAATGCAAGTGGTGCACAGGTTGAGCCCACCTGTCTTTGCATAAACATGCAAGAAGGTAACAACTATTCAAGGAAAGAGTCTGACCCAAGGGTCTTCTCTGGGCATAGATTCAAATTAGTAGGACTCAATAGCTCTCCGGCCCCTGACTTGTGAGGAAGATGGCCCCTGCTGCCTTGCAACTGAAATGTATTGGCTCTTTCTGTCAACTTGGCAGGATTGCTGTAGCTTTGCAGCAGCTTGCTCTTTGAGTTTCTGTGAGAACAGCAGAGAGCTAGGCGCAACACAGAAACTGCTATGTTTGATTAATGTACAAGATACTGCACCATGGTTTTGCCAAAGCCTGGTTTCAAGACTCAGCATTGTATTTTTTCAGGGAGCAAATATTCAGTACAGCTATCCTCTTTGTAACATGTCATACAAAGGAATCAACAAATTCCATGACTGTCAGGAAAGCTGTAAGTGAAGATAATTGCTCTCCTTTGCACCTGCCTCAGCCCCTGCCATCACCGTGCAGCAGGAAGGTCTAAATACTGTGATTTACTGGCAGGGCAGTATGTCTACTTAAAATGATTTCCTTTTACACTCACCTGAGGCTTGAAAATTTCAACACTGGCTAAGGAGTGGTGAAAGCACTGAAGCACAGGATCCTCATGCCACTCAAGTTGTACCATCAATGCTGGGAACCTGAAGCTAGGAAGGTCCCTCATGAAGAGGTTTAGTTTAATACTATGACACTGAGACAAGCATTTCTATTCCTGCATGTTTTTCTGAATGAAGGAAAGTTAGACAGGCTGCAGAGGGACAGTCAGAGGGAGGAAAGCAGCACCACTTAATAACGGGAGGTCTGGAGGAGGAACAGAATGGACCAAAAGGACCCACTCAGCTTAGACATAATATTTAAGGATACAAGAAACTGCGTGGAAGCTGGGCCTACCAAGGTTTGGGGGTTGTAGAGTAAGTATACCCAAAAAGTAAAAGGGACAATGTTTTCTAGGTAACTAAATTTATGACAGAAATGACTAACATAGGAATTGGATGAGGGATTAGAAATTATTGGGATTGATTCCTTGTCCATAAGCCATTTTTAAAGAACATGGGGTTCTCTCATCCTTTCTTGATGGAATACAGGGCCCAGGGCTATTGCCAGTATACCAAGTTCCATCTCTGATGTCCCACTTATGTTTCCAATACGTACAGGATATTTGTTCAAGGTACTCAAAAGATCTGGAGTTCCCTTCCCAGTCCATATTTTCTAAATGGGAATTAAAGACACTTTTCAAAAGCTGTCCAGATAATTTGGTTCTTGTACTTAAACGTTGCTGATTTATATTCCTAAAATACACAGATATCCCAGTAACAGAGGTTTTCCCTGTTAACCACTGTTTTTCAAATTGAGGTTCTGAAAGTTCTCAATTTAAACAAGACCCCTAAAGAATAAACCTCAATATCTCAATAATTTCTATTGTACCATGAAAACCACCCTACCAAAACAACAGCTCAAATGTATATTTCTAATAAGGAAAAAGACAATTAAGTTAAATAATGACAATGTGATATACATGTCCAGAACAATGTGAGGACTTTCTATTTCAGTCAGTTACTCTGGCTCTTTCTGGACAACACCCTGGTCCCAGGTCCCTGCAGGCTTCTGGGGTTGCAGCCTGCTAAGACAAGCCAACTCTTGATTATGAGGCAGTGCCTGGCAGTTGATTAACTCCAGGGGTGTTTGTCAGGATTGGCTTCTTTGGTCTCTAAAAGATGCAGCATTTTCTATTCATAAATTATTGTTCTTTATTCTTTGTTTGGCTTATAGATAGTGCTTTCACTGGGGTGTCTCCATTGGCAAGAGGTGGCGATGAGCTGGCAAAATTCCAACAGTGAAGTTACATTCCACAGAAGCACGAGATGATGTTATATAGCACATGTATATAGGGGCAAATGTCACACAGCAAACACACACTGAACAGAGTAATCTGGAAGGTGCCTGCCCCCTCACCTGGGAACAGGAGCAAGCCAACTTGTCTGGTAGAAGGAGCAAAGTCTGCCCATCCAGTCTGCATGTACAGGTGTAGGTGTGTGGGGGTGTGTGTACTTGTGTAACAAAGTCATTATAGGTTGGCTTTTCTTACTGATTGGACAGGTCAGGGAAATTTTATAAGTGTCACACTTGAATTTGGTATAAGATAAACAGGATTATATAGGTAAAGGAGAGAAATGAGAGGACAGAAGAAAAGATGAAAGGAAAGGAGGGGAAAGGAGTGAGTTTTAGGTGCCAGAATATAAGAGCATGTTGGAGATCCATACAGTAAGCCAACCTAGCTGGACTGGCATACTCGATAAGGAGCATGTGATTTGATAGCTGGACTGTGGGCACACTACCGAAGCTCTAGATTCTCATGGAAGATTATCCTATGGGGGAAAGTGTTCTGAACAGAGAAGTGAGGGCTTGAATGAGAGTGCTGTCAGTGATCATACTATCTTCACCAGATGCCAATTTTCTTTTTCATTCTGAGAATCAGCTAAAGAAAATGTTAACTTAAAAAATCCATTCCATGGCATTAATGGTTAATGAAGATTAGATGTGCTCCACAAGGCAGGTAACAGTTTCCTTTTTATGTGTATCTGTAGCATCTTTACTCAAAAGAGTGAGGGAATGTGGGGAAATCACATGTTCTCTAAGACCAGTGAGGGTGCTAGTGCTGGGACTTGGAGGATGTATGGACAGATCTCAAGTTTATATCACAAAAGAGATCCCTATTCCATTTAGTTTGTTAAATAACTGTTTTTTCATCTTGTAAAGATTTGTATTCAGTGTGAATGATTTTAAGGTACAATAACAAAAAATAACATAAACCCACAACCTCCATGTCCATTCAACACTTATGATTATTCTTCCAGCCTTCTGGGTCAAAATTTCCAAAAGTGAATTCTATGAACCTAGCAACCTGTAGATTCTAAATAAATGTTAAGGGTTAATAAGTGCTATAGAGAAAGTTGAGTAAATAATTTTTTAATATGCAAAGTTAAACAAAAACAAATCCTTAATATGTCAATCTATTTTATAATTTCCCAAAGGTAAATTAAATAGGCTTAGGGGAATATATATATGTATATAAAAGAATTTGCGTGTGTGTTCTATTCTTTTAGCCTGCCAATCTATGAGAAAAGAAATTATTCTGTATATGTGGATCTTCTTCAAATGCAAAGTGACATTTGTTTTAATAAGCAAAAATTTTACTAAATAAATGTATCTACATATTGCCTTAATCTTTTTTCATACCTCTTTATGACTGTCCCCTCAAGAGGGTAAAGAAAGCTGGTATCCCAAGAAAGTTGCCTCAGTATTGCACAGGTTTGTTTCAAATCATAAAATAAAATCTGAGAACTCTTTGCAATAGGCAATGATTTGGTTTAAAATTAGTAAAAAAATTAGAGTGAAAAGCAAGGATGAGATGAAGTAAGGTTTTTGTAATAACTAATTTTTAGTCAAACAATTTCCTACCTATGTTTTCCTATTCTACTTGTATAAACATATATATAAAAGAGAAGCCAAAATAGATATATATGTGTATACATGTGTGTGTGTTTGTATCCTTTACAGAAGGAGCATTACATAATTCCATAGTACTTACAAAAACTCTTAAAGCTTTAAAAAAAGAAAGAAAAGAGAGAGAGAGAGATAAGAGAAAAGGAAGGGAAAGGAAGGGGAAAGAAAGGAAAAAGAAAAGAGAAAAAGAAAAACATGCTATGGTTGGTGAAACAGAAAACATAAGAAAATTCTTGATGAAGTATAAACTGGACAACTTTGGCCAATTTATAGACTCTAGTGAACACTGAAAACTGAATAGCCCTTTTACATGCTCCCCAAGATTCCATTAGCTTCAGATTCTAAATCAGCCTGAACAGGATGTTCTGGAAACATGCCTGCTCCTGGTGATCTTTTTCTTGCATCTGGATTTACCTCTTTATCTCTACCTCAAGCAAGAACAAACACACAAACCATTTAATCTCAATCCCCTGAGTATCATCATTTGGCTCTTTGTAGAATGGATCAAGAGCGCTGCCAATTTCATCATTTTTTCCACTAGTTCTTAACTGCAGATGTTTCCTTCTCACTATGGGGAGCTCCCTTAGTGCTCCAAACCAGTCTGTCACTGAGTACCAACCAAAGCAATACAAAAAATTGGTAGAAAATCCAGCTTTTGGGATCTATTTTGATTTGTAGAAGTATTTTACAGGAAAAAATAAGTACCTACCACATTGTGATGTCAGGAGCAAGACGACAATTCACTTCATACCTAACTCCTTCCTCCCAAAATGTAGTCCTTGCCAGCTTGCTGAAGTCCTAAATTATATTGTTGAAAATTGATTCCTTCAGTTTTATTTTTTAATCCCTGCTACAATATGATTACCTTAAAGGCTAGTGCACTTATAAGGAAACATTGCACAGTGAGGAGGCGACATGTGTTCCATCTCTGGATAGATCAGTAAATAACTGTAATCTTAAATACATCACTTTTTCTTACTGAATCTCACTACTTTCTTATCTCTGAAATATAAGGATTAGATTTCATGATTTCAAACCCTGAAACTCCAGAGAAGATATTATATCTTAAGCTATTATTAGTCACTGAAGCTTTGGTGTATGGATGAGTTTCAGGTTCTCTTTTGAGAAAAGATTTGTCAAGGCAGTAAAAATTAGGATTTTCTATGTTTCATGTAAAAAATGGTGGTAACAATACAAGTGACATAACTGAGAGCACTAAGACAAATTTTACAGCATAAATTTGTCCTGGTGATACAACTCCTAGAAAAAATATTTTAAAGTTCAGTTAAGTATAAATTGGATTGCAAAATCTTAAGTTCTTTATCAAAACGGCCAATCTCATTGAGCTCTGTGCTATGCTTTCAGATGGGAGTGGAAGGAATTTATCATCAAGATTTGAATTTGAAAAACCATATCACTGCTTTATTGTATATTTTGCCTTGTTTTACTAATGCTTCTCTCAAGTCTTCTACCTAAGGGAATATGCCAAGAAAAGTCACATTTCATTTCTAGCAAGTAAAATTTCTTGGTTGTAAGTCTGCCTAAATTATTTAACTTCTTTATTGTGTACTTCTGAAAGTAATGGAACCATAAACTGACCTAGATAAAATCCAATCCAATAAAAGAATCTCTTCTGCTACATCCATGGTGGGTGACCATTCCACACTGAATAAAACAATTCTTACTGTATCAGTTCTTCAGAGCTCAGAGAACTAATGGTTCATTATTTTGCCAAGTCTTGTGGTTTATTCTCATTATGGATATTTTTAAACTGTTCATTCTCCTCTCATGCTGAAGAGAAAGGCTGAACCTTTAGGTTGGTGTATCCCATCCCCTATAAGAACATAACCATAAGGATGTTTCCTATTTCCATCACTGTAATTCCAATATGTGAAGTCATCTATCATACCTAATCTGATTTTCCTTTTTCATTGATTCAGTATCATAGCTCCCAGCCTGTATGTTGGTGATGGTTAGTTTTAATGTGTTCACTTGGCTAAGATATAGTCCCCAGTTATCTAATCAAACACCAATTCAGGTGTTGCTGTGAAGGTACTCTACAGATGTGGTTAATATATAAAATTAGTTGACTTTGGTAAAGGAGATTATCTTTGGTAGTATGAGTGGGCCTTACCTAATCAGTTGAAACCAGTCCTCTCCCACAGGTTTTGGACTTGCCTAGCCAGCCTGCCATTATGACATAAACCAATTCTTATCAATCAATCTCTTTCCATATTTCTATTTTTCTATCTATCTATCCATCCATCCACCCATCCATCCATCTATCCCTGGTTCTGTTTCTCTAATGGAACCCTAATTGATATTATAGCTAAATTTTACTTTAAGAAAATTAAATTGAAATAGGTTTTAAAAATCAGTCACAATGGCCACATTTCACATTTCAAGGGTTCAATAGACATTTGAGGTTGATGGTTCTAATACTGGACAGTGCAGGTCATATGCATCATGGCAGAAAGCTCTACCACACAGCATTTCTCTAAATCAAGCTTTTCCAGTCCCCTGGATCATTTCTTATATCATGCTGATTTAACATCACACCATATTATCTTACTGATTCACTAATATTTTAATATCTGTGTTAAAATATTATACCAGTAATTGACAATTATATACTTCAAAAAAAACGAATTACCTCATATATGGGATTACCATCCCTTAAAGTGAGTATTATTGAAATGGTTCCCAAAGTTATCTGTATCTGAATAATCATGCTTTTTTCCCCATCCTCTATGGAAATATTCCACATTTCTCCCTTGCTTATTGGTGAAGAATTTTATTGTACAAATAAAACTAATTAATGGGGAGGAGATGGAGGAGAGAAAATCTAACCGAGATGGCTGCAATGCTAAGATATTTGCATTGGAGAGAGTAAGATTTACAGTAACAATAATACAGGAGAAGAAAGGAAAGAGAAAATTAAGGGAAACATTGAGGACCACAGGGTAGAAAATCTAGAAGCAGATAAGGGTGAGGGATGGAAATAAGAGACTGCTAAACAACTTAAGACTCTAAGGTTGGAGAAAAAGGAATGAGGGGAAGACGACTTTAATAAGAAGTGCTGTTTGCTTTATGAACTAAATCCCCTTTAATGCTAACCTAGAGATGTATGGAAGGACTTAGCCTACTTTAAATTACATTAATTGTGACAATATTAAATTACATTAATTGTGACTAATTTTCATTTTTTAAATTTGCTTTTTAATGAAATATTGCCCTGTGCCTGAATTACTGAGGCCTAGAATTTATTCCAAATGTATTATATGTCTATTATTCTGGTCTTAGATTACAGTTAGATTTATTGCAGTCACATCTCTTTGCTGGTTCATATTGAGTTTGCAGTCAATAAAAACTGCTAAATGCTTTTAACATGATATGCTATTAAGTCTGGGTACTCCTTTATTTAGGTAGCTGGTAAGGTGTATATTGAAATTTACATTTTCTGTTAAGTTTGCTACTGTGAATTCTGTCCTGTAATACTAGCATGTCAAGAAATTTTTAGCATTTTCTCCAATATCCCATATTTTATCTTTCTCTTAGTTAGAATGCCTTTAGCTCCAACTAACAACTACCTACGTGAACTCACTTGAAGAAGGAAAATTTTGGGTTCATGTATCATTAAAGTAGCAGTAGAATAGGCTCCAAAGATCATTGACTCAGGGTTGAACAAGTGGCATTTCAGGTTCATCTGCTGCCAGGCAGCTGAGTCAAGGGAGGTCTCTCCCTGGGCACCAGGTGAAGCCTCAACCTGGACGGGGGTGCGTTCTTGACTCTGAACGAGAAAGAATTCTCCAGCAGGGCAGAAGAGTGTAGGTAAGGAAGGAATTCATTAAAGCGAGAGTAGAAATGAATGGCAGCGGCTGGCCTTGCAGGCAGCAGAGGTAGGAAACTGAAGTAGGACAGAGTGAAGACTTGTGGTAAAGTCTAGAAAATAGAATGAAATAACAAAGTAACAAAGACGCATACTACTGCATGAGAGCAAAGACAAAATGCGATTACTTCGGGCATTGAGAAAGTTTTATTTTAAAAGGTATGCACTTAAACAGAAGAAAGTGCAGGTGTCCTCAGAAAGAAGGCACGCTGAAAGGCTGAGGGTTCTCCCTTTTAAGGTTATTTTTTCAGGAATGTGACAAAGGGTCAGGGGGTATAGACTTCTAAAGTGGTCTCAAAATGCTTATCTCTGGTGAGGGATACTATATCTTTTCTCTATTTTCAGTCCTCCAGGTAATTCTGCAAAATTAACTTAACACAAGAAATTGGTCAGTTCCTCTCCAGGATAGCAGCTTCCTTCTGGGAACATATCAATCAAGACCACCCACCCTGCCCTGAAAGTGGGTTGAGTTATTGTCTGTTTATTAAAGAGTGTGTTAGGAATCTCAACCTCTAAATTCCTGGTTTTTAAAATGGAATCTTAGCCTTAAGATGGAATCCTTCCCGTTCTTACTATACTGTTTTTATCTCGGCTTTTTGGGAAATTCATCATGATGCTTATCTCTTGTCCCTGCCCTACATCACATCCTTTACCTCCATTATGTTTTCCACAGCTTCTTCAAGAAACCACCCACCCTCATGGTTACATGCTGGTTGCCAAGCATGGTCAGAGCTCCTGCTTCCTTGGTGACACACAAGAGGGAAAGAGCAGCTTTCATGAGTCCCCCTCAAGAGTTGAATATCTTCCTAGAAGCCTCCAGCCAACCTTGTCTCATTGAGCAGATAAGGATGATGTGAGCATTTCTAAACCATCCCTGGTAAATAAATAGGATCTTCCTTAGGCTCATCATGTGCTCACCTACAGGTGAGAGTAGAGTCTGATTTCTTTAAATAAAACTACTTATGTTTGGAAGAAAGAAGAGGTAAATAAATGTTAATCAGTAATCTATACCTCATACAGAAAAACCCTGCGAGTTTTGTGTGATTAATACTTTTTGGATTATGTCTTTATCCAATTTTTTAGATAAAATTGTTGATAAGGTGAAATCAGGGATATCTCCAGAGATCACTTTTCAACATGGCCTCCAGCTGTTAATTTCAGGCTAAGTGTTAAATTTAACATCATTTGTAAATTATTGATCCATTCGGATCCAGTGTTTCTAAGTACAATAAGTTGTGGGATCACATACAATTTGTTGCTAATAAGGGAAGTCCAAATATTCATTGGGTAGGTACTATGTGCCAAGTACTTTTCTAGGCACTGCGGATAGACACTGAACTGAATAGGTCAACATGGCTGTTCTCATGGAGCTTGTATTTTATTGGGAGAAGGGGGAGTCAATATATAGGTGAGTTTGGTTCTTAGCATATCATATTGTGATAAATAGGCAGGAAAAGCAAGAAAGGAGAAGAGGAGGTGTCAGGATGTAGTGGGATGATTACAAGTGAAATAGAATGGTTAACAGAACCTCAGTGAGAAGGAATCAAAGATCTAGAGATATGAACATTCTATATAGAGGAAGCAAAAAGACAGACGGAAGAGTTCAGAAAACAGAAAAGAGGCCTGTAAGGCTGGAGCCAAGGAAGAGTAAGAGGAGGAGGTCAAAGCCAGCGCCAAGGGGGAGGGTAGCTCATGGTCATGCACCATTTTTATGATTTTGATTTTCATCTGATGGAGATGAGAAAAACCGGAGAGTTTTAGGCTGTGCCGTGAGATAATTTACATTATGCCTTTAACATTTTTCTTTTTCTGGTTACTCTGTTTGACAGTAAGTTTTAGGAGGATGAAGGAAGAAGCTGGAAATCACTTTGGAGACCACTGAGATAATTCAGGTGAGAAATAATGGTAGAAGCAGGATGGTAATAATGTATGTGCTGATAAGAGGTCAGAATCTGGGTACATTTTGGAGGCAGTGATCACAGGATTTGCTGACAGATTCTATGTAGATGTTAGGAAAAGCCAAGGATGACTAAGTTTTTTTGCTGCCACAGCTAGAATGATTGAGATGCTATTTGTTAATGGGAAAGAACACAGGAAATATAGGTTTATGGGAAAAAGCTGTTAAAACCCAAAACTCATCTGAGTAAATTTGAAGATATAATTGGCTTTATTAAGCAATTCATAAATTGGGCATCATCTCATCTAGCGAGTAGAGTTGTACAAAATGGAAATATTGTTATAGGAAAGAAACTGAGGCAAGTAAGTTATTAGCAAAAGAAAAAAAGGTACTGTTTCAGGCAAGGTTGTTTTCCCTTAGGGGAAAGAGCAGGGTTCTTATTAAACACATTACCTCATCTTCTTTTGGGGGATGGTGTGAACCCATGTGAAAGATCACTTCATTGGTGCTGACAAGAAAATTCTGACTGGCTCCATTTCTGGGGATGTTGAAACTGCAGTTAGGTTAGGTATTAAGCCCCCATTTGGTGACATGGCCTAGCAGCTCATTTTGGGCCTGTGGTTTTCTTTTTAACAAAGTAAAAGTATGGTTTTAGGCACATTAAGTTTGAGATACTTATGAGACATTAAAATTGAGGTGTCTATAAGTAATACAATATGCAAAGCTGCAATTCAGAGGAGAGATTCATAGAGATAAATATTTGGGAGTCAACAGAGTATAGATTGGATAAGATCACCAAGTGTAGATAAAAAGGAGGAGCAAATCAAGATCTAAAACCTGGAAGCACATTTAATTTTAGAAGTTAGGAAACTGAAGAGCAATCAGCAAAGGAGTCTGAGAAATGAGTCAGTAGGAGAAAACTGGGAGAGGGTTGTGTACCAGAAATCAAGTAAAGAAACATTTCCTAGGAGGAGAAAGTAATTAAGTTTGTCAAATATTGCTGAAAGTCAGGTGTAAGAGCAAACTGGGTAGGGTGTTGTGGATAAGAGACTAGAGTTTGTTCCAGAGAATAGAAGAGGTTGAATTGCAGACAGTGAGTCTAGAAAGCTATTGTGAGAAGTTTGGCTATAAGGGAAGCCAGAGAAAAGGGACAGTAGCTGAAGAGAGTATTGTTGATTTCTAAAATGAGAGGAAGATAATATGCTTGTACATTAATGAAAAAGATGCAAAAGAGAGGGAGGAAAAGATGGTTCAAGACAGAGAAGGCAGACTCTCAGGCACAGTGCCAATGTCCTTTAGTTAAAGAGTTGGTGTGACATTTACCATGCACTCGTTCTAAATGTGAATAGCTAGCAAAAGTCATTGAGAGATGCTACAACATAATCAGGAAGCAGTAGCAGGTAAGTATCTTCATCTTCAATGTATATAGGCTATTGGCAGAGAATGATAGTTAGATTTTATAACATATTCTATCCCTTAAAAAAGTTTCATACTAAAACATACATTACTGAATGTGATTATATAAGATTATAGTGCATAATACATTCATAAAAATATTTTTATGTTGTGTTAAAATTAGTTTTATTGATTTAAAAGTGATATCATTATATAATTAAAAAGACAGAGGGATACTAGGTCCATTTAAAGAGAGGGTCAAGAAGAAGCCTAACTGGGGCTTCCCAGACCAACAGATATATTAGTGGAGTTAAAGTCTGTGGGAGCCTCAGACAGCCTCTTCCGCATAAGCAAATTTAGAGGCTGAAAAACTACAAATATATCGTCTTACAGTTTCCGTGGGTCAAGAGTCCAGATAAAGGTTAACTGGGTCCTCTGCTTAGGGTCTCAGCAGAGAGAAATCAAGGTGTCAGCTAGGGCTGTGATTCTCACTGGAAGTTCACGGTCCTCTTCCAAACACCGGTTATAGGCGGAATTCATTTCCTTGTAGCTGTATGGCTGATATTCCCATTTGGGGGGAGCTGTCAGCCAGAGACTTTTCCCAGGTCCTAGAGGCCACCATCGTTCTTTGCCAGATGACAGGTAGTTCAAAGTATGACCCTGCTTTCTTCCAAACAGCAGGGGCACATTTTTATGATATTTCTTTATCTTCTCCTAAGGGTGCTCTCATTGGGTCAGGCCCACCTATAATAATCTGTCTTTTGATTAACTCAAGTCACCTGATTAGCAGCTAATCACAGGAGTGATATCCCATCATGTCCAGATTCCTCTGACACTCAAGAGGAGGGATTATACTGGGTGTGTACACGAGCGTGTGGAAATTTGGGTAGGGTGTATCTTAGAATCCTGCCTATCACAGACAGCAAATTTCTCAATAAAAACACACATGAACACCCCTCCACTTCTTGGTTTTTGACTTTATCTGAATGTAAATGGGAATGAGGATAGAGCTTTGGGAAGAATATTACATCATGGACAAGACCCCAGTTGTGAGGAAAGACTATGCTGTCTAAGAATGCCCTGTAGTCATAGGAAAGGAAAAGCTGCCACTCTTTTGTAAATATCATTCTCTTCTCAGCCTTTCATTGACCTCAACTTCATTATGTATACAGTCAAATGCTGTACTGAGATGCAGTCAAAATAATATTTCACTTTAATATTTGATGCTTTGGGTTGTGCTCTTACATGGCTGTAGTATTAAAGATTTAATAAGGGTACATTGGTACAGTGCAAGGTCTCTGAAGGATGGGTCAGAAAGAATGGTACATAGAAGGGCAGGAAGTAGGAAGCCAGTGATGCCCAGAAAGTGAGCGGGAAATGAGAAAGCTAGACAAGAGGCTAGAAGTCTATCCAGGTGGTTAGTTGAGAGCATCTCAAGCCAGATAGATGGCAGGATGGAAGAAGCAAATGTATAATTAAATGTAAATGTAAATGTATATTTTTCATTGTGGATTCAAGGAATCTCAATCAGAGAGTTCCCCATTTCCAAATTTGCACCTTATCTGGCTGCACAATGACAACTACTATAAAACAAAAATATCATGAGCACCTTAAGGCTGAATATACCTAGCTCAAGGTGGGCAAAGTACTTTTCCTACCTGAACTTTAAAAAAGTAAGACTAGGAAATCATAGAATGGGAAGCAAAAAATGCACAGGCCTTACTGGCTTTGTTTGTAAGAGCTAATTGTTACATTTTCAGGAATTTTTGCAACCTGGTTATCAAATAGTCATTTTAAAACTTAAATTATAAATTCTTATAATTAAATAACTTAAAGGCAAAAGTAATAAATACCTGAGCTGATTATTTCCTAATTAATACACTTTGCTGTTACCTATGGTGTTGAGTTTATTTATTCTACTGTGTCTATAGGCTGGAAATACTTTATAATAATGGGTCATGGTGCATCTCTTCCCAGCTCTGTATTCAGTAATGTCACATTGGTGGCTTGCATTTGTCCATGGAGTATTTATACCACCAAAATCAGGATATACAAGAGATTGATTTGGTGCTTAAGTTAAAAAAGGTTTTCATTTAATTAATATAATTTATACATGGGTAAGAAATAGCTTTACAGTATTTCATATAGCAGATTTAATGACAATAAACTTATTAGGAAAGAGCTAGTGAATTGGGAAGAAGCCTATTTGTCAAATCATGGTTGAACTGCAACTGTAGTTTAGTTGCAAATACAAAAATCTGGCAACAACAGCATTCTGTGGTGTAGCTCCAGGAGTAAGGGGGTTCCCCGCCTGTGGCAAGTTATATATGAATCCAGTCAAACCAAAGGAGGACAAGGGGAAGGGCAGGTTGGGAGAAAGGGTTTTTATTGTTGACAGCTCACTTGTGTTTGCTAGCCAGCCCCCACTCTGTCCATCCCCCACCATCCCATGGATGATCCCATTCCCCTATCGGAGAAGGAATTCCATGGGCATGTCCCTGGTGACTGGCAGGCACCAAACCAGTTACATACCAGGAATGGAGAGGAGAAGAGAATGGCTGTTTTCTCTCCACCCCTTCCCCCGGCAGCGACACCTCTGTGGCTCACTGATATGTAAATAGACCCTTATCCACACACCACTATGGAAGCCCAGAAGAAATTCTGGGTGGAAACTTCCACTTACCTGACATGTGGGAATCAACTGGCTACAGAAATTTACAATAAAGAATAATGCATATTTGTATTATGATTTGTAAATTGATATTTTATATATCTGTACAATTTATAACAAATGTGTGTGTGTTTATGTGTGTGCATATCCATGTGTATGTCTATATTTTGCCAACCCACACCCAAGCCAAAGAGTAGACTGTTAAAACATTCGCCAGGACCACCACTGGCTACACACCAAAGATGTAACTCTGCACAAAAAATCTTGGGATCAGGTCCTGACTCAGCCACTGGTTTATGAAATATAGAAAATCATTTAATTTCTTGGCTACAGCTTTCCTTTCTGTAAAATGAAGATAATCAGTCTGATAGTCCTACCTGATAAGATTGTTGTATGAATATGTAAAGTAATGGACATAAATTGTCCTTTGAAAAATTGTAGAGGACAGGAAAGCCAAAGTGCTTGCACTCATAGGGTTTATACTTGTGTGTATTCAGTAAAGATTCCTGGAGTGTGTGAGCTGGAGACCATGCAGAGATCACCTGGTCCAAACCCTTCACTTTACAAATAATAAGAGAAGACCATTGAACTGAACTGCTGAGTTTCATGAATGTGGGCATAGGATGTATATATACCCAACATGGCATTTTGATTTTTAGCTTCAGTAACTTCCAGGGCCAATTCACTAATATAAAGTAATTAGGGGAAAACAGCATATTCCAGCATACTATTTATTCAACATATAAACCAAGGAATAGCATCCCAGTGTATCACTGGCTGGGTGATCTATTATGCTAAGACAATTTAAGAAATAACTCCACTATTAAAAATGGCAGCATGAGAGGTGAAACACAGGTTTCCACCTAAAACCGCATATAATATGAAAATGTAATTAATACAAATAATCCTGAAAGAGCAACAGGAAAGAGGACTGCACCAGACTGCATACACCTGGAGAAAAGAGAAGACCTCACAGAACAGGGTAATGTACCAAAGCTGTGGCTTGGTGGGACCCAAGCCCTTCCCCCACCCCAGCTCACTGGCAAGAGGAAGAGACACCAAGCAGGGAGGGAGTGGAGGCCTGGGACTGCTGAATACCTAACTCTGGAGATCTGCTCTGGGAGCAGAAACCTACAATTCATGGTGCTTGCGTGATACTCTCATAATTATAGGGTTAGAAAGCTAAGACAGGCAGAATTTCTGGAGAGACTGAGATTCCAGCCACTTGTGGAAAGCAGGGATCCATATCCGGCTGCTCTGGGACAAAAGAAAGGTGGGCATTCTGAGAGATCCCTAACAAGGAAGTCCTTAGCAAAAGGGCTGTTAAAGGGGCAAGGATTGCACAGAGCTTACTTCTAAGGAGAGACGACAGGTAGACAAAATTGTCTGGGTGCACTCTGCCCAGCAGTTTGGGAGCTTTGCCATATGGACTCTCATATTTAAGGAGGAAAAAGAAATCTTCCTCTTTAGATGATCTTCAGGTTCTCCAGCTCCCTGGCTGGCTACACAGCTCCAAGGACCCCCTCAGTGATGCTAAGCCTACTGCACCTTTCTTCGGGCCAGCCCCACCTGGCTCACAAACCTGCAAACTTACCCTCGCATTAGGGCAACCAGAGGGAAGATCGGTCTACAGCAACTACAAACACAAAGCATAGAGGCATATAGCTGTGTGCTCGGCCACCGGGTTCAGGCAGTGGAGCCAGGGATAGCAGGCAGGTAGCAGGAAACAGCACTTTCCTGCCCCCAGGCACCAATACCACTCCCCTGTGACCCCCAACATTGCTTCAGGGGCTGAGCAGCTCCAGGGAATAGAGCTTCTGGGCACTAGAGGGCACAATATACAAATATTAAATGCCAAAGGAATCTGGTTCAGAGTAAAATTATTAATAGCACTCCTGAGAAAGATTTAAATGATATGGACCTCATGAATCTTCCTGAAAGGGAGTTCAAAATAAAAATCATTAACATGCTCATGGAGGTATGGAAAGATATTCAAGGACTCAGGAATGAATTATGGTCGGAGATCCAATCGTTGAAGAGCACAATGGATGGTATTAAAAGCAGATTGGAAACAGTGGGGGAGACGATAAGTGAAATAGAAACTAGAGAAGAGGAATAAAAAGAAGCTGAAGCACAGAGGGGAAAAAGGATCTCTAAGAATGAAAGAATATTGAGAGAACTGTGTGACCAATCCAAACGGAACAATATTTGTATAATAGGGGTACCAGAAGAAGAAGAGAGAAAAAGGGCTAGAAAGTGTCTTTGAGGAGGTAATTGCTGAAAACTTCACCAATCTGGGGAAGGAGATAGTCTCTCAGGCCATGGAGATACACAGATCACCCTACACAAGGCACCCCTGGAAGACAACAACAAGACATATAGTAATTAAAATGGCAAAGATCAAGGATAAGGACAGACTATAAAAAGCAGCCAGAGAGAGAAATAAGACCACATACAAAGGAAAGCCCATCAGGCTATCATCAGACTTCTCAACAGAAAACTTACAGGTCAGAAGGGAGTGGCATGATGTATTTAATGCAATTAAGTGGAAGGGCCTCGAACCAATATTACTTTATCCGGCAAGATTATCATTTAAACTTTGAAGGAGGGATTAAACAATTTCCAGATAAGCAAAAGTGGAGAGAATTTACATCCCACAAACCATCTCTACAGTGTATTTTGGAGGCACTGCTGTAGATGGAAGTGTTACTAATGTTTAATAGCTGTCACCAGAGGTAACAAAACCACAGAAAGAAAGTAGAACAGCGAATTACTAAGAAAATTCAAAAGTTAAAATAACTGTCTCCAAAGTCAATCAAGGGATAGATAAAAAGTACAGAATATGATACCTAATATATAAAGAATGGAGGAGGAAGAAAAAAACCATAACCTTTAGATTGTGTTTGTAATAGCATATTAAGTGAGTTAAGTTAGACTCTTAGATAGTAAGGAAGTTAATCTTGAACCTTTGGTAACCACGAATCTAAAGCCTGCAATGCCAATCAGTACATACCAATCCATAATCACCCTAAATGTAAATGGACTGAATGCACCAATCAAAAAACATAGAGTCACTGAATGGATAAAAATACATGACCCATATATACTGCCTATAAGAGACTCACTTTAAACCCAAAGACATACACAGACTAAAAGTGAAGGAATGGAAAAAGACATTTCATGCAACTAATAGGGAGAAAAAAGCAGGACTTGAAGTACTTGCATCAGACAAAATAGACTTCAAAACAAAGAAAGGCACAAGAGACAAAAAGGACATTACATAATGATAAAAGGGTCGATCCAACAAGAAGATATAACCATTATAAATATCTATGCGCCCAACACAGGAGCACCGACATATGTGAAACAAATGCTAACAGAATTAAAAGGAGAAATAAAATGCAATGCATTCATTCTAGGAGATTTCAACACTCCACTCACTCTGAAGGATAGATCAACCAGACAGAAAATAAGGAAGGACACAGAGGCACTGAACAACACAATAGAACAGATGGACCTAAAAAACATCTTCAGAACTCCACGCCCAAAAGCAACAGAATATACATTCTTTCCAAGTGCACATGGAACATTTTCAAGAATAGATCATATACTAGGCCACAAAAAGAGCCTCGGTAAATTCAAAAACATTGAAATTGTGCCAACCAGTTTTTCCGACCACAAAGGTATGAAACTAGAAATGAATTACGCGAAGAAAATGAAAAATCCCACAAACACATGGAGGCTTAATTACATGCTCCTAAATAATCAATGACCAAATAAAAACAGAGATCAAGCAATATATGGAGACAAATCACAACAATAATTCAACACCGCAAAATCTGTGGGCTGCAGCAAAGGCGGTGCTAAGAAGAAAGTATATTGCAGTACAGGCGTACCTCAGGAAAGAAGAACATTCCCATATGAGCAGTCTAAACTCACAATTAATGAAACTAGAAAAAGAACAAATGAGACCCAAAGTCAGTAGAAGGAGGGACATAATAAATATTAGAGCAGAAATAAAATCGAGAAGAATAAAAGAATAGAAAGGATCAACGAAAGCAAGAGCTGGTTCTTCAAGGAGATAAACAATATAGATAAACCCTAGCCAGACTTATCAAGAAAAAAACAGAGTCTACTCACATAAAGAGAATCAGAAATGAGAAAGGAAAAATCACTACAGACAGCACAGAAATACAAAGAACTATTAGAGAATACTATGAAAAATTATATGCTAACAAACTGGACAACCTAGAAGAAATGGATAAATGCCAGATAAAGAAATGGACAGAACAAAAAGGCATCCTACAGTATGGGAGAATATATTTGTAAATGACATATCCAACAAGGGGTTAATGTCCAAAATATATAAAGAACTTACATGCCTCTACACCCAAAGAGCAAATAACCCAATTTAAAAATGGGCAGAGGATATGAAGAGACAGTTCTCCAAAGAAGAAATTCAGATGGCCAACAGATACATGAAAAGATGCTCCACATCACTAATCATCAGGGAAATGCAAATTAAAACCACAATGAGATATTACCTCACACTAGTAAGGATGGCCACCATCCAAAGGACTAAGAACAACAAATGCTGGCAAGGATGCGGAGAAAGAGGAACCCTCTTACACTGCTGCTGGGAATGTAAGCTAGTTCAACCATCCTGGAAGGCAATACAGACATCTCTCAAAAACTAAAAACAGAAATACGATTTGACCTGGGAATCCCACTCCTTGGAATTTACCCAAAGAATACAACTTCTCAGATTCAAAAAGACATATGCACCCCTATGTTTATTGCAGCACTATTTAAATAGCCAACATATGGAAGCAACCTAAGTATCCATCAGTAGATGAATGGATAAAGAAGAGGTGGTACATATACACAAAGGAATACTATTCAACCTTAAGAAAGAAACACATCCTACCATTTGCAACAAGATGGATGGAGCTGGAGGATATTATGCTCAGTGAAATAAGCCTGGTGGAGAAAGACAAGTGCCAAATGATTTCCCTCATTTGTGGAGTATATCAATGCAGCAAAACTGAAGGAACAAAATAGCAGCAGACTCAGAGACTCCAAGAAGGAACTAGTGGTTACCAAAGGGGTGGGGTTTGGGAGGGTGGGTGGGAGGGTGGGGGAAGCAGATTGTGGAGTATTTTGTTTAGTTCACGTGGTGTGGGGGATCACAGGGAAAACAGTGTAGCATAGAGAAGGCAAATAGTGAATCTGTGGCATCTTACTACACTGATGGACAGTGAGTGCATTGAGGTATGGGTGGGGACTTGATAATATGAGTAAATGTAGTGACCACATTGTTTTTTCATG
>JAQQAC010008525.1:8680880-8730919 GCA_029783875.1 Phataginus tricuspis
TAAGAGTGTATATCAATAATACCTTAATAAAAAAAAAAAAAGAAAAAGGAAGAAAGACCAGGCCCTGGTAAGTAGAGAACTGAAAAAAAAAAAAAAAGATATAACTCCACTAAGGTAGCTTCATAGAAGTTAAGGAGTAGCATTGCTTTTTCAGGATCCTTGACACTAGAAAGATTTAATACTTAAATTATAAGAAACAAAGTGAATATAAACATTATTTAATGCAAGGTAAATATCTTTCCACAACTCCAGTGTGAATATCAAAATCTCTTTCAAAATTAGGATTCCACCCTCATAGTGATTCAGTGTGTCTGATTCAAAAGATTTTTCTTTACCATGTAAAAGAGTTTTATCCTTACAATTATGCAAGAAGACATTAACTCTTAGGTGCAAAATAATTCAGTGCTTTTCTGATAGGGAAAAAGTCTACATCGACCATCCAATGGATATTGTATGGCTATACCTAGTATATCTTGAATTTTGCTGCAATCTTTTTAAACACTTAGACTATGAGACTACTCAGTCTCAATGAAATATAGGCACACTGATTCATGCCTCAAAGAAACTGCCCTATCTCCTGGTAAGCACTGATTGATGATTGAATTAGATGTGTGAATATAAATGAGGTATGTATGTAAAAGAGTTTCCTGCTGCTTTTGCATGGTCCCTTTCAATAGTTCCATAAGAAACTGAGACGAATTCTTGAGCTGCCACTGGGAGCTTCCTTTTGTCCTAAGCAACAAGCAACTCAGACTCTTATTCTAGCAGGTGAAACTGTTTATAGTCAAAAATTCTTTTTGATGTTATTAAAAGATGATTTTATAAGTTATTCCCCGCTTTACAGAAGGAATGCTCTACAATCCTTGCCCCCCCCCCAAAATAATCTGCCACATCTAGTGTAATTTCCCTCTTACTTAATTTCTTTTGCCTATTTGGAGCTAGGAGTCATCATTGCATTAACATGCTAGTAGCTGATTGCACTTCAGGTTTTCTTCTCTTCTAATGATTTCAGGTAATATAGAGGTAGGAGAGAATATGGTTAATGACAGCGTATCATTTCAACAGTTCAGAGTTTATTAATCAAGTGTTTGATACACTGGGGCTCTAACTGGAATGCCAAAGTGCAGGTGCTCGTGTGCCATTTCTAACTGAGTCTTAACACATGTCAATCCACTGAACATGAGGATGTAATTATAAAATAATGACAGAATGACTCAGGACCAATCTGAGGTCTGCTTATTGGCTGTCAAAGTTTATTTCTGACTCACTTAGATTTCACTTACCACAGGGGCCCTGGGAAAGAACTATTCCATCTCTAGCTCCTGTGAATCTTCTCATTTGTTTTGAATCTTTAACCTAATTCATGAGGGAATGCTGGCATTCATACCAAACTCAGTGCAAAACAAGCAGTGAGGATAATTGAAAATAAGTCAAAGTATGTGAGTATGATTAAACAGTTTGCCTTCTTGCTAGACCTAGTCTGGCCTGGTTCTTCTCAGTAAGAAAGTTATAAATCAGTGACAGTCCCATCATTCATGCCCAGAAGACTCCCATGAGAAAAGGTCTTCCCAGGGGATTTCCCCATCTGTCTCCCAACCAACTTATTTTTAGTTTATTAGATTTCCTTGTGATCAGGGGAGATAAGCTCAAATCCCCTGTTATTTCATGACACAGAAAAGGAATTTTGAATTTCCGCTGATTTTCCCAGTTGTGGAGAGTAAAAATATCACAAAGTTCAAGTCTTCATGAGTCTTGCCTCATCTAACTCTAGAGTCACTGCCAACATCACTTTAGGAGAATCCAGGTTAAAGAATGTACAAACTCAAAGCAAAAATCAAGTTTCACTCTAGGCTGTCTTAAACCAACATATTTGCTAGATTTCTGAAGTAACCAATATTTTATTTTCTTTCTTTTGTTTGCAGGTGGGGGGCTGGTTAGCAAATTTCTACCCCAACATTTTTGTCTAAAAAAGTAAAACTCAAGTTCTGACCTAAGCCTAGACTTGAAACCTGTAATAAAATGTCTGATTACTTATGTCCTTTCCAGAAATGCATTATTAATGACAACAGACTTTGATGGCTTGGCCATGAATAGCTTCAAAATTAAAAATCAGACGTCACTTCAGCATGCTATCCCTTATACATATTTAGCTTCTTTGGTGAACTGGTTGTCAAGAAAGTGCTCACCTCTGTAGTAGATCATGATGTGTCTGGCCTTCTGTCATATGCAGTGATAGAAAAAAATCCTACAGAGTCTTGGAATATGGGATTACTGATTCTTAGGGTTTCAATTCCATATGTAGGTCAAGTGTCCAAATAGGTGACAACTTAATAAGGCAGAGGAAACGGTCACTGAAATCAGCCACTTATTGGCAATTTGAGAAAAGCTTACCTAGCTCTTAGCATTATTTCTGTTAGCTTTCCCATATCCTAGGCAACCCCAGGAAACTATGTTCTTCTCAAGCTGATACAATAGGGTTTTTCCTAGGCAGCTCTCTGTGAAAAGATCTTTTATCTCTACAAGTCCTTAACAAAAGACCCAGACCAGGTTCCAAGTCTTTGCCATGCAGTTTTTATTGAACTGTCAGACAAAATCAAGGTGAGACCGAGCTTTCCCCCCAGTTTTCTGAATTCCTTTTGTGAACAGATCCCTGATTACTCTTACAAGTCCTCTAGAATAGTAGGATCCAAATTTTTTATTATAAATTCCTAATTGAAAAAATGTTTTACACATTCAGTGTGTGTGTGTGTGTGTGTCTATATATATTTGCCTATTCATAAGTGATATATGTGCACTATCAAATCTGTACATTAAACATAGACTCTAAAGTAGCAATTTAATAGAATGACGTTGAAGGTACATTTTATATTTATATATATATATATACACACACACACACACACACATACATATATACATAAACAGGAAGTTATCCTCCTGTTTCCCTCAATCACATGGACCATCAAGCATGGCACCTGGGTGGTTGTGCTGTATATGGACATCAGGGCAAGACACCCTCAACACAGCTGACAATTTTAAGTACAGAGCACTGCTAAAATGAGAGTAAGCCAAGGCCAGCAGAAGAGAGACATTCCTTTCAGTCAATATCAGGTTTGATAATTTAGGAATATGATTTTTGTTTTCTGTATGTACTGCATTTCCTGAGTGTACATTTCTTCTTAGATGATCTGTTTTCCTCACCTATATTCCACCCTGCCTAAACACCTGACGCAGATACTGAGAGTCCCTTACCTTGGAAACTTGATTTCTTAGTCTCTGTAGCCTGTATCATGAATTGAAGGGACTGTATTTCCTTTCTGGTAGACTTCACAACATATACCCCCTTTAATTCACACTACACTCCTGTAGGTGGTGACAAAAAGGAAGGTGTGCAACATCTGCCTGATTTCCCTGCTAACAGCATCAGCAGCTGTTACAGCAAGTCTGGAAAAACGGCTTCAGAATAAAAGTGCCACGAATAGTATTTCTTCAGCTCCTTGGAGACCATGGAGGTGATGGGCTGGAATCAGTTACTTTACGGCTGAATTATCCAGTTTGAGGATTATTCAGTATCGAGATTCCTTTTCTCTCCTGTCACCTCCTAATGTCACTTACATTTAATTCTTTCACCAATGTGTGGCCAGGGGCTGGGAATTATAATCCAAATCAGGCAGTGCAAGTGCTTCATACTACCTGGGTATGTCTGATCTTAGGCTGCTCCCAGTATGTGCAAAGATCTGTGCTAAATTATGTGTGATTTGTCTAATAAAAATATTAAGAAGTAGCCACAAAAATGTGTGATGCACATTTAAGCTACATTAATAAGTGTGTCTCTGAAAAAGTAGCTCTTCCCATAAATGAGGACTAGGAAAATCGCTTTAACTGAAATTTTGTTGATGATTTCAGTGGACGGAGAGATTTACTTCAAACAGTGCAAATCCTCAAAATATTTTTTGGTTTAAAACTGCGCCCTTGGTCATTTCCAGAAGACTGTCAGCCTCTGGTTCTCTTGCTCAGGCTTCTTTTCCTCCTCTCCTTGACCTTTCCCTTTCAGCAGCAGAAACCACATATCCTTCATTTCTTTCTAAAGAGCAAGTTTATACTTTCTCCCACTTAGCTCCAAATTTAGCAGCTGATGTTACTCTCTTAAACCTTTGAAATTTTGATTTGGAAGAACCCACCAAATTGAAGCCAGAAGAATCCCAGAGTTCTGCTGGTTTCTTCTCCCTCCTCTGGTCCCCTTTCCTCCTATGCACACATGCCATAGAGGGTTCTTGAAAGCACTCTGCCAAGGACTGATTGAAGACCACCAGTGTAGCTTTTGGTCAGCTGCTTTTTTATGGGTCAACAAGAGGCAATCTCCATTTATTTCCATCACCCATGGCCCAAGTGCTGACAGTTTCCTGCTTCCTGTAGTAAATACCAATATTAGATGAATCTATTCGGGGAGAACCCATTTATTTGGTTCTACTTCATTCTCATATTCCTCTGAGATGAGACCAGATGTGTGGATGATTCCCTTTGAACCTCTGGTGTTTTGCTGAATTGTGTTTCAGCATGATACCACCATACTTGTTTAAATGCATTTAAACTGAAGTATTTAAACTTTAGACTTTTCCAAATGGGTTCTTATAGCTTAATCATGTAATATATACAAATAAGCCTGTCAGTTAGGGATTATTATTTTTCCCAATCCACTGATAAAGAATTACATGAACAGGAAACCTAAGCTAACACATCACAAAATTAACATATTATTATGCCAGGGCCAGAGTCCAGTATTACTTTACCTATTAATACCATACTATTATGCAAAAGTAAATGCAATTACTAACTCATATCTTCCTTGAGCTACCTCACTCTCATTTTAACTGCTATCCCCATCTTTGGAAAGAAAGAAGAATGAATTCTTAAGCCAGGTGTAAGATAAATCCTGGATGAACAACTAACTCAAAGCTGCATAATCCATGAAGCCCACCCTTTTGGATGGATTGAACCAACACTGGCTTGGAAAAGGCTCAGACTGCTGAGGACTCACTTTGAGCTGGGCTCAATTCCTTAGGCCATCTTTTCTGCTTCAAATTAGAAACTACTGTAACAGATTTTAGAGAGTCAACTACAGCGCCCATTACAGAACCTGTGTATTCACATGAAGAAACTGCCTGAGTCGGACACAGCAGATCAAAGCCCACCACTGTTCCCAGAAGAACATGAAGCTATGCCATTTCCTGATGGCACCTCTCCAGTATTACAACAACCCCAAAGGGGAGCACCAAGGCTTGGTAGTAATTACACAGGTATCTTTTCAGAGGAGGGTGAATTCTCAGGGAGTCAGAGCAGTTGGTTAGTATACGGAAAGAACTGAGACAAATGGAGAGGATAACATTTGTCAGACCTCAGAAATTCTTCAAATTCTTCTCTTTTTGAGCCTGAGTTCTCTTTCGAACATCTGAAGCACAAATCAGTGCTGCACTGGTAATTCACACCCAGACTCGAAGCTGAGATACATGTAATAGTAGGGAAATAGATGAGTCTGAATTCATTTCTGCTTTTTTTGATATCCTCATCTGCCAAAGAAAATCATATGTGACCTCATGCTCACTTCCATTTTTAGGCACTCAGAAGATTAGCATTTGTAAAAACAGGAGTGAGCATGTTTTAAAAGAATAGACTTTATTAGTTTTTGACTATAATTTCCTCATGCTTTCCAGAATTTGTGAAATTACTTCTAAAAAGTTCATTTGAATTATTCTAAGATTCTGAAGACCTCTTATTTGGTAGTTACTCTCAGTGATTATTTGGTCTCTTGGTTATCTTGACAGTTGTGAGTATCATGGATCTCAGACATGAAAATGGATGGGTCATATGACTGTGTGTGTTGACATCTCATCAATATCTTAAAGAAATGACTCTGAAGACAAAGAAAAGGTAATGAATGCAATGGTTTTCAAGTGAAAAGTTAATCTCCTAAATTTGGCATGGTTAAAAAATAAAAATAGATTCAAGATGCATTGGCTCAATGGTTCTGAAACTTGTGTCTCTTGGTCCTGGTTTTTCCTGACAATGCCTTTGGGACTTCCACAGATGTGAAGAAAGAGTTAGAAGTCAGGAATTCTAATCCTATTTCAAAAAACAAATAAATTCTATTTTTACTTGTCTACAGATATGGGTCCTTGGAAAGATTTCAATTGGTAAAAAGAGTCCCAGGGCTTAAAGGGGTTTGAAAACACCAATATAGTTAAATTCCTCCTGACAGCTACACAAAGAATTGAAGGAAAGCTAATTCATTTTCTTCGTCATTGTCACTTTCTGATGCAAAACCTTCAATAGTGCTGTATTGACTAATTAATTAGATTCAAGTTCCTAATTAAAGCATTCAAGGCTCTTCATTACCTTTCCAACTTTATCTACCATATTCTCTTACCCTTATGTTCCAGCCAACTTGGACTTCTTGCTACACACCTGTCACTAACCCACCTTCCTCTTCCTGTCTTTCCTCATGCTGTTTCCTCAGTTTTTAATAAGCTCCCAGGTAGCTGCCTCTGTTTGTTTACATCCCGCTCTTCCTTTGCTCCTCGTTTGTATGCTGCTTTTGCACTGTACAGATCTATCAGCAAGCTACATTCCATCCTCCCACTGAAACCTCCCAGAACTCTTTACATCTTCAATGGCATCTCATATTCTGTTTTATCAATTTTTTTGTTTACTTGTCTTATATTTTTCATTCATTCATTTTTATCAATTCATTTCAAAATGAGTCTCTGCTTCAGTGTGCATCTTCCAGAGCCTTGCACACAATCAGTGCTCAGTCAGTTTAGGTTGAAATTAAGACATACTATTGGCTGGAGTGGATCATTTGTTGGACTGAATTTGGCTTTTCTCTTATCATTAAGAAAATTTAATATTTCCAGATTATGGAGCTACCTATCAGTCTTTTTGATAGGATGAATGTTCTCTTTCTACTTTCACTGGAATTGCAATTCCACTCATACAGGAACTAGAAATAATCATTATCTATAAATATGTACTCATCTCCTACTATTCTCAGCCACCCTCACTGTTTTGGACACACTGGCTTCATTGCTATTCTATGAACAGAAACACACAACATTTATTTTTGCCTCAGGGCCTTTCCAATCTTCCTTTCTGTGTGGCTTATTTGTTACCCTCAGTTTGTTCAAATCACTGCTCTTGCAACACTGAGTCAAGAGGCTTTTTCAAACACCTTATTTTAAAGGATACCCTGCTATTCACCATCCCCATTATCCTGACTTATTTTCTTAACCTTATATGATGCCACACTTTTAAGTTGAGTTATTGGTCAACCTACCTAGAGCTTAAGTTCCATGAAGGCAAGGACATAGTCTTGTTCACTGACAAAACGTCAGCACTAGAATAGCACTTGGCATATAAGAGCTCAATAAATATTTATTAATTAGATGGAGAACTAAAGAAATTAATATATGTAGACTACCAGAGGGGCAGTGTGATTTCTCAAAAGAACACTAGAAGATAGATCTGAATTTCAATCCCTGTTCTGTCCTTAACTAAAAATGTTGACTGAATTAATGCTCTAATTTCAACAGTTTTTGTTCTTTTTTAAAAAACAAACTAAGAAGATTAGACAAAATTTTAAAACCTAACTCTCTAGGATTTTTTAATCAACTGCTACCTTTTCAGTTAGACTCATGGTATCTCCTTATACAATGAAGACTTGCACACTGCCGGCATACATTGGGGGAAGTCGGCTTTCAGAAAAAAAGTAACTGGACAAGAAGTGACCAGAATTCATCCTAGACTTGCTGATATGTGTGGAGCATCTTAATGAAATGACAACTCTTGTTTTGTAAAGTAGGTAATGGACTTGACAAGAATCACAGTTTTCATGTGAGCACATTAGCAGTCCAAATAATGAGTCTTTAACTCACTCACCAGGACTGTCATATCCTCAAAATGCATTTGTTAGGAGCTGTATTGGGCCAAATGCCTAATACGTTCAATAATATTTTCACTAAGTGCATTAGCAGTGCCCAGCTATGATCTTGTTGGATTGTATTAGCTATGCTTAAGAAATTAGAAATATTCTATTTCTAATTATTCCAAGGAAGTCAGAAAGAATGGGAAACTAGAACTAATTGGTTGCTTTTCTGAATCAACAAATGGGTCAATGAATCTAACTGGGATTCAAAGCCAATTACAAAACCCATTTAAGTGTAACAAATGAAGGGCTGAAGGACTAAACTACTAATTAAGGGCAGGAACATGAACATTAAAAAGGTGACCATTCAGCCTTAGTCCAGTGAAGCATATCTCTTGCCAAGTAAATGGCAATAGAATTTTGGGAAGAAGGCCTTGCTAGAACTCTCAAGTGCTAAGAGGTAGCTAGAGCAAGAGGCGTGAAACCAAGGAGTCCAACTTTCAGTGGCTTCTTGACTCCCAGTTGATTCTCAGAATCAGGGATTTCTTACTATGCAAGTTTCTATTGGCCTGTAGGTTGAGGACTTGAAAAACAACAGACATCAAGGAAGGCAGAATTAAATATACTAGACTTCAGACTCTGAGCAAGAGCTCTGTATTTGTAGGCTCCCTGGGAATTATTACTAGGTAAAACCACTTCAAGGTACAATTTCTAAATATAACTATCTCTGCTGTACACCTCTCTTCCCTGTGAGCATCTACTGTTACTCAGCACAATATTGTTCTGCTGTCCTGTGTTTCATCTTCTTGGCGTCTGGAGACCTCACACATTCTCTAGGTTGTGTCCTACAGTAGCTTACACCCTCCTAAGCACCCAGTTCTTCTTCCATCCTTTTGCTACTGTAACCTCACCATGATGATTTACCCATTCTACTCCATTTGCTCAGGAGGTAGCTCTTTGTTTTGTGATGGTAAGAGACAAAGATGCAGACATTACTCCTGCTAATTTGTGAGAGGCTTATGTTATCTTTCCAGAAAAACACAAAGCCTTAATACAAGTAACATCAAACACATATTGAATCTTATAACAAGAGGATAATTTGAAGATCAATTTCTAGAATCTTTCTTTTTACCCACAAAACCTGAAACCCAATAATCTAGCTATTCTGGCCTCTGTGACACACTTTTTTTTTTGGTATCATTAATATACACTTACATGAACAACATTGTGCTTACTAGATCCCCCCCCCCATTATCAAGTCCCCACCACATACCCGATTACAGTCACTGTCCATCAACATAGTAAGATGCTATAGAATCACTGCTTGTGTGACACACTCTTTTTAATAACCCATACTGACACCTTACCAAGACATAATGTTAGACTATTAGACTTTTAGAATATTAGGTTTTTAGACTTCCTGGAAGGACTGAGGGAAGGAGAAGCATTCTGATGCCCCTTAGATCACTCAAATATCTCTGTTTACCTATGGGTAAGAACAACTCTACTGCTAGCACACAGAAGCATAGGATATTGGCAACATTTATATATCATTACAAGCACAGTCTTCTTAAAGACTTAATATGCCTCAAGTCATACCAGATACCTAGCAGGAAAGCAGCCTGCTAGACAGAAGCATGGCTCTGAGTATTAGCAAGCCTTGAACAACTAGCTAATCATTTTCTTGAACAGCTATTTACCCTCATTTCACCTCAATATTTTTGTCTATAGAAATAATAATAATAACTACATTTCAGTGATATTGTGAGAAATAAAAAATATTATATATACATATGCATACTTATATACATGTATTTTGACAAAGATTCTGGCATGCAGCAGATAGTCAAAGAGTAGCTATGTTTTTTGTTTTTATTAAAGTATGAGGAGTGTGCTTTCTTAGTTATTGTGAAGGAAGAATTGCTTACATAGCCACCAAGCTACAAATGGCAGCCTTTTCCTAGACACACACTTCTTTCATGTCAAAGTCATCAAAATTGGACCTTCCAGAAAAGATAATAACACTTCGAATGACATTCGTCCTGAATCAAGTGTGTCCTCTCCACAATAGACACACACACACTGAAAGCCTAATTTTAAGTACTGAGATCATGTAAACTGGAAACACCATCCCTCTCCTCCTCAAGCTCCTGCACAGGGGACCTTACTCCAGTGGGCCCTTCAGAATGATTCCCCCAGGAGCTGCACAGCCAGTTGATAGTTTTGTGGCCAGTTAGCATCTGGAAGTTTCTCTGGACACAGCCCCTCAGTAGGAAGTGGTGTTACTTTCAAGTGTCAACCACAGGTTGATGTTGGAAAGGCCATGCTTTTCTGTAATTCTCTTCCCACAACACCAACATACAAAGCTATATTGGTATCAGTGATTTTACTGAAGGATTGGATTAATTTGGATGAACTGTAACAAAGGAGAAAAATTTGAACTGTGTGCCAACTATAACTTTTCCCATCATCGTGGAGAAGCACCTAAAAAGCAGATCTCCCCTGGGATGGGATGTTCCCCTGAGTATGTTCATCTTCCTAACCTTGCTCTGCTGCTCCAAGGAATCTCCTCTCTCCAAGAGCATTTCCTTTTTCTCATCTGCACTGTGCAAATTGATTCCCATGTTATGGAAATTCTATCCCTTGTCCTGAGTGTAGTGGTGGATTGCATAGGTTTGGGTTGGTAAGTCAAGGTAATAAACAGGGTGAAGGTCAGGCTTCATGTTTGTCATAGCTGGTCAATGACACCTCAGCCCTCAACAACAGTACACAGGCAGATTTGCTCTCTTAAGTGGCACAATGCACTCTAGGCCTGATATGGAACACTTGAGTCTGATCCTCCCTTGAGATCTCTTCACTTGTGTGAGTATGGGCATATACATTCATCCTCCTAATTGTCCTGTGAGTAACTGTTAAGTCAAGTGCAAAAACATGCAAATACAAACACATGTAATTTCCTAGAATAAATAATATTTATCAGTGACAGTGAAGCCTAAATTCCTCAAAGGCAAAAGAACATGTATCTTTCTGTCTCGTATGTGTCAAGGTGACTATACAACATGATGCCTATTTCACACACTTTTGCACAAATAATTATCTCCCACTTTCATATTGTGCCCTTTGGGCCTTTACACCTTATTTCTCCTAATGACCACTCCTGTGGGTAAGAGACCTGATCAAAGATTTGAAATTATTCCTTGATAAGACTGCATTCAGTTCTTTGCCATGGCTACTTATGCTCCTCAGTATCTTTTTTGGGTGGGGCTAGGAAGATTTGTTTTTCTCAGTTGGAGTATTTAAAGAATAAGTTTCCTTTTAGAAATCCAGTTACATGGCCTTGATCGACCTCTTATAGGTTCTTCACTAGAAAACTGCCTTTTTCAGAGCTAGTTTAAATTCAACTTGATGCCTAGATTTTAGTTTAGGCATAAATTAAAATCTAGACATTTAGTTTAGTTGAGACTAAAATCCCTTTCCCTTTAAATGTTATTGCTGTGCACATTGGAATAAGCTGGAGCAAAAAAGAAAACAAGTAATTTTTGTTGCATAATGGACTAAGATTTTAGGTAAGGACTGAAAGAAGGTAGTGGATTTCCTGGCTTCTTTAAAATGGGTTCCACAATAGCTAGTTTGGTGCTCAAATGCCTTCCAAATTCCCTTTTGAATCCCTACTAACATAGAGCAGCAAATCAAGGAATTGAACATCTTCCATCCACATATTGTCTGGCATGTAGCACTATATCCTAGGTACTATTAGAGTCAGAGCTGTTGGAGAAGGACAGGCATGTGAGCAGGCAGTAAGGCAGGGGAGGGGGAGACATTTAAACTAATGCTTACTCTTTAGACTTGAAACACCGATGTCTGCAGTTAACAAGACGTATGGTTGTGTTGAGCAAGGAAGAGAACACTTTCCAATTCAGTTAAATGTCTATTTCCACAACATATATAATTGAATTACATATCTGATTAAATCAGAAAATGGGAAAATCATTGGACATACCGCACCCTGTACTGACTACCTTAACGTGAGCTCACTTGCTACCTCACTGCCAGCTTTAATACAGCAATTAGTGCTGGCAAAACTCTATTTGCTTATAGACCTAATTAGAGATCAAGAGAGTGGCTCACTTTTGATAATTGCATGGCTGTGGCCCATCTATCAGCCATTGTTAAATTGTTGTTATATTAATGTAAAGCTTATAATCACTGCTGTTCTAAATTGAATAAAATGTTCTTGCCAATACTCCAATGCAATTAATTTACATAAAAGCCTCTGGAACCAAAATTAAAATGATATACATCTTTGCAAAGACTTCAGTTAAAACAAAGCTAAGTAATAAGGGACTCACACATCTTTTTCCCCTCCATTTTCATGTTTACTGGAGTTAATGGCCAAACAATCATTAAAATGTGCCTAAAACTAATTAAAATTGTTATGTTCATACCTCATTTACCATGTACTCTAATTTATTATTCAAAGCGTTAATATTTTAAACTCCTTGTTCCAGAGTCCAGGGAGATTCCAGGCAGTAGAACAGGAGGTCAGCAGTTCCCCTTCCTTCCAAGAATCTGTGTATAAATCACATCAATCTCACTCAGGTATTTGATATTGGCTCAGAAGAAATACTGGCACAGGTACGCCCTGAATGTTTTGTTCTTTCCACTTAAACTAAATAAAATAAAACACAGTCACACATCATCAAAAGATCTATACCAGCCTACAAGCAAGGAATATTATACAATAGATGCCACCTTTATATCAACTCCAAAATAAAGAAAAACAAAAATCAGTCATATGCTATGTGCCAGACACCTCCTCATTAAAACTAGTGGAGGCAGATATAGTATTATTAGAGGCTTAGTATAAGGAATCTTCAGATTTCATCATTAATACACAATTGATGTGATCATTTATAGCAGAGCCAGGTAATAAGGGAAGTCAGATGGTGCATCTCATTTTAGGCATCATATTAATAATGTAATATGCTTTCTGCTAATTTTATATTATTAGTCAGGTTATGTTGTTACTCAATTACTAGTATCTACCATTTATTAAGAGACTACTCTGAGGCAGTGGCTCTTACATAATTTATCTAATTTAATTTATACAACAATACTATTATTGCTGTCATTTTAATGTTTGATGAGAAACCTAAGCTCAGAAATATTAAGTAGCTTACCCAAGGTCACAACAGTAGATGACAGAGAAGGAAATTAAGCTCATGTGTGTTTGTTTCTAAAGTCCATGATCTTTCTATTAAACCCTGCTGATCATTCTAAGCAATCCTGATTCTTTGGGAACTGAGAGGTAAATATTTCTTCCCTCACACATCTCCCGCACACTTCACCTTCACAGTCTTTGTTCCTTAGTTCTTATTATATCTCTTTACCACAATATCACCATAATTCAGATCTAAAATTGCCACCCTGAATAGGCTGAACATGAATAGAAACCTTCTGCTATGAAAATAGCTGCTAGGAACCTAAGCCTGTTAAAAGCAAAATATTTGGTAAATCCTTGATTTATCTTGAGTCAAATTTCACTGCTCAGTGGACTAAGGAATATTTTAGACTAATGTAAGGTAAAAGAAAATTCTGGTTATTTTGGCAAGATGAAGTATAAAATGTGTATTTTTCTTGAAACCCATTTCTGATTTTTGATTTTCTGACTTTTGTATTAAGTAGCTGGACAAATCAATCTCTATTACAGTCTATTTCCATCATCTGTAAAAACAGGATGCTGTACAGGAAGTTCAAAAAGTATCCTTGCCATTCTATCATCTATGATTTTATTTTGAGGAACTTGAACCTAGACAATGACCATAACCTGCAGCTCATAAAGCTGAAAAAGGAATCATAAATGTGCTCTCGAGTGTGGCTCAAAAGGAAATTGGAAACTGAAAATTCCTTTGCTAATGGGTGGTCATATATTCAGTTTAAAAAAAATCTTTAAGAACAGAATTCTTTTGTCAAGGAAAAGGTGTCCATATGTGTGCATGTACCCACATACACACACATGTATGAGTGTGTAATCCCAAAACATCGAATAGGTGTAGTGGAAAGAGGTGTGGCCCTAGGGCTGTGGATGTGGAAAGGTTCTAGAAATTTCATTCTCTTGACTTCCCCCTTTATTTCTACAAGAAACTCTGAAAAACCCGGGTTGAAAAACTACTTCACTGGCAAATTATTCCAATGAGAAGAGATAGAAAGTAAGTTCTTCCTAACTGAAGGTTTGTGGCAATCCCACATCAAACAAGTCTACTGGTACCAAGTTTCTAACAATATTTGCTCACTTCATGTCTCTGCGGCACATTCTGGTAATCCTTGTAATACATCAAACTCTCTTTTATATTTGTTACACTAATCTGTCATCAGCAACCTTTGATTCTACTATTGTAACAGTTTTGGGGCACTACGAACCACACCCATCACAAATGATAAACTTAAACATAAGTGTTCTGTGTGTTCTGACTGCTCCAGCAGTTCCTCTCTCCTCAGGCCTCCCTATTCTCTGAAACACAACAATAATGAAGTTAGGCTAATTAATACCCTACAATGGCCTCTAAATGTTCAAGTGATAGCTAGAAATAGTTGAGTTAAATGAGAAGGCATGTTGAAAACCAAGACAGCCCAAAAGCTAGACCTCTTGCACCAAAAAGTTAGCCAAGTTGTTAATGCAAAGGAAAAGTTCTTAAAGGAAAGTTAAGTGCTACCTGAGTGAACACACAAATGATAAGAAAGCAAAACAGCCTTATTGCTGATATAGAGAAAGTTTTAGTCATTTGGATAGAAGATCAAACAAGCTACAATACTTCCTTAAGTGAAAACCTAATCCAGAACAAGGCCCTAGCATGCCCCAATTCTATGAAGGCTGAGAAAAGTGAGGAAGCTGCAGGAGAAAAGTTTGAAGCTCCAGATGTTTGTTCATAAGTTTAAGGAGAGAAGTCATCTCTATGACATAAAAGTACAAAGTGAAGCAGCAAGTGCTGAAATAAAAGCTGCAGCAAGTCATCCAGAAGATCCAGCTCAGATCACTAATGAAGGTACATCACTAAACAACAGATTTTCAATGTAGACAAAACAGCCTTCTATTGGAAGAAGATGCCATCTAGATTTTCATAGCTAGAGAGGAGAAGTCAATGCCTGGCTTCAAAGCTCAAAGGACAAGCTGACTTTCTTGTTAGAGCTAACACAGCTAGTGACTTGAAGTTGAAGTCAATACCCATTGACCATTCCGAAAACCCTAGAGCCCTTAGGAATTATGCTAAATCTACTCTACCAGTGCTCTACCAATGGAACAACAAAGCCTGGAAGACAGCACATATGTTTACAATATGATTTAGAGTACATTTTAAGCTCACTGTTGAGACCTAGTGCTCAAGAAAAAGATTCTTTTCAAAATATTACTGCTCATTGACGGTATTGACAGTATACCTGGTCACCCAAGAGCTCTTGATAGAGACATACAATGAGATGAACATTGTTTTCATGCCTGCTAATACAACATCCATTCTGCAGCAATGGATCAAGGAGTAATTTTGATTTTCAAGTCTTATTCTTTAAGAAATACATTTTTGTAAGGCTGTAACTGCCACAGATAGTGACTTCTCTGATGGATCTGAGCAAAGTAAATTGAAAACCTTCTAGAAAGGACTCACATTTTTAGATGCCATTAAGAACATTCATGATTCATGGGAAGAGGTCAGACTATTAAGAACATTAACAGGAGTTTGAAAGAAGTTGACTCCAACCCTCAAGGATGACTTGAGGAATCCATGACTTTAGTGGAGAAAGTTAACTGCAGATGTAGAAGATGTAACTGCAATAAGTAGAAGATGTAATCAAGAGAACTAGGTAAAGAAGTGGAGCCTGATGACTCCAAGATGACTGAGTTGCTGCAATCTCATGATAAAATTTTAATGTATGAGAATTTACTTCTTATGGATGAGCAGAAAGGTAGAATTTCACCAGGAGTCACCTGGTGAAGATACCCTGAAGACTGTTGAAATGACAACAAAGGATTTAGAATACACATAAACTTAGTTGGTAAAGCAGTGGCAGGGTTTGAGAGGATTGATTCCAATTTTAAAAGAAGTTCAATTATGAGTAAAGTGCTATGAAACAGCATCACATGCTAGAGAGAAATTGTTTCTGAAAGAGAGAGTCAATCAATACAGCAAACTTCATTGTTGTCTTATTTTAAGAAATAGCCACAGCCACCCCAACCCTCAACAACCACCAACCTGACCAATGAGCATCCATCAACATCTAAGTAAGACCCTCTATTAGAAAGAAGATGATGTCTCATTGAAAGCTCAGATGATGGGTAACATCTTTCAGCAACAGAATATTTTAGAACTAAGATATATATATCATTTTCTTAGACATGCTATTATAAACTTAACAGACTAAAGTGTAGCATAAAAATAATGTTCATATGCACTGGAAAACCAAAAAATTGATTTGACTCACTTAACTATGGTATTTACTGTGGTGCTCTGGAACCAAACTCACAATATGTCTGAGGTATGCCTGTTCATGATGCTCCTCAGGGAGCTGCTCTCTGTAAGTTTAGGTTACAAAAAATGAAACAAATGAAAATAATGATGAAAAAGAAATTAAGGATAAATGGAGACAAGTGGCATAATACTTAATGAGAGAGTCAAACCTAAAGTACATCAAGACTAAAGACAACATAATTGATGCATATACAGTACTAAGAGTGAGAATAAAAATGGATAACTCACTATTGGTGGACAATGGATGCTTTGCAGGAATGTATGGTTGTTCAGAAGGATAGAGATTACTTCCAACTGTGGCAAATCTGTGATGAGAATCAGAATAAATCCGAGAACTCTTTGGCTGAAAAGAAATTGATAAGTAGCAATAGCCAATGCAACCTTTTTGAAGAGATGTGAAGAGTTTATGAGATTTGGCCTGCAGAGATTTAGGGAAAGGATGAAAGATGTGACAGGCAAAGGAAAAGGCTGCCAAACCAAAGAAGGGGAAAAAAAGAACACAGTGTGCATCTGGGAACAGTGTATCTATGTTTTTTGGGAGAAAAGGCTGAATAATAGTGAAAGGTACATTTATTAATTTAATGAACTATTGAACACCTACTATGTGTTCTAGGTGCTGTGGGTACAGTACTGGACAACAGACAAAAAATCCTTGATATCATCATTCTGTAAGGTCACAGACACTGTGAAAGATACTGTACAAGACAAAAATACATATTAGAGTAAACAATTACAAAAATAAAATGAACTCAGCAAATAGAAATTTGAAATATTGGGTTGAAAGTTGAATAGGAGGCCTCACTGAGAAGGTAAACCCTGAACCAGACAGATGTGTGAGTGAAAAGCATCTTCTGTAAAACAACCACCTGGGCCAAGGCCCTAAAATGGAAATAAGCCAGGAATAGGAGGGGAATATGGCTGGACACTGAGTGAAGGGGAACTGTACAAGAGGAACAGAGCACAGTAACCATGGACCAGAGCCTATAGAAGATAGAAAGGGCACTAAGACAATTAAGAAGCCATTGGAGGCTTTTAACCAGAAGAGACACTTGATTCACTCTGTATTTTTAAGTAATAAATCTATCTATTGTGTTGATAGAAGATGGCAGGAGGAAAGGATAGAAACAGGGAGATTAGTTAGGACAGACCAAAAGGGAGAAGACAGGGAATGGGCCAACGTGGTGGTAGAGGAAGAAGTGGGGGGACCAAGAGAGGAGTGCTTTTTGTTTCATGATGTTATGCTTTAGATGGGAAAGTATCAGGAACTTAACTGGAGGCATATTAATTTTGATATGGATATCAGACATCAGATGGAGGTGCTAATCAGGCAGTGAGATATAGCAGACTGAAGTTTAGAAGGGAAGTCTAGACTTAAGATATAAATGACATATATGGGCAGTGAAAATAATCTAAAAGAGATCAGAAAAGTGGAAGACAAATGATGACAGTGTAGAAGCCAAGAGAAGAAAGTGTTCATTCCAAGGAGAGTGTAATCAATTATGCTAAATGCTTTTGACAGATCAATATAATGAATATTGAAAAATGACCACAGCATCTAGCAACACAGATGTTATGAACTTGAGGAGGGCAAGTTGGTGACATGATTAGGGCAAAATCTGATTGGAGTCTTTCAAGAGAGTACTTGAAAAGAAAATCTGTAAAGAATTGATATATATCCTTTTAAAAAAGTCTAGAAGGAAAAGTAATGGGGCAGAGAGAGGAAGTGTGATTCAGATAATTTTCCTTTCTTTTAAATATTTTTAAGATGAAAAAATATAAGCCTATTTGTGTGGTGAGGGGAATAATCCAGTCAAAATAAGAGTGGAAGGAAGATGTAAAACCAACTCAAGAAGATATGAAGAAGATTCAAGATGGCAGCATAAGAGGTGAGACAGAGAGCTCCTCCCAAAACCACAGATAGTGCAAAAATATAGTTAATACAACTAATCCTAAAACAGCAACAGGAAAGAAGGCTGCACCAGACTGCATACAGACCTCACGAACAGAGGAGACCTCAGGAAACAGGGTAACGCACCAAAGCCTTGATCTGGCAGGACCCAAACCCTTCTCCCACCTCAGGTCACCTGTGGGAGGAAGAGAAATGGAGTGAGGGGAGGGGGTGGAAACCTGGGACTGCTGAACACCTAGCCCTGGACATCTGCTTTGTGAGCAGAAACCTACACTGTGGGGCTCTGGAGGATAGGGAGCTGGGACAGGCAGAGTGCTTGAGAGACAGTATCTGGACATTTGTGAAGGATGAGATCCACACCTAGTGACTCTGGCACAAGGGGAAGGCAGACGACCTGACAGGATTCCTAGAAGCGAGAGAGCAGCTGAAGGGGCGGGGTTTGCACAGAGCTTGCTGCGCGGGAGAAGGGATGGGGTCAAGGTTGTCTGGGTGCGCTCTGCCCAGCTCATTGGGAACTTCGAGGAGCTTCAGGCGCTCATTCCCCCTGGCTGGAGACTCAGCTCCGACCTGCCCATTGTGAGACACAGCCTAATGAGTCTTCCTCCTGGCCTGACAGTACAGGCTCACAAACCAGCTGTCACTGCGCTGGTGTCAGGCCAGTCAGAGGAAGGCCCTGTCTAAAACAGCTTGAGATGCAAAGCACACAGGCTTACACCTGTCTGCTGGACCACTGCCTCTGATACAGGAGACAGGCACTATAGCCGGAAATCGGGAAACAGATCTTTCCTACACCCAGGCACAAGCTCTGCTCTCGTATGGCCCCCAAACTCATTCTAGGGGCTGAGCAGCTCCAGGGACAGGAGCTTCTGGGCAGTAGAGGGCACCACACAGAAATATGAAACATCAAAAGAACATGGTTCAGACCCAAATCGCACAAACACCATAAAAAGGGCCAAATGAAACTAAACTCACCAATCTTCCTGAAAGAGAGTTCAAAGTAAAAATCATAAACATGCTTATGGAGGTACAGAAAATTATTGAAGAACTCAGGAATGAATTTAAGACAGAGATTCAATCATTAAGAAATTCCATATCTAAAAGAAAACAAAATGGAGGGATTTAAAAGCAGATTAGATGTAGTAGAAGAGATGGTAAATGGAATAGAAATTAGAGAAGAGGAACATAAAGAAGCTGAAGCACAGAGAGAAAAAAGAATCTCTAAGAATAAATAATAAAGAGAGAACTGTGTGACCAATCCAAATGGAACAATATTCACATAATAGGGGTACCAGAAGAAGAAGAGAGAGAAGAAGGGATAGAAAGTGTCATTGAGGATGTAATTGCTGAAAACTTCCCCAATCTGGGGAAGGAGATAATCTCTCAACGCATTGAGATACACAGATCTCCCAACACAAGGGACCTAAGGAAGAAAACATCAAGACATATAATAATTAAAATGACAAAGATCAAGGATAAAGACAGACTTTTCAAAGCATCTAGAGAGAGAAAAAAGTTCACATACAAAGGAAAACCCATCAGGCTATCATCATATTTCTCAACAGAAACCTTACAGGCCAGGAGGGCGTGGCATGATATATTTAAGGATATGAAGCAGAAGGGCCGGCAACCAAGAATACTCTACCCAGCAAGGTTATCATTTAAATTTGAAGGAGGGATTAAACAATTTTCAGATAAGCAAAAGCTGAGAGAATTTACCTCCCACAAACCACTTCTACAGTGCATTTTGGAAGGACTCCTATAGATTGAAGTATTCCTAAGACAAAATGGATGTCACCCAAGGGATAGACAAAGAGTACAGAATATGATTCCTAACATACAAAGAATGGAGGAGGAAGAAAAAGGAGGAAAAAAAAAAGAATCTTTTTAGGATGTGTTTGTAATAGCATATGAAGTGAGTTAAATTAGACTGTTAGATAGTAAGGGAATTACCCTTGAACCTTTGGTAACCACGAATCTAAAGCCTGCAATGGCAATAAGTACATACCTATCCATAATCACCCAAAATGTAAATGGTCTGAATGCACCAATAAAAAGACGTTGAGTCACTGAAAGGATAAAAAAACAAGACCCATCTATATGCTGCCTACAAAAGAATCACTTCAAACCCAAAGACATACACAGACTGAAAGTAAAGGGATGGAAAAAGATATTTCATGCAACTAATAGCGAGAAAAAGCAGTGTTGCAGTACATGTATCAGCTAAAATAGACTTCAAAACAAAGTCACAAGAAACAATAAAAGATATTACATAATGATAAAGGGGTAAGTCCAACAAGAGGATATAACTATTACAAATATCTATGCACCCAATACAGGATTACCTACATATGTGAAACAGATACTAACAGAATTAAAGGGGGAAATAGAATGCAATGCATTCATTTTAGGAGACTTCAACACACCACTCACTCTGAATGACGATCAACCAAACAAAAAATAAGTAAAGAGACAGAGGCACTGAAAAACATATTAGAACAGATGAACCTAACGGACGTCTACAGAACACTCCACCGAAAAGCAACAGGATACACATTCTTCTCAAGTGCACATGGAACATTCTCAAGAATAGATCATATACTAGGCCACAAAAAGAACCTCAGTAAATTCAAAAAGATTGAAATTGTACCAACCAGTTTCTCAGATCATGAATATATGAAACTAGAAATAAATTACACAAAGAAAATGAAAAAGCCCACAAACACACAGACTTAATAACATGCTCCTAAATAATCAATGGATCAATGACCAAATAAAAACAGAGATCAAGCAATATATGGAGACAAATGACAACAATAATTCAACACCGGAAAAGCTGTGAGACGCATCAAAGGCCGTGCTAATAGGGAAATATATTGCAATACAGGCCTATCTCAGGAAAGAAAAGCAATCCCAAATGAACAGTCTAAACTCACAATCAATGACACTAGAAAAGGAAGAACAAATGAAGCCCAAAGTCACTAAAAGAAGAGACATAGTAAAGATTAAATCAGAAATAAATGAAATTGAGAAGAATAAAACAATAGAAAGAATCAATGAAAGCAGGAGCTGGTTTTTCAAGAAAATAAACAAAATAGATAAACCCCTACCCAGACTTATCAGGAAAAAAAGAGAGTCTACACACATAAACAGAATCAGAATTGAGAATGGAAAAATCACTACAGACACCACAGAAATACAAAGAATTATGAGAGAATACATACATACATATGAAAAACTATATGCCAACAAACTGGACAACCAAGAAGAAATGGACAACTTTCTACAAAAACATAACCTTCCAAGGCTGACCCAGGAAGAAACAGAAAATCTGTACAGACCAATTACTAGCAAAGAAATTGAATTGGTAATCAAAAACGTAGCTATGAACAAAACCCCTGGACCACATGTTTTCACTGATGAGTTTTATCAAACATTTAGCGAAGACCTAATATCAATCCTCCTTAAAGTTTTCTCAAAAAGTAGAAGAGGAGGGATTACTCCCAACCTTATTCTACGAGGCCAACATCACTCTAATACCAAAACCAGGCAAAGACACCACAAAAAAAGAAAATTACAGACCAATATCCCTGATGAACATAGATGCAAAAATACTCAACAAAATATTAGCAAACCAATTTAAAAAGTACATCAAAAAGACCATCCATCGTGATCAAGTGGGATTCATTCCAGGGATGCAAGGATGGTACAACATTCAAAAATCCATGAACGTCATCCACTGCATTAATAAAAAGGACAAAACCACATAATCATCTCCATAGTTGCTGAAAAATCATTTGACAAAATTCAACATCCATTCGTGATAAAAACTCTCAACAAAATGTGTATAGAGGGCAAGTACGTCAACATAATAAAGGCCATATATGACAAAACTGCAGCCAACATCATACTTAATAGTGAGAAGCTGAAAGCTTTTCCTCTAAGATTGGGAACAAGACAAGGATGCCCACTCTCCCTGCTTTTATTCAACATAGATCTGGTGGTCCTAGCCACGGCAATCAGACAATACAAAGAAATAAAAGGCATCCATATTGGAAAGGAAGAAGTCAAACTGTCCCTGTTTGCAGATGACATGATATTGTACATAAGAAATCCTAAAGAATTCACTCCAAAACTACTAGATCTAACATCTGAATTCAGCAAAATTGCTGGATACAAAATTAATACACATAAATCTGTTGAATTTCTATACTCTAATGATGAACTAGCAGAAAGAGAAATCAGGAAAACAATTCCATTCACAATTGCATCAGAAAGAATAAAATTCCTAGGAATAAACCTAACCATGGAAGTGAAAGGCTTATACTCTGAAAACTACAAGACACTCATGAAAGAAATTAAAGAAGAAACCAATAAATGGAAACCCATCCCGTGCTCATGGATAGGAAGAATGAATATTGTCAAAATGGCCATCCTGTGTAAAGCAATCTACAGATTCAATGGAATCCCTGTCAACATACCAACAGCATTCTTCAATGAACTAGAGCAAATAGTTCTAAAATTCATATGGAACCACAAAAGACCCCGAATATTCAAAGCAATCCTGAGAAGGAAGAATAAAGTGGGGGTAATTATGCTCCCTGACTTAAAGATTAACTAAAAAGCCACAGTAATCAAGATAATTTGGTACTGGCACAAGAACAGACCCATAGACCAATGTAACAGATAGAGATCCCAGATATAAACCCATGCATATATGGTCAATTAATATATGAAAAAGTAGCCATGGATATACAATGGGGAAATGACAGCCTCTTTAACAGCTGGTGTTGGCAAAACTGGATGGCTATGTGTAAGAGAATGAAACTGGATTATTTTCTAAGCCCATATACAAAAGTCAACTCAAAATGGATCAAAGACCTGAATGTAATTCATGAGGCCATAAAACTCTTAGAAAAAAATATAGCAAAATCTCTTGGACATAAACATGAGCAACTTCTTCATGAATATATCTCCCCAGGCAAGGGAAACAAAAGCAAAAATGAACAGGTGGGACTATATCAAACTAAAAAGCTTCTGTACAGCAAAGGATACCATCAGTAGAACAAAAAGGCATCCTACAGTATGGGAGACTATATTCATAAATTACATATCCGATAAGGGGTTGACATCCAAATTATATAAAGAGCTCATGCACCTCAACAAACAAAAAGCAAATAAGCCAATTAAAAAATGAGCAGAGGAGCTGAACAGACACTTCTCCAAAGAAGAAATTCAGATGGCCAACAGGCACATGAAAAGATGCTCCACATTCCTAATCATCAGAGAAATGCAAATTAAAACCTCAATGAGATATCACCTCACACCAGTTAGGATGGCCAACATCCAAAAGACAAACAACAACAAATGTTGGTGAAGATGTGGAGAAAGGAGAATCCTCCTACACTGCTGGTGGGAATGTAATTAGTTCAACCATTGTGGAAAGCAGTATGGAGGTTCCTCAAAAAACTCAAAATAGAAATACCATTTGACCCAGGAATTCCACTCCTAGGAATTTACCCTAAGAATGCAGGAACCCAGTTTGAAAAAGACATATGCATCCCTATGTTTATGGCAGCACTATTTACAATAGCCAAGAAATGGAAGCAACCTAAGTGTCCATCAGTAGATGAATGGATTAAGAAGATGTGGTACATATACACAATGGAATATTATACAGCCATAAGAAGAAAACAAATCCTACCATTTGCAACAACATGGATGGGGCTAGAGGGTATTATGCTCAGTAAAACAAGCCAGGTGGAGAAAGACAAGTATCAAATGATTTCACTCATCTGTGGAGTATAAGATCAAAGAAATAACTGAAGGAACAAAACAGCAGCAGACTCACAGAACCCAAGAATGTGCTAATAGTTACCAAAGGGAAAGGAACTGGGGAAGATGGGTGGGAAGGGAGGGATAAGGGGGAAACAGGGGTATTATGATTAGCACACATATTGTAGCAGGTGGGGTATACAGGGAAGGCAGTATAACACAGAGAAAATAAGTAATGATTCTATAGCATCTTACTATGCTGATGGACAGTGACTGTAATGGGGTTTGTGGTGGGGACTTGATAATAGGGGGAATCTAGTAACCATAATGTTGCTCATGTAATTGTACATTAATAATAGCAAAATTAAAAACAAAAGGAAGATACGAAGTATGAGTCCGGTAAATTTGAGTCTAGTCTCATAAGCAGTGAGGACACACTGAAGTCGGTAGTTTTAATGTGTTCAAAACAGACACAAAATTAGTACTGTTAAAAATGCAGGTCAGTGGGAATCATGGCCTATATTAGGGTCAAAGTAAAAAGAATACAAAGAGGGAGGTGATTTAAATAATGTTACAAAAACACAATTTACATTATAATAAATAACATGGGCTGGGAATGAGAGAGAGTGAGGAGTCCAAGTGAAGTGAGTCAGAGAATTTCCCTTACAGGTGATTAAGAGAATAATGGTAGTGTACATTGAAGCAAGGAAATTGTAAAAAGGTGAGCCATGGACCAGGTTAACTTGTTGAGGTAGGCAAATGTTGCTGTTCTGAGGCCTCCTTTATGGCAGTGGCAAATAATCACTATGCTGAAGAGAATTAATTATTTGGCTATTCTGAATGTTTAAAGAACATAAAAGTCTAGTAAACCAAGCTGAAAGAAAAATACAGCCAATGCTTTGGGCTCACTTCTCTTTAATGTGATTTAGAAGGCAATGAATGATGAGCATGAGCAAGCGGTTGTACAAGAATCCTTTAGCACACCCTTAACAAGCTAAGGTATTATATAAGAAATAAAATACTTTCTTAACAAGCTACATTATCATTTAAGAAGGAACACTTAATATGCATTCATTGGAAACATGGGAGAATTTATACCTGGACATTTTGATTCCAACTGATACAACTAGTTTTATAGTGTCTGAGATATGAAGAAGCCAGTGTCAAATATGGGAGAGGAATCAACAATACCTGAAACCTTGAAAATTCTCAAGTAATAGGTGTAAATAATCACAAGCAATCACTACCCAAGTGTATTACTCCTCATTGCTTTCATCTCAGCCGGGGTGACTACACTTCACCTATGGTTCTCTCTACCCATGAATACTGTGTTGCCAGACTTTGGTGTCAATTCTTAATCTTCTGATAACTGACTTTCCAATCTGTCTACCCCCTCTCCCCAACTTTACACTTTGCACTTTAGCCTGGTTCTCAGTGCTGCACATCTCCCTCCCTGTACCCCAAAGGCCTTCCCTGAGTCTCCCAGCCCAGTGCCGAAAGCTTGCTCCATTGCTTAATTGGACAAGCAACCCAGGTAGAACATATTTAAACAACTCAAGAAAAGTTTCTAACCCAGCTGTCACAACTTTGATAGCCTCAAGGTGAAAGAACTGATGAGTTATGCCCCTTGTATCTTTAAGACACGGGCAGATAAGAAAAAAAAAGGGAGTGGATAGGAATGGTGAGAGAAAAAAAAAAAATGAAAAACACACACAGTAACAGAAACCACTCCTGGCCTGGTTACTTGTGCCATACGTCATAGTATTCCAAATGCCAATCCAAGAACTGGTGTCAGTCCATAATTAAATTAAAATGTGTGTGGCATGAGAAAATAAGATCAATTTAATGAATTTTTCATAATTCAAATTTGTTCAATTTATAGCTCTGCCATTTATTCTGAGAATATATCTGTGGGGAAGTTGGGGTTCCTATGGCCAGGATCCTCACTGAACTCAAACCACCTGATGATGTAACTGGCCTGTTGCTAGGCTACCGCTTCCACACCCATAGGCAATAAGCTATTATTGTGCTATATACAGAGCTGGCCCAGTGCTCTGGGCGGGCGGGAGAACAAGCCCAGTAACAAATCCTTTCACCCCAAAGAACGTTTTGCTGTCAATTTCTTTGATCACATTGACTCCACAGCGAATTTGCCCGGGGCTGAAACCCACTGGCAAGACAATATCCTTCCTATGTTTTGTATTAAAATGCTCTGCTTAAATGATGAAACCAAATGATACTGTTTGCTTATTTTTAATTCCTGGCAAAAGTAAAAGTGACTAATTATGTGTATAAGTGTGCCTGTGCATATAAGCATGTGCAGTTTATATATTATTTACCGTGAAAAATCCAACAATTTGGCAACTACTATCTAAATTAACTTCTGTATCAATACATCCCAACATGTAATTTTGGCAGAGGCATCTTTGAAAAACTAAGAGATCTCATCGATATATATACATATACATATATTATGTATATATATATATATATATATATATACTTCAGTGAGCTTAGCAGCTACTATTGTCTTAATTTAAGTGGCTGAATGAAGCAGAAATAAAGCAAGCTGTATCTTGAACAGGTAAAGAATAAGGACTATAAAGCATAATAAAAGAGCCATTATCACTCAACTGTTCTAACACCTGTAAACTTGGGTCCCAGCCTGGCTGGCAATTCTTAACCCTATGGATCAATGGTTTCCCCTCACTTTGGGCTGTTCCCTAGATTTTTATTTTCTTATTTCTATGAACGCACCTGCTCTGATTTATGTGTGCCTTCATCTTGTTTCAGCTGAACTTAAATGTTTCCTAGGGCTCAAACAGTTCTTGCTTGGTTGTATCTTGTGTATAATTCTCCCTATTTTTTTCTCCTCTCTACTCACCTTCCAAGGCAAGAACTTCTAGGGATCTGAGTTTTGTTTGCTTAAGTGTGACTGACCCCAGTTAACATATCACAGGACCTGTTAATGTTCACTCATTTTCTCCTGTTGCCTCTAAATCACTGTTCTGAGCCACCTCTGGTGTAACTTCCCTCTCCTGTGACAGCCTTATCTAAGGAGACAGCAGCATCAGCACTCAGCGTCAGCCCAGTTCAGTAACGTGGATCAACCTCCATTCTAGCTCAACCTTCTTTGCTTATATAAATACAAATGAAAAAGAAATGCATACATTTCTCCTTAACATGCTCCCTCTGACTGACCTTGCACGTTTTCATAAGAAGTCAGCATTTTCAAAGGCAATAGTACAAATGGAACAGGCTGGGAATAGAGAAAGTATAACCTCGCATTTTCACTCTGCCAGAGAAGTATATTTACTCATAGCAACAGCTGACCTTTTTCAAGAAGGACATCTTTTAACAGGTGGTTTTCCTGTTAATCATGAATTATCACTCTGCTCCTAGCTTCGGGGCCTGCTCTCCTCACAACCAGAATTAACACAGTAACACAGAGACATGCCAGATTCTCTTAGAATCACTGAAATGCTAGCACTGAAAAAGCATTTAGAGGTCATACAATGCACACTCATTTCAATAACAAACATGACTTCAGAACCTTTCTTTGTGTGTGTGTGTGTGTGTGTGTGTGTGTGTGTGTGTTGGGGAAGGGAGTGAAGATCTGCCAGGCAATGTACTAGGTGATGGGAATGTACAAATTAAAAAAAAAAAACAGTTTTTTCTGTCCTCTTGAATAAGTACTAGCCAGAGAGGTTAAATGATAGTTAAGGTTATATATTCAGTGGCTGCACTATGGGCTACCCTAATCCTTAGTATTACATACCCCTCATCCATATTTCTTCAAGGCATATTTATTTACCCTTCTAACTCTAAAAGTATTAAATAACTTCTCTCCTGTTCCTACTAATTATCATTACATCATCTGTATTCATCCAGGTGCTCACCATTGGCCAATCCTATACCTTGAATATGGGGCACACTTATACTTCTTGTTAAATTTGTCTTAAGTTTCGCCTGGGTATAGATACCATATCTATGTTGATGGAATTGTATGTATGGCAGCAGTGGGCATGGAGAAGATATGTAATTATGGAGGACTGGTCTACTCTTCCCAGTGATTTCATGGTTCAATGATTTGGAGGTGGATGGAAAGTTTAAAACTGAGTCATAACACACCAATAAAGGGCAGTCTTTTCAAATTTTCTTGATCCTTGTGTGCTCTTGTGAGCTCTGTCATTTTTAACTAACTGAGAACCTAACTAATGATTTGTATAGCTTCTCAGACCATATAGGAAAGTAAATAAGGCTTGAGAAGCACTGTTATCTTGACTCACAGACTATAATACTTTTCCCATGCCATTCATGATACCAACAGATAAAAAGAGCTTTTTGGCTCGTTAGTATGAACATATATAAAAGTTTCACATACATGTATCTATGGAATGGTAAAGTGTAGAGCAAAACAACAGGCCAAAGACAACCAGAAATTGTCCAGAGCATGAACATGTATAATTTTGATGTATAAAAATTTCACTTAACTATGTGATATATTCAAAGCACTGTTTTGTATCAGAAAGAGTTTTTGTGAACACATAGTAAATGGTTTTATTTTCTATAAATAAGACTATTACACCTTAGAGAATTTGTCAGTGTATTCACCACAAATCAAACTAATTTTTAGGAGGCACTAAGTTGGTAATAAAAATAGAAGAATAACTTACTAAAAATGGAAAAACACAGCTTAGGCTTTTTTTAACAGGAAAAAAAAAGACCAGATTAGAAATGAAACACTCAGAATAATATCTTAATATTCAAAACTTAAACCAACTCTATTTGCTTACTCTGATAGTTAAATAGAAACTAGATTTAGTAGAATTTTGCTGTTTTGAGCCATCTGGGATTTATTTCTCCTTTTTTTTAAGTATAGCATCCCACTCTTAATTTAAGTATACCCATCCTTCTTTCATGAAGCCTATGTACTTCAGACTAAGCAACTTCAATATTCCCACTTCCTGGTTCGGGATGTTCACACAACTTAAGTTGACTCAATGTGATGGAAATCCAGGCTTTATGTTGCAATATTCTGTCTTCCCTTCAGGATACAGTGAGGTAGCTGGTTCCTGTGTAGCCATTTTAAGACAGCCACAGGAGAAAGCTGATGAGAGCGATATCAACTCCTGACAGCAGAACTGAAAATGAAGACAGAAAAACCAAGTCCTGTTCAAGTTTGTGAAGAAGCCCCATCAAGCTTCTCATAAAGTCAGACCTAACTCTTCAGTTTTCAGGTATGTGAGTCCAAAACTAGTTCTTATTGTTTAAATCAGATTGAGATTTATTTCTTCATTCTTGACAAAGTATCATTACTACTGCTTAGGGTCACCACAGCCCCAAATCTGGCCCTTGGCATGTCTACAACTCAGGTACTCCTTGTACCTAGAAGTGATTAAATGTTTGGAAAATAACCCAAGCTAACTAAATTAACAAAAAACAGAATTTTAAATTAGATTCACAATTATTTTTCAGTAACAGATTGTCAAAAGACATAGGTTTTTCTTCCTTTTGCACTTAAATTAAATTCTCCCTGTGCAAAACATATATGAGGAGCCACATTTTATCTAGGAGTATATGGTGACCTTGAATTTGGAATAATAGTAATCATTTGTATTATTTTTATGAAGCATTTTCTGAGGTATATTTATAGAAAACAATTTCTGGTGGATATTTATAACAATTACATGAAAAATAAAGCATTCTCAAAGTCAAACTGATTTGAGAAACCCCAGGTTAAATAATTTAAAGTGCTTTTACTGCAGAACTTATAAGAACCTTTCTAAATTAAAATGACTTGTAAATAGCAAGAGGAAGATACATGGTGGGTATGCAGATTCAATGTTCCTTTTTCTTTGGATACGTAGATATAACCATGTAGGGTTACTTCTTGTTCTTAGACTGTTAATTCTTGCTTTAAAATATATCCTGAGTCCCATATTTTTAGTAGTTCTGTTACTTATACCATGGGCCAGGTCATCTCTATCTTTCACCTGGACAGTTGCAAGGGCCTCCTGCCCGGCCTCACTCTTTCTACCCATCACCCTGAATAACTGATTCTCCACAGAACACCCAGAGTAATTCTTTCAAAACCGAAGTCAGATCATATCACTCATCTGCATAAAACCATTGTAGCTGATGAATATATTTATGGCATGGATCGTGGTGATGGTTTCATGATGCATACTTATCTCCAAACTCATCAAATTGGATACTTTATGCATCTATAATTTAAAATTATATCACAGTTAAAAAACCCTTTTTTCTCCATCCTTTATCTCTACGCCTTCATCTCCCACCATTATTTCCCTGCTATTTGTTTTAGTCACACAGACCACCTTGCTATTCTTCAAGCGTGCACAAGCATTCCTGCCTTAGCCCCGGGGCTTTTTCTTCCACTTTTGTGAGCCTGCTCATTGCCTGGGTATCCTGCTGACCTGTGCTCTCAATTTATTCTCAGTTCTCCTGAGATTATACCTTCCCAAGTTACCCTGTCAAAAACAGCATCCTCTATCACTCTCCATCCTCTTACCCTATTTTTCTTCAAAGCACTTTTCACTATCTGACATTATATATTTGTCATTTTACTTGTTTTCTATTACCTCCCTGAAAATATAAGTTCCTTGAGGACAGGGTTCTGTTTTTCTTAACAGCTCTTTGATTGTAGCTTTCACAGCATGAGGTGGAATCAATGAGAACTCACAGAGCCCCCTCCTCAGAAAAGCAGAGAAATACTGCAAAAACTCTTTTTTCTAGATGTCATGTTATCATTCTTTAGTATATTACCAGAATTCAAAAGAATATTTCCTCAGAATTTCTTCTCCCTGATTACAACTATATCCCAATCATGTTTTTCTTGATTAAACATTTTTTCCTCTTAGGCATTTTTATCTACACAGGTTAATTTTAGAATGGGTTATTTTTCTAGAAACAATTTCACTAATTAAATGACTTTTTTTTATTAATTGAATTTTCTGAGCATATATATATATATTTATTTATTTAAGGTTTTATTGATATACACTTTTATGAAGGTTTCACATGAATAAACAATGTGGTTACTACATTTACCCATATTATCAAGTCCCCACTCATACCCTAATTCAGTCACTGTCCATCAGTGTAGTAAGATGACACAGATTCACTGTTCGTCTTCTCTGTGCTACACTGTTTTCCCCATGATTCTCCACACCATGTGTACTAAACATAATACCCCACAATCCCCTTCTCCCACCCACTCCACACACCCTCCCATACCTCTCCCCTTTTGTAACCACTAGTTCCATCTTGGAGTCTATGAGTCTGCTACTATTTTGTTCCTTCGGTTTTGTTTCGTTTTTATACTCCACAAATGGGGAAATCATTTGGCACTTGTCTTTCTCCGCCTGGCTTATTTTACTGAGCATAATATCCTCCAGCTCCATCCATGTTGTTGCAAATGGCAGGATTTGTTTCCTTCCTATGGCTGAATAGTATTCCATTGTGCATATGTACCACCTATTCTTTATCCATTCATCTACTGATGGACACTTAGGTTGCTTCCATATCTTGGCTATTGTAAAAAGTGCTACAATAAACAGGTGTGCATATATCTTTTTGAATCTTGGAAGTTGTATTCTTTGGGTAAATTCCAAGGAGTGTGATTCCCGGGTCAAATGGTATTTCTATTTTGAGTTTTTGAAGAACCCCCATATTGCTTTCCACAATGGTTGAACTAGCTTACATTCCTACCAGCAGTGTAGGAGGGTTCCCCTTTCTCTGCATTCTTGCCAGCATTTGTTGTTCCTAGTCCTTTGGATGGTGGTCAACCTTACTGGTGTGAGGTAATATCTCATTGTGGTTTTAATTTGCATTTCCCTGATGATTAGTGATGTGGAGCATCGTTTCATGTGTCTGTTGGCTATCTGAATTTCATCTTTGGTGAACTGTCTCTTCATATCCTCTGCCCATTTTTTAATTGGGTTATTTGCTTTTTCGGTGTAGAGGCATGTAAGTTCTTTATATATTTTGGATGTTAACCCCTTGTTGGATATGTCATTTACAAATATATTCTCCCATACTGTAGGATGCCTTTTTGTTCTGTTGATGGTGTCCTTTGCTGTACAGAAACTTTTTAGTTTTATGTAGTCCCATGGGTTCATTTTTGCTTTTGTTGCCCTTGCTCAAGGAGAAGCGTTCAAGAAGAAGTCATTCATACTTCTATTCAGGAGATTTTTGCCTATGTTGTCTTCTAAGAGTTTTATGGTTTCATGACTTACATTCAGGTCCTTGATGCATTTCGAGTTTACTTTTGTGTATGGGGTTAAACAATAATCCAGTTTCATTCTCTTGCATGTAACTGTCCAGTTTTGCCAACAATAGCTGTTGAAGAGGCTGTCATTTCCTCATTGTATGTCCATGGCTCCTCTATCATATATTAATTGACCATATATGGTTGGGTTTATATCAGGGCTCTCTAGTCTGTTCCATTGGTCTATGGGTCTGTTCTTGTGCCAGTACCAAATTGTCTTGAGTACTGTGGCTTTGTAGTAAAGCTTGAAGTTGGGGAGCATGATCCCCCCACTTTTATTCTTCCTTCTCAGGATTGCTTTGGCTATTCGGGGTCTTTTGTGGTACCATATGAATTTTAGAATGATTTTCTCTAGTTCATTGAAAAATGCTGTTGTTATTTTTGATACGAACTGCACTGAATCTGTAGATTGCTTTAAGCAGGATGGTCATTTTGACAATATTAATTCTTCGCATCCATGAGCACGGGATGTGTTTCCATTTATTGATATCTTCTTTAATTTCTCTCATGAGTGTCCTGTAGTTTTCAGAGTATAGGTCTTTCACTTCCATGGTTAGGTTTATTCCTAGGTATTTTATTTTTTTGATGCAGTTTTGTATGGAATTGTTTTCCTGATTTCTCTCTCTGCTAGGTCATTGTTAGTGTATAGGAATGCCACAGATTTCTGTGTATTAATTTTGTGTCCCGCAACTTTGCTAAATTCAGATATTAGATCTAGTAGTTTTGGAGTAGATTCTTTAGGGTTTTTTATTTACAATATCATGTCATCTGCAAACAGGGGCAGTTTGACTTCTTCCCTGCCAATCTGGATGCCTTTGATTTCTTTGTGTTGTCTGATTGCCGTGGCTAGGACCTCCAGTACTATGTTGAATAGAAGTGGGGAGAGTGGGCATCCTTGTCTTGTTCCTGATCTTAAAGGGAAACCTTTCAGCTTCTCGCTGTTAAGTATAATGTTGGCTGTGGGTTTGTCATATATGACCTTTATTATGTTGAAGTACTTGCCCTCTATACGCATTTTCCTGAGAGTTTTTATCATGAATGGATGTTGAATTTTGTCAAATGCTTTTTCTGCATCTATGGAGATGATCATGTGGTTTTTGTCCTTCTTTTTGTTGATGTGGTGGATGATGCTGATGGATTTTCGAATGCTGAACCATCCTTGCATCCCTGGAATAAATCCTACTTGATCATTATGGATGATCCTTTTGATGTATTTTTGAATTCGGTTTGCTAATATTTTGTTGAGTACTTTTGCATCTATGTTCATCTGGGATATTGGTCTCTAGTTTTCTTTTTTTGTGGTGCCTTTGCCCAGTTTTGGTATTAGAGTGATGCTAGCCTCATTGAATGAGTTTGGAAGTATTGCCTCTTCTTCAACTGCTTGGAAAACTTTAAGGAGGATGGGTATTAGGTCTTCACTAAATGTTTGATTAAATTCAGCAGTGAAGCCATCTGGTTCAGGGGTTTTGTTCTTAGGTAGGTTTTTGATTACCAGTTCAATTTCATTGCTGGTAATTGGTCTGTTGAGATTTTCTGTTTTTTCTGGGTCAGTCTTGGAAGGTTGTATTTTTCTAGAAACTTGTCCATTTCTTCTAGGTTGTCCAGTTTGTTAGCATATAATTTTTCATAGTATTCTCTAATAGTTCTTTGTATTTCTGTGCTGTCTGTAGTGATTTTTCCTTTCTCATTTCTGATTCTGTTTATGTGAGTAGACTCTGTTTTTCTCCTGATAAGTCTGGCTAGGAGTTTATCTATTTTGTTTATTTTCTCGAACAACCAGCTTTTGCTTTCATTGATCCTTTCTATTGTTTTATTCTTCTCAATTTTATTTATTTCTCCTCTAAGCTTTATTATGTCCCTCCTTCTACTGACTTGGGTCTCATTTGTTCTTCTTTTTCTAGTTTCTTTAATTGTGAGTTTAGACTGCTCATATGGGAAAGTTCTTCTTTCCTGAGGTAGGCCTGTATTGCAATATACTTTCCTCTTAGCACCGCCTTCGCTGCATCCCACAGATTTTGTGGTGTTGAATTATTGTTGTCGTTTATCTCCACATATTGCTTGATGTCTGTTTTTATTTGGTCATTGATCCATTGATTATTTAGGAGCATGTTATTAAGCTTCCATGTGTCTGTGGGATTTTTCATTTTCTTTGAGTAATTTGTTTCTAGTTTCATGCCTTTGTGGTGTGAGAAACTGGTTGGTACAATTTCAATCATTTTGAATTTACCAAGTCACTTTTTGTGGCCTAGTATATGATCTATTTTTGAAAATGTTCCATGTGCACTTGAGAAGAATGTGTATTCTGATGCTTTTGGGTGTAGAGTTCTGTAGATGTCTGTTAGGTCCATCTGTTCTAATGTGTTGTTCAGTGCCTCTGTCTCCTTACTTATTTTCTGTCTGGTTGATCTGTCCTTCAGAGTGAGTGATGTGTTGAAGTCTCCTAGAATGAATGCATTGCATTCTATTTCCCCCTTTAATTCTGTTAGTATTTGTTTCACATATGTAGGAGCTCCTGTGTTGGGTGCATAGATATTTATAATGGTTATATCTTCTTGTTGGATTGACCCTTTTGTCATTATGTAATGTCCTTCTTTGTCTCTTGTGACTTTCTTTGTTTTGAAGTTTATTTTGTCTGATATAAGTACTGCAACTCCTGCTTTTTTCTCCCTATTAGTTGCATGAAATGTCTTTTCCCATCCCTTCAGTTTTAGTCTGTGTATGTCTTTGGGTTTAAAGTGAGTCTCTTGTAGGCAGCATATAGATGGGTCTTGTTTATTTATCCATTCAGTAACTCTATGTCTTTTGATTGGTGCATTCAGTCCATTTACATTTAGGGTGGTTATGGATAGGTATGTACTTATTGGCATTGCAGGCTTCCGAATTGTGGTTATTGAAGGTTCAAGGTTAACTTCCTTACTATCTAAGAGTCTAACTTAACTCACTTAATATGCTATTACAAACACAATCTAAACGTTCTTTTTGTTTTTGTTTTTGTTTTTCCTCCTCCGTTTTCTTCCTCCTCCATTCTTTATATATTAGGTATCATATTCTGTACTGTTTGTCTATCCCTTGATTGACTTTGGGATACTTCATTTAATTTTGCATTTGCTTAGTAATTAGCTGTTCTACTTCCTTTACTGTGGTTTTATTACCTCTGGTGACAGCTATTAAACCGTAGGAACACTTCCATCTATAGTAGTTCCTCCCAAATACACTGTAGAGATGGTTTGTGGGAGGCAAATTCTCTCAGCTTTGGCTTATCTGGGAATTGTTTAATCCCTCCTTCAAATTTAAATGATAATCTTGCCAGATAAAGTAATCTTGGTTCAAGGCCCTTCTGCTTCATTGCATTAAATACATCATGCCACTCCCTTCTGGCCTGTAAGGTTTCTGCTGAGAAGTCTGATGAGAATCTAATGGGTTTCCCTTTGTATGTGATCCTATTTCTCTCTCTGGCTGCTTTTAATAGTCTGTCCTTATCCTTGATCTTTGCCATTTTAATTACTATATGTCTTGATGTTGTCTTCCTTGGGTCCCTTGTGTTGGGAGATCTGTGCACCTCCATGGCCTGAGAGACTATCTCCTTCCCCAGATTGGGGATGTTTTCAGCAATCACCTCAAAGACACTTTCTATCTCTTTTTCTCTCTCTTCTTCTTCTGGTACCCCTATAATGCGAATATTGTTCTGTTTGGATTGGTCACACAGTTCTCTCAATATTCTTTCATTCTTAGAGATCCTTTTTTCTCTCAGTGCCTCAGCTTCTTTGTATTCCTCTTCTGTAGTTTCTATTTCATTTATCATCTCCTCCACCATATCCAATCTGCTTTTAATACTGTCCATTGTGCTCTTCAATGATTGGATCTCTGACTGGAATTTATTCCTGAGTCCTTGAATATCTTTCCCTACCTCAGTGAACATGTTAATGATTTTTATTTTGAACTCCTTTTCAGGGAGAGTCATGAGGTCAATATTATTTAAATCTTTCTCAGCAGTTGTATTAATAATTTTACTCTGGACCAGGTTTCTTTGGTGTTTCATATTTGTGTATAGTGCCCTCTAGTGCCCACAAGTTCTACTCTCTGGAGATGCTCAGCCCCTGAAGCAATGTCGGGGATTGTAGGGGTGTGGTATTTGTGCTTGGGGGGAGGAAAGAGCTGTTTCCTGCTTCCCGGTTGTTATGCCTGTCTCCACTGCCTGAACCAGTGGCTGAGCACACAGGTATAAGCCTCTGTGAGCAATTTTTTTTTTTTTTACCAATGCTGGGGCTACTTTACTGATAGCTCCATGTACGGACCAGACCATTCTTATTCATAGAATGCATTAAAATATATATATATATATATACTCTTAGTTCATCGGTGGCAGGTACCTTGCCTGACATGCAGCCTTGTTATGAACTGGCATTTTTGTGGGTGGAGCTGGAGTCAAGCCCACCTCACATAAGTTACATAAACTGTTTACATCTTAGGTTTTTCAATGGCAAATCATCAGTAACAAAAAATTTTATCCTACAATTATGTTAGTAAAATAAATGAAATAAGGCATTCAAAGTTCTTAACACAGTTCTCAAAACATGACAAACTTTCAAATGTTAAAGCTTTCGCTATTGGTATCACTGTAGAGCCTGATTGTTATGCACCGATGCTTAATCAGAGATTCTTGTTGAAAAAGTCTGTGCTGGTTCAATATGATTGTTTATATTCTGTGAAGCAAACCATTGATTATAATATAAATGAACTAAACATACAGCCATAGCAACAACCCCAGATATAGACTGAATTCATCAATTGCACTCCTACAGATTCTATAATAAAAAATACTTCTCCAAGGCAAACCTCTGAAGTGGGTTGAGAATCATTCTTAGAGGCACTAAGACTATTCTTAGTTTCTGTTTCTAGCTGTAAAAAGCAAAGTGACCAGCAAAGTGTTGCTTGGTGACTGTGCAGCAATAAGTGCCTGCCTGAAAGAGAAGGTAAGGACTGGGTGGCTTCAAGTTAGAAAAAAAATGTGTTAGTGTCAAGGTGCTAAAGAAAGTGGTGTGGGGTGGGGAGGTGCAGGGACACACTATTCTCTTTTTCAGAGACAAATACAGAGTTGGAGATTTTATAGTTTCATTCAATAGATTTGATTTTGAGGGAGGTCTCTTCTCAGGAATCAAATGTGAAATCATCTAGTTAAATCTCTAGGCAATTTTCTTGATAGATGGAAATAAATACACTTAAAAAAAACAGAGCATTCTACATATAATCAAATGATTTTTTAAATTTTTTTCAAAATTTTGGTCCTGTTATTTTTATTACATTTCTAGTGTACATATATATGTATACATATACATATATATTTCTAATTTCATTTACTATTTAGTCACATTGACATCTCTGCCTCACTAAAAAGATGGACTAAATACAGAAAAATATAGTAATGTGGGAAAATGTACATTTCTCATAACTAAGAAAATAGGTCATTTAAAATGTAGTTCAGTATACATTATACTGGGGGCACTTTGGATGTCAGCTGTAATATGTGCACTGCAGTTCATCCAGACCCATTAAAGTTTATATCTAACTATCATTGCTTTTAAAATATTATTATTCTAATCTAGAAGGAAAACAACAAACATTTTGGAAATTGTGGCTTTTGTCACAATTTTCAAAGGTAATAATATGTGAGAAGTTTTAAAGAATTTTAAATGTATTAATGCTTTAAGAAGGGATAAGAAAACAGAAAAGAGATTAAAACAGTTGTGAGGTGTGGAGAAGAGTATCTAAATTTACATTAGGCTACAAACCTAAATATAGCTTTCGACATCCTTCTGTATTACATTTCTTCAGTATACATAATAAAATGAATTTGTCTTAGGTTATTCTGACATAATACTAATACTACTAGCTCAATAGTAAATGTTATTGGGACATTTCAATGTATATACTACTGGTTTGATTAAGTTTATTGAATTAACTAGTTACTTTAGGATTGTATAGACAAAATCTTCATGGCACAGAAATATAAACATGATTTTCAACTTATGTTATGGGTGTTTGATGTCAAGCAGCAGAAGATAAAAACTTGCTATTATATACATACCCAATTATCAGTCCATCTCAGCAAAATCTGTTTTCCTCAAAACTAATAGGATATGAGGATACTATAATTAGGAGCCAACAAACATCTGTTTATATACTATCCAGAGGACTACACTGAAGTCCACGTTTGCCATTTACAGTCCTTTGGGGAAATGATTAGTGGAGCAAACAGGCGATGTACTGTTGAAAGCACAACCCATTATCACCCAAGGCTGTCTTAAAATGACAAAATTCGAAACATTGAGAACAACCTTTTTAGAAAGAAAACAGGAACTACTACGTAATGTGGTCAACAGGTAAACATAGCGCAATGAATTCTAATCATACAATTCCATCTCTGCCTTTTGTGAATCATTAGAAACAGAAGCAAGAGCAAAACCACTTCTAGGGTTTGTAGATGACACCCCAATATTCACAAATATCATGCTGCTAAATGCATTCTAGGCTTCTTTAGAAGCCAGTGTGTTTGCAAACTCACTTTCTTCCTGACTCTGACTTCACAGTAGGGTTGCAATTTTTGTTTACAATGTAGGCTTCATTAGAAATATAATCCAGAAAATCTTCAAAATGGGGCACAGTATCACCTTCTGAAGATAATTTCTTTGTAAAAAGCAAGTCCCATTCTTTGGGTAATTCATCCATGTTTCCTTTCCTCCATGAGTAAATGAAAAAGTTGGAAATAAAGCATATTATCTCTCTACCCACCTCAACCCTATTAATCAGACCACCCGCTACAATTACTTTTCACACCACCCTGCATGAACCAGAGGGACAGCCATTAAAACACTACCACACATTGGAAGCCAAGGCTGCTTCAGCCCACAGCTGAACTTAATAAAACTGTTAATGTCAGAGCCTGTCGGCTAGCTTCCCAGGAATGCCGCTTGCTCAAAACCCTTCCATTCCAGCCATGCATGTGGCATTTCATCCTTCTCCCCATGCAGAACCATGCCATCTGCTATGAGACACAGATATACCACATGCCAGGTGACATTTTCCTTTAAATTTCTTTTTTTTAAAATTTACTAGGAAATATGCTCAACAGGCAGAGAGCAATAAGAAATTTGAGCTCTACCTAGGCCTGTTTTTCCTATCTCCCATTATTTATTTTATGGCTCTACATTTGAATGATTGGTGAGTAATTTGGGGGTAGGTTTCTTTAGAAACAAGTCTGTAGATATGTAATAAAAAACTCTAAGCACTGGCACTCTAATAAACCAAGGGGTAACTGTGGAGTTGAATAAAAAAATAAAAGGAAGAGGAAAGAGTCATTAAATCAGTAACACTGAGGTCTGATGGAGCTGTGTGAAGCCAGTAACATCATAAACTTTTATATTGACTTCCGCATGGAAACATGCTATTATCTGTAGCAAGTGATGGCAAAAGAATTTAGATCTGATACACTTGGTCCAACAGAAAAAGACACGGGGAGGCTTTGAAGATGCTCCATGTTTTTGTTCATTTTGGATAAGGGTTGAATTCTACATGCATAAGATGACAATACATTTCAGGTCACTTAGAGACTTGGTGAGGTCTAAGGAAAATATGGAAGAGTCTATTTTTAAAAAATAGAAATTAATCCTTATCTCCATGTTCAATTCAAATTACAGATATAATATGTCCTTCCCTTAAGGAATATCTGTACAAATCTTAACCTATAGATTTTAAGCTCCCCTGTGGGAGGAAGCTTGTTCAGTTAAGTACCAGTACCTGTCTTTAAAAGCCAGATCAGATTTACTATGACCATTATACTTGGTGCACACCATAAGACTATCTTACTGATTATTATTTGGCCTAATTATGAACACTGGTCATGGGACACTTAGACAACTTTAGATTGAGTATATGCAAAGGGCATGGCACTCAAGCTTAAATGCAGTCAGAATTAATTTTCTTCATATATAATTACTTGGTCAATTGTTTAAACATACACAAATTATTTCACAGTTTAATGCTCCTGGAATTGACTAATAAATAATAGATTTATGTTTAATACGATCTTAATTATTTTCCTCCATGTGCTATGTCCTTTTATTAACTATTAATTCCCTCCTTGACTTCATACTGTCAAATATCCATCTACCTCACTTCACTAAAACTTGCCCTAAAGCTATTGATGACCTCCCCCTGACTAAACTCCCTAATGTCGACTTTGACAAACAAATTGATTCTTTGAAAACATCAATCTCATCATGCCAATTCTTACAAACTCCTGTCTTCTCGTGCTCTCCTTCTCCCAGCCCTGACAAAATATGTACATGCTAATGTCTTAGGATTCTCCCCTCTGGTGTATACACAGCTGTTCAGTACACCTCATGCCAGACTCCCCCTGCTCAGCACTGCAAGCACATGTGTCGTCCCTTATTTTCTTATACTTGTTCATGGTCCTTCCCACCTTTGCACATGTTACTCCTTTTCTGAATGCTCTTCCTTCTCTCCTCCTGACAAGGTACTCTCAGCACCTGTTACCTCTCAGTTGTAGCATTTATTGCAACTCCAAATTTATACTAATACTCTGATTACTGAGGAAACTTGTTCTTTTGAACTAGTTTGCACACTTCCTAAAAACATGAGAAACATATATTTCTTTGATCTTTGAATCTCCAACATCTAGCACTCCACTTGGCATATACAAGCATATAATAAAAATCTATTCCACAAATGAATGGAGAAGTATCATTTCTGCTATGCTTAGTCTGGACTCTTTTTCCACTACTGCTCACTAAGTGCTAGGGAATCTAGAGAATGGACTTGATATTTAAAAAAATTAGCTATTGATTGATTCCCAAAATATATATTGTATTTTTTCCAAAAGGAGGTTAACATGACAGTTAGGAACACTGTACTCAAAGAATTTATGTTCTAACTTGATGATAGGCAAAGAAAAAGAAAGAAAAACAAATAAAAATTAAAATTATAGATTATGTAAGTGCTATAAAGGGAAATACATAAGGGAATGGAATAGATACGTAGTGGTCCTTGGGGTAGTCAGGAAAAGTATCTATGAGAAGAGCAAGCTCAGACACCCAGCAGGAACAGGAAGAAACTGTACAGAGAAAGGAGAAAAACATGCCAGCTGGAGAAAACAGAATATTCAAGGTCCCTAATGTAATAAGCTGGCATCTTCCAGAAACACAAAGAAGTTTAGTGAACTAAGCATAAAGTGGCAATAATTAGACATTGGAAATGGTCAAGACTCTGCAAACCAACATAAGCAGTTTTATTTAAATACAATGACAGACAGTGTCATCCTCTGGTTTATACCTAAGCAAGATTACTATTCCGTTGGCATGAAGAATGGGTTCGAGTAGGCAAGAGCAGAAGGAAACAGGCCACCTAGGAACCTCAGGGACTTGCAGAAATAACATAGTGGGGAAAAGGAGGTGGCAGCAGGGTTGGAGTTCCATGGACACATTGGAAATATATTTTGAAGGTAGAAATTAAAAAAGTTATTAATGGTTATGGGTGTTGAAGGGGACAGAACAATAAGGGATGACTCCAGGTATTCAGCTTCAACAACTGGATAGATGATGGTGGCATTTGCTGTAATGAAAAGCTTGGAGGAAGGAAGAGGGAAGACAAGAGGACCAAGTAAAATAGAAGACAATGGGAATTGGGTGGGGAATGGGGTTCAGTCTTTTTATTCAAGACATTTTACCTTTCTGTTCATAGACATCTTTACAAAGCTGTCACTATGCATTTTTATCATCCAGTTAAAATTACACATTTTTATCCTGTATTGGTTATTGGAAAACAGGAGTTTACCTTTCTCAATAATGTCAAATATATAACCAAAAGGGTCTAAACCTGATATGAATGCTGGATTCAGCAAAATGGTTTCAACATAACAGGTCAGTGTTGCCCAAGTCTGCAAACATCACAGGAAACATCACTGCAACAAACCAACTGGAGTGAAGAGTGGAAAGCTAGCTGGGTTTAGGACTGGAGGTGTCCTCTACTAAAAAAGATAGTCCATTAAGCAATGGAGCAGAGAAGTGAGCTCCAGCTGATCAAAACTCGTAACATCAGAAGAGAGTCCAAAATGTTCTGTGAGACGAACAGAAGCTGTAATAGCATCTAGTCCATATAATTCACTTAAAGGAAATGGACTCCAATGGGGTAGCATTACATGAAGATCACTGGCGCAAATTTACGAAAGATAAAATCAATGACAAAACTAGAAGGCAAGAAATACAGTGCCCCTTGTATAAAATGTCAGTAAAAGCCCCCTTTGAAAAGTACAAAATAAAGACATCAGCATCTCCATACCAGTTTGCAATACAACTTGGTGTGGGGAGGTGGGTGAGACACAGAAGACAGCTGGCCAGGATCCAACCTTCACTTCTATTAATGCCTTCTTCACTTTCTCCAGAAAAAAAAGAGGACCCTGAGGAATTAACTGAATCCCAACCATGACATTATAAATTTAAGACATGAATTATTCCTTTAAGACAAATTATTCTTAAGTTCTATTAGACATAGAACCCTTTTAAAGGGTTAAACTAGGGCCCTCTCCTCAGAAAAATGTATTTGGAATCATACATGTTCATTTACATACAATTTCAGGTTGTTCACAGCATTTCTTCCCCAAAATGATCTCTCAGGAACCTAAGAATATCAGGTTAAGAGCTTCTCTTGTTTAGCTTAAATGAAAATTTTCTGATAATAGAATATCTGGTTTGGGGAACAGTCTGTTAACAGTCTGTAGATCTCTTCTAGTGAGTTGGCAGCTGAGGCCAGCCCTCCTTACCTCATCTTCTATGGCTGTAAATGGCAAACTGTTTTCTCAGGTCCCTTTAAATTTCTGACCCTTCCACTATTTCAAGAGCTTTTGACATTACTGCAAATGAGGCTTAGTCTAAAAAGCCATAGTGTTACCCCTCCACATATAATATCTAGCATTTATCACATACTTCCTATAGTCAGGCATATTCACACCAATCTATGAAGTACTGCTATTGGCACAATCGTACATTTGAAGAGACCTCAGTAAAGGAACTTTCCCTGTGTTAACCACTTAATTTTCTCCTGAGAACATGGAAGATTAGAATTTCCAGTCCTAGTATTCTCGCATGTAGCTTGGGCCATATTTCTGGTTATGTCCAATGGAATGTGAATGGAAATAATGTTCTTCCCTTGCCCTCAAAATGCCCTGTGTGATGTTTTGTGGTTTACTACACCCTCATCAGCCAGATGAATGCAGATAGTCAGCAGAGCACCTTAAGTGATGCCAGAAGTCATTAAATGGAAGGGGCATGGATCTCTTAGTCACTACCTGAAGTAGAACTACCTAGTCAGGAATACCTGAGCTGAATTTAGGAGACCTAGAAATACATAGACTTTTACTGTGTTAAGCCACTGAAATTATAAGGGGGTTTGCTTCAGCAGATTGTTAACAGCCCTGATTAAGACATTTATACACAATCATTTGATGGAATGGAATTGAAACCAGGTTTTCTTAAAAACACTCAAGTTTAATGGCAACACTATGCAGCTCCCTATCTAAGTGCTCAGCACTTATGCTTTTGATAAAGTTCCAATTGATTAGTTGTTTAAGAACCACAGAGTTTTAAGCAGAGCTAAGAGAGGCCTGTCCCAGGGAATTTGTGAGTAGAATAAAATAGTGGAGTATTTGGGCAGTGTGTCTTAGAAGTGAAAGAACAGAGAATGCTTTGAGAGTCTTTGCCCAGCTTCTGTCTTAATCACATGATGTTCAGGCTATAACATCCTTCTCATAGTCACCCGGAAAACTGTGAATAAAACAACTTGAAAGCTTGAAAATAAATCATAATAATTTACACAGAATGGATCTCTGAACCTTTTGGATAAAAAGATCTTTCTGTGAGAATTAAGATAATTACTGAAGGAAGATTGACAGAAATTGTTACGCCAGCATGAGTGAAATCTGGAGCTGTGTTAATGAGAACTGGAACATGGAAAGATAGGGAAGAAAATCTTGATGGTATGCAAGAGAAATGAGTGGCTATCACTTCAGATGGAATGCCATTAGGTCCTGGGCCTTTCCAGGAGCTTTAAAAAAAAGCAAGAAAAAAATAGAATTTGCTTGAATAAAAGGAAAGAGGAAAAAAAATAGAAGATCTAGAATTGAACTCTACTCTGTAGCCTAGGAAACAGAAAATGAACAGATGGTCATAAAAAATACAGAGATTTATAAATATGGGGGAAAAACAAAGAATTTTATGATTATAAAAGTGGATCAAGTTAGCTTTTCATCCTAAGAGATGTTAAGACAGAATGATGCAAGCAGGGCAGTTGGCAGTAGAAAAAAGAGTAAGCTAACCTCTGCTTAATCTAGTTCCAGAAGACTAAATGATTTCTGGTTTTCTCATTAGATCTGTGGAACATATTGTTATAATGATTTCTTTGTGCACTGGTGAAAAAGAGAATGCAGTAATGACATTACATCCTCTTCTTTGCTGAGGAGGTGAAGCAATTTCTACCAACAATGAGCTCTATTCTTACCTTAAACATGGGAAGAAGATGGGTAAACACATGGGAAGAAGAGACCAAAAGGCCTCCAATGCTCTCTTCTGCCATCACTCTTTGCCCCAAGTTAGGCTTGGAGAGTAAAGCAGTGCTATCACATATTACCTATTATCTCTATCTTCAGAGATGAACCTAGTGAAACTATAGGAGTCAAAAGACCATTATATAACTCACTACTTATAAAGATATCACTTCTCTCTATTTTGGTCTATTATGTTCAATGCAATCCAAGCGAAATGAAAGTTGTTGTTATTGATCTTGACAAGCTAATTTAAAAATCTACGTGAAAATGCATATAAATGCATTCTAGCTCCTTTCCAGAATATAAAAATGACATCTACAAACCAGTAAGAAAAAAAAAACAGACAACACAATAGAAAAATGAGTAAAAGACTAAAAGAAGTATTCACAAAAGTGAAAATCTAAATTACCATTACATATTTGAAAAACCACTTAAGTTCATCAACAATCACAGAAATGCTAATTAAAAACAAAATGAGATTATAACACAAACTCTAATACCAAATATTGCTGAGGATATGGAGAGTTGGACCTCACATACTCAGCTGATGGGAGTGGAATTTATGTAATCTCTTAGGAAAATATTAGCATTATCTACCAAATTTAGACATATACATATGCTATGACCAGAATGTCCACATGTCCTAGTTTATACGAGATAAGCTCAATTTATACCTATTACTCTGGTATAATGACTAATAGTACCCCCTTTCATTCTCAAAGTACACTGTTTCAGATGATAAGTTTTATTCTATCAATAACCTAGATATTTCACAATTAGATATACACCCAACAGAAAAGTGTGTATGCATGGTGCAAAAGATATAAACAAGAATGTTAACAGCAGCACTATTCTTAATAGACAACTAACTACTGCAAACAGCCCTAATGTCTACCACAGTAGAATGAATAAATAACTCTTGGTAAATTAATAGAATGTGATATAACAATATAAAACACCTTGCATTTATAACAGTCTATTTCAAGTTGATAATAGCTTAAGTGCAAATGCATACTAAAGCTCTGTAGTTTTACTTCCCCACACCATACCCACATTTTGTTTTCGATGATACAGTTCACATATTTTTGCCTTATTTATCCATTTAACAAATTTAAATAGCTATAGTTATTTTTACGACTTTCATCAAAGTTAACCTTCATATTAGATTTATAAGTGATTTATTTATCCACCAGCATTATATTACAGTATTCAGAATTTAACTATATATTTACCAGTAGCAGTGAGATTTATACTTCCATATCTTTTCTACTAATTAGTGCCCTTTTGTTTAAGCATGAAGAAGACCTTTTAATATTTGCCATAAGGCTACTCTACATGTGAGCTCCTTCAGCTTTTGCTTGCCTGGAAAATTCTTGATCTCTCCTTCGTTTCTGAAGGACAACTTTGCCCGGTAGAGTATTCTTGGTTGACAGTTTTTTCCTTTCGGCACTTTATTTATATGGTGCCATTCCCTTCTAGCCTGCAGTTTCCACTGAATAATCAGCTCATAGTTTTATGGGGATTCCCTTGTTTGTAACAAGTGTTTTTTCTCTTGTTGCTTTTAAAATTCCCTCCTTGTCTTTAACTCTTGATAAATTAATTATAATGTGTTTCACTGTGGGTATCTTTGGATTCATCTGTTTTGGAAATTTCTGGGCTTCCTGCATGGAGACGTCTTTTTTACCTCTAAGGTTAGTGAAGTTTTCAGCCATTATTTCTTCAGACAAATGTTCTGACCCTTTGTTTCTCTCCCTCTCTGTCTCTTCTACTTCTGGGACCCCTATAATGTGACTATTAGTGCATTTAATTGTGTTAAGACCCTTAATTTTTTTACTACAGATGCATAGATTAGAGTTTACCCCTTTGATAAAAGAGAAAAACACTACAATTCCCCAGAGTTACAATAAAGGATCAAACCATACTTACAATTAGGAAACTCAGTTGACTTGGGGAGGCAAAAAGAAAAGCTTGTATGAAACTATGCACTTCAAAATGTGATACTGAAAATAGTATTAATAATAATGAGCAAGAGAAGAAACAAAGATCATAATGCTGGATTGGCCCCTTTCTGCTTGAGCTTATGTGGGTAAAACTGCAGTATTTCCAGAATCTCTTGCCTGGCTTTAGTACATCTGCATATCAACAGGTGTTTCAAGGGATGGAGGGCAGTGGTCAATCTACATATCAATAGGTAATTACAAGGTCGTGCGAGGGTATTGAGAGGGTTTATCTGGACCAGAGAGGTTGGGTGGAGCTCTCTTCTGCTGCAGCTGGGTCAAGAAAGAGACTGGACGACTACTTGTAAAAAATAAAAGGGTTTCTTAACTTTATTTCTCCCTTTGCCCCAGGATTTTTCTCCCAGAGTTACAGCTTAACACTAAGTCTTGCAATAAAATTTCAAAGGAGGAAACTCTAACCTATGCATCCCTACTCACTTGAGAGTAAGAAAGACTATGTTAATACTAATTCCTAAATAACTCAAAGACAAAAAAACTTCTATTTTCTCATATTTTTGGATAGCATCATCAGAACTACAGAAAGTTATTTGTAGTTCTTATTCTTCAGGCATTATAGATGACTGGGTGTTCTGTGGGATTATTCTAATTTAGAAAAATATATTCTGCATTTGACACAACTCTGAAGCAATCTCACCAGAAGTAGAGGAGTTTTGTCCACAAACACTATTCACTTTCTAAAATATGATCTGAGAAGACAACATCAAGAAATGGCTAAAAGCAAATGGCTTACTTTGAAGGTGGATGCTGATAGCAGCACAGGCCTCATTACAAAGTTTTATTCCTTCTGCAAATTGGGTAGCCTGATATGAATACATCTGGGTTAAGCTAAATTCTTAAAAGCAGCAGCAGACTCACAGAACCCAAGAATGGACTAACAGTTACCAAAGGCAAAGGGACTGGAAAAGATGGAGGGGAAGGGAGGGATAAGGGGGAAAAAGGGATATTACAATTAGCACACACAATCTAGTGGGGTGGGGGGGATACGGGGAAGGCAGTATAACATGAAGAAGACAAGTAGTGATTCTGTGGCATCTTGCTACACTGATGGACAATGACTGTAATGGGGTATGTGGTGGGGACTTGATAATAGAGGGAGTCTAGTAACTATAATATTGCTCATGTAATTGTACATTAATAATAGCAAAATAAAAATATATATATATATATAAAAAATTCTTAAAGTGGGTGTAATAATCTGAGATGGGCTGTATAACCTGACTATAATGAGAAACAACAACAGTCCCTGCCTGGATGAAATTTTCTCAATTCACACAATATAGGTTAAAATACAACAATTTGTTCACAACTACATATCACCACACAATTAAGGAAGTGACCACTATACATGAAAGTCATGAGAAACAACAAATAACAGATTTAGACACCAATAACTTCAAACATTGAGATTATCAGACACAGATATAATTATATGTAAAACACATACAGAAATGAATGGCAAGATCTCAAAGATAAGCTTGTAATAAACAACCATCATTAACTAATAGATTTCAAAAATAAAAAGTATGTCTAGAAATGCAAAATACAGCTGTTTAAATAAAAAATAATGATCAACAAGTTAAATAGCACTTTTAATACCCCTGAAGATAAATCCAGTAAAATAATACAGAATGTAGCACATTGAAACAAGATTAAAAATATGAAATATATATTTTTAAATATGTATAGTAGATTGAAAAGGCATAGTACACATTAAGCTCATTCCCAGAGAAATAAAGAATGGAAGAGGCACAATATTTGTAGATACAATGGATGAAAAAATTTCAAACTAATGAAAATAGTATATAACACTCACAAATCCAGGAATCATGGCACATATCAAGTAGGACAAATAAAAAGAAATTCCCATATAGACCTGTGTCATGAAATTGCATTAATATCAAAGACAGGGAAATTTTTAAAAAGCAACCAGACAGAAAAACCAGATTTCCCAAAAGAAATAAAATTTGGAGCAACAGCAGGAATCAAAAAAACCACAAAAGAAGCTGGTAAACGATGGAATAAAATGTACACATTGTTTTACACAAAATAATTTTCAATCTACAAAATCAAACACAAACTCAGCAAACTATCCTTAAAAACAAAAGCAAAATTGTAATTACAATCAGAAAAGTAGGAAATTCTTCAGTGCCACCAATCTGTTCCTTAGCATCCACAAACCTAATTACTAGACCTACAATGAAACACCCAATGTTCTCAAGCCTTTTACTTGCTACAGAAAGGAGGTAAACAGCAGAAAAATGACTTTCACTTTACTTTCACCATATGAACCTTATATAAATATATTTAATTGGTAGAATCCAAAATCATATCATAAATCTTACCTACGAGGAGACCAGTAAAAGGAAGTTTTTGCCTCTCCAGCATCTGTGATCAAGAAAAACAAAAAGTGAATAGGATAGATGATGTGCAAGCAAATCAATCACATCTACCAAAATTTACCTAGGCCTCTGGCATGAGAGAAAAGAAAAAAGACTGAGAGAAGACAATGTAGTTAATGTGCAGGAAAACAGGGAAAATGATGCAAAGGAATTTCATAATAAAAGATCCACACTATATAGAACCATAACGTTTACACTAAGAATTTTGTTGTGAACCAAAGAGCAAGGGAATTCAATTGAATTATTCAGACTTTGTCACAGAGTGGTTATATTACATTTGAAAGATATTACTCTGGGTTCAAACATGGAAAACAGATTATGGCAAAGGCACCTAGCTTCTATGGTGGGCAAGCTCAATGTTTGTGCTCAGGAGTCATTACTGGAGAAACTGACCAGATTATACTCCTTCAGCCAGCCAATGATTCCATAAGCACCTGTTCCCCATTCCCCATATTAAATCCCCTTCTGGTTAAAAAATCTAAAATGGTTTCAGCTATCTGCAACTGGAATAAGGCAGACAGGCAGATAGAAAGATGGTAGATAGATAGATAGATAGATAGATAGATAGATAGATAGATAGATAGATAGATAGATAGAT
>JAQQAC010008525.1:8730929-8758702 GCA_029783875.1 Phataginus tricuspis
GATAGATAGATAGATAGATAGATAGATAGATAGATAGATAGATAGATGATAGATAGATTAGATTGATATAGATCGATAGTCACATGTACTTATTATTATCTCACCTGCTTGGATTTCAATGAAATAATGTCTAGATGTTGTTAGAACACCGGAATATTGATGTTCCAAGGATCAAGACAGTTATTAAAATATTAAAATTGTTCCTTGTACTATGGTGGTATTTCCACATCACCTGGAAGTAATTGACAATTAAAGTCAATTTTAGCATATCAAGAAGTTTCTGCAATAGACTGCTATGCAAGAACACAGAAAAAGAGGAATTTAATGTGTTTGTATATGCATTTAAAGAAAACATTATAAGCTCAACTTTTGAAATTCTTAGCTTAAGCCATGGTCAAAGCACTGTGAACTATAAAAGACTTTTTTCTCTTTAACAACTAAAAGTTAACAAAGTCAAAAATCAGATTCAAAATATGATCACTGGGTTGCTGAATTACAGTATAAATTGAACACATAATCTCACTAGCCCTATTATCTAAACATGAGAGTAGTAATTGACAAAGATTGCAATCCTAAGGCTGGGGATACTTGGTAAGAGTCAGATGACTCTGGATTGCTTGAACCCTATGAAGTTATAATACCTAAGGAGCACTCCTTGCCAGTAGAACTAGAACTAGTCCACATCTATTCTTCTAGCTTGTTGGAAGACCTTAAAATAAACTCATGTGAGGCAAGAATATGTTAACTGTCCTAAAGCCCCACTCCGATCAACTCTTTGCTCTTGGATGTATACATAACTCAATAGTTGCAAAACATCTGACAGGTCTTTATAATCATAATAGGGAGATATAATCAGTTAATATCAAGAAGAAACTTTTAGGCATTTTTCATTTTTTAAGTCTTCATTCATCTGAGACATATTCCTGAATACTTACTATGTGCCAGGCAGTGATCTATATGCTTGGTATAGACTAGCAAATGAAATTAATACAATCCTTTCTTTCATAGTAGTAACTCTGAATTAAGTGAGAATGTGGTCAGACCATATGGAATCTAGAAAAAGCACACCCTGGCAGATGGAGGAGCATTAAAAAGATCCTGAGATGGAAATTAACCTCACCCTGTATATAAAGACCAATATGTCTGAAGCAGAATGGACCTGGCTGAGAATAATAGGAAATGGAATCTAGGCAAGACTCCAGGTAATGTAGGACTTTATAGACCATAATACTGACTTTGGATTTTGAGCAACCATAATATGAAAATAATGGCTATTGATTATCTGAAAATGTGCTCTAGAATCTCATAATTAAAACAACATAATAGATTATACGGGACTCTTTATATATGTAAAAGAAAACACAATTCAACTTAGCTTAGTCTTTAAGAAGTATCTATTTGTTCCTAAAACATAATAGTCCAGAAGTCCTATCAGGTTGAGCTTGATAGAGGGTTTAAAAGATGTAATCAAGGTTATTTTCCTGGATACATTTCTTCATTAATTGCTCGTGGGTCCCATCCTCAGTCAAACTTTCCTCTCATGGCAATGGAAGAATTTCTAGGAGCACACAGAGCTCCACATTTCCCTAAGTATGTCCAGTAGAAAAAGGATGTATCCACAGGGAAAGGAGAATTTTCTAACCTAGAAGCTTTATAAATATCTCACTGCATTTCACTGGCTCTGGTAATTTTAAATACCCATCCCAGTATACAGAAGGACTGCATAAACCAGAGCCTATTCCTAGGCCAGGGAGCTGTCAGACCAAGCTATTTGGTTATAAGAATGGATAGATAAACAGTTAACAGCCAAGCATTAAATTAGGATATTCTTATTGGAATTAGGGTATCCCAAGAAAGGATTTTGTGGAAGATATCAACAAATGTCTACCACAGTAATTTTTTGAATAACCAGTTATAGTTTGCTAGGGCTGCCATAACAAATCTCCATAGACTGAATGGTTAAAAAATGGAATGTATTTCTCACAGTTCTAGAGGCCAGGAGTCTGAAATCAAGGTTATCAGCAGGTTTGGTTCTTCCAAGGCCTCTCTCTAACTTGCAGATGCTTGTCTTTTCCCTGTGTCTTCACGTCATCTTACCTCTATATATGTCTGTGCCCAAACTTCCTCTTCCTTTAAAGTCGCCAGTCATACTGGATTAGTGCCCACCCTAATAACCTCACTTTAACTTAGTTATTTCTTTAAATACCCCATCTCCAAATAGAGTTGCATTCTGAGGTACTGGGAATGAGGACTTCAACATATGAATTTTGGAAGTCATAATTCAGCCACTAACATTAATAAAATATATTTTTCTTGTTTGCCTATTTCATGAACACCTATAAACAGATGCAAGAAGCTCTCATGTTTGTAATAGCTAATGTATATTGAGTGTTACTCTGTGCCAGGCATTGAGCTAAGTGCTTCACACATTTTATTATCTCATTTAATCCTCACATTAAATCTTATGTTTGCCCAACTTAACAAAGAAGTTTTCACGAATGCCTAGGCTTTAAATTAAGAATAGAGAATGGGAATCAGTTTATGGATCCTAACAGCAGCAGCAGAACTTTTCTATTCATTATCCTAATTTTGGGGCTTGCTAATATCTATTGAATTAAAATTGCCACATGGACTTGAGCTGTGATTTAATCTAGGAAGTAGGAAGTTGAGCCACAGTGGCACAGATCTTGAAAAGTGTTCTTTTTGTCACCATGAGTTCTTCATACATGAAATGTCTTATCTAAAAATACATTTAAGTAATATCCCAGAGTAGTGGTTTTCAAAGATGGTTGCACATCCCAGAATGTCTGAGCCCCATCCAAGAATCTACAGGAGCAAGGCCGGACTATTAGTATCTTTTATAAGCTCTGCCAGTAATTCTGATATGCAGCCATAGTTGAGAAACATTTCCATAGAAATAATATGATAAAGGGTCTGAATATCTTTCCTGAAGACTGGAGAAGAACAATATCTCCTGATTTCCACTCCTATCCTAGACACTACCAACCTGATTGAGTTTATCTTTGAGACTAAAAGTTTCAATCATCTTACATATAGGCACACTGCAATAGCGGCTTATTCAAGTCAAAATAATAACTAATGACCCCTTCCCCCCAGTAATTAGTTCCTGGGGTTTCTAAAATATTTATAAAGTATATATCACTTCTTGGTATTATACCTAACATAATATTTGCCCTAAAGGTACTTATATTCCCAGATAAATTTAGGCTAAAAAACTCCCGGGAAGTATTTTCATTATTTATTAGAATTGCAAAGTTTTATTTTTCTCCAAATAGCTTAAGGCAACCTTCCTATTATCTCACTTGGTGAGATGATGGGCAAACTATCCTGAATAACTGACTTCAAATGTCGTGTTTTCATTTAGGATCTACCTACCTTTCTTATTTCTTTCCTTTTATTTTAATAAAAAAAATTTTTTTGCCTGGATCACCTAAAAACCCTTACTGAACTATTATTTCAATTGAAATGAAGAAGAAAAACTTTGAACAATGAGTTAACTTCATGGCTGTGAAATCCTTAGGCACTGGAAATGAGATTCTGCAAGTCTAGGTGTGGGGAAAATGGAAGTTCCTGTGACCAGGATACTCACCTGACCCTAAACTACTCAATGGCCCTACTACTAGGCTAATGTTCCTACACCACTGGCAATGAGCTATTATTGACTGAATCACTCTATAAAGAGCTCCACCAAGTGCTATGAGTGGAGGCAGAGATGGAGGTAGGTCACGGGCCTGCAAACTGATGGATGCTGACTTGATTTTAGTGCTCGACCTACTACCATAAGAATAAAGCTGGATATAAACTCTTTTACCCCAAGAACTTCAGTTGTCATTTCTCAGTCTCATGCAATTCATAGTGAACCTGCCTGGGGCTGAAACCCTCAGGTGAGACACTAGGATACGATACAGACTTGAAGCTGACTTCTGGTTGGAATGCTACACTTATCTGCATGGAATGCTCAGCATTTATACTAATATTACCTAGAAGGCATTGCTGCTTCATCTGACTTCCCTAAGAGTCTAGCACTGGGGTAGCAAATATCTTCTATCTAGCTTGTAATCTTGGAGCACAATAAGCACTATCACTATCCTATTCCACTACAAGGGAGAAATTTAAAACATCTGGAAGATCTTTCTCTGCCTTAATTTAAAAAGTTTAGTTCAGCTGAACCTTTTTTATCAACCAAAATGTAACCACATTGAGGAGGGAACCCAGTGTGTCTTGATCACAAGTGTAAACCCAGCATCTAGTAATTCATGTACCATATAGAAGCTTCCATATAGATTTCAATGGAATTTTAGTTAAACATAGGGGAAGTTTACACACAATGAATCAGTAATGTATTTCAACTCATTCTCCACTGTAGGTTTTAAGGAAAGATGATGTGTGTCTTACCATTCTAGTCCACAATACCCAGCAGTTTATGAGCAATTTTAACACAGGGGGAAAATATTTTCCCAGCCTGGGGCAAAATACCTTTGAAATTAAAATCAGTCAAAGGGAGAAATAAAGTGGGAGAAACCCATTTATTGCTTATGAGCAGTCATCTACTTCTGTTCGCCCATGTCTCTCATGACCCGGCTGCAAAAAGGGGCCCCACCCATCCTCTCTGGTCCACATATGCCCTCGCTCCTCTTGTAATAACCCATTTATTTGGAGATGGACTGCTTCTCTCCACCCCTTGGAAACACTTACTGATAATGGAGATGCACTAAAACCAGGTGAGAGATTCTGGAAATACTGCAATTTTACCCACAGCCATAAATAAAGTTCCCTCTAGATTTCAGTTGCATATTTAATTTAACAGGTTTGGAAACTGTCCTAAAGAAGTTGTAAGGAAAATAAACTTTCATATGGCGATGACCCTCATCTAAACTACTTGATGATGTAATTGGTCCATTGCATAGGCTAATACTTACACACCCATTGGCAATGAGCCTTTATTGTCAGCATTACTATATAAAGAGATCTGCCAGTGCTCTGCCTGGAGGCAGACACTAAGAGATTGCAAATGCCCCAGAGGCAGATGTGATTCCAGCACTGTGAGAATAAAGCTTGGTATAAACCCTTTCACCCATTGTTGTTATTAGGTCTCACTAAATCCAGACTGATACTTGCCCTGGGGCAATCCCCTTCAGGTAAGACAGAAGTACATTAAATCCAATCTTGAAAAATTAAGAGTTCATCAATAGAAGAAGGAAAAACATACCCTGTTAAAAGGAGCAGTTATACAAAGGCATGAATTCAAGAAAGCAATGACACAATCTGGGATATGGAAGAGATCACACCTGAGCATAGTGTATGTAGGCAAAAACCTAAAGATGAGACTGGAAAGAAAGGCAGACACTTAAGCATTTGGGCTAGACTAGAAAATGTGAACTTTATTCTATAGATTAGGGGAGACTATTAAAGTGTTTTAAGCTTGGGGCTACCAAGATTACACTGGCATTTTACAAAGATCACTCTTGGAATGCTAAAATTGGAAGGACAAATTGAAACTGGACATAGGGAGAGTATTAGGAGATTAAAGATAGCATGAGTGGAATATTAGACATAGTGAAGAGAAATTAAGGGGTTAGTAAAAAAAGGTCTAGTTATTATTTGCATATAAATAACTGGGGGGAAGTCTTGGATGACCAGGGATTTATGGCTTACAAGTCTGGGGATGAGATTTGCCATTATTCTAAAAGATTAACAGACGAGAGGCATCAGATATTGGGGTGGGGGAATACAATAAATTAAACCTCACACTCTAGTAAGCAAATGGAAATGAAAATCATTATTGAAAACCTACTAGACAACAAGCATTACACTACTATAAAATGAAACCTTACCTATTTTATATTTTATAATTCTTCATAATAGGAATTATTTTTTCAGAGCCAGTGATCTGATTTTTAAATATTTTAGTTGAAACCAGTATAAAAGAAATGGCGAATGTCAGAGTCACAATAAGAACTCAGATCTATCTATATCTGAACCCTGTATTTCTACTACTTTCCAGCGCCTCACTAAAATTTAGGAGACAGATTAAGACTGGAAAGAGTGATTTGGAAGTTAACCAGCTATACTTAGTAGTTAAAGTTAGAAACGTAAAAAGATATTTCATACAGGAAAGCCTGTATAGTGACACTAGTAATTATCTGTTACTTTTAAGAGCAAAATGTTTGTGACTTCCCCCCAGTTATTTATATGCAAATAATAACTAGACCTTTTTTTTACTAACTCCTTGATTTCTCTTGACTATGTCAAATATTCCACTCATGCTATCTTTAATCTCCTAATACTCTCCCTATGTCCAGTTTCAATTTGTCCTTCCAATTTTAGCATTCCAAGAGTGATCTTTGTAAAATGCCAGTGTAATCTTGGTAGCCCCAAGCTTAAAACACTTTAATAGTCTCCCCTAATCTATAGAATAAAGTTCACATTTTCTAGTCTAGCCCAAATGCTTAAGTGCCTGCCTTTCTTTCCAGTCTCATCCTGTTCACCATTTCCTGGTCCCCCACATTTCATAGTGATTCTAACCTACCTTCCCAGTCTCCTGTCCAATATCCCCTCTGAAAGACTACGCTTCCATCAAGAACCATCTGGCTATTTTAGAAGCATTACCCTCATACTCTCTTAACTCCAGACCCCAGTGCAGACTAAAACTATCTTCGTGGCCTATCACAAGTAGTGGAAGCTCAACACAACTAAGAAATTACTTTAAAAAAAAAAGGAGCAGATACTTTTAAAATTAAGTTCAGATATTTTATAGCCACAGTAACATCTCAATTTAAACTCTTGCCCAAATCTTTTCAGAATTCATGTCCTAAAAGTTAAAATAGTTTGAAAATTGATTCCTTATGTTTAATCTTTTAAAGTTGATATCAGTGAGCTAGTGGTACTTTATCACTATTGGACAAATAAACTTCTTTGCATCCTGCTAATTAATACAAGTGTCAAAAATGATGCTAACTCTGGCTTAAATATCATAAATAAATTCATGAACTGTGACTGAATTTTTTATTCCAGTGCATCAAATTTCCACTTATTGAAGTCAGACTACTCTCTCAGCTGTTGCTGCTATAGGATTATTATTTTCCAATTTCCTGAGAGGTACCAATATTACTTAGCAAATTCCAGCAATAAGTACATCTGTTTGGCCTTTTAAAATGCAATTTGAAATCAAAGAAAGTGAAAAGAAACTTAAAAAAAAATAGGTGTATATTTAATATGTCATGAAGAAATGGCTTAGAAGTCATTTTTTGGCCAAAAATAAGTGTATAAGTAAATAAATAAATAAATGAAAATTTCCAAGAGCAAAATTCATTTTTACATGGCTGTAGAAATTATAGTGTAGCTAATAAAATAAAGGTATCATACACCTACTACAATATAGCACAAATAATGAATTATACAACAGGCAAAAACAAGAAACTGCAATGGAATCAAACCTACATGGAAATAAATAAAACATACAAGCAAAATAGTAATCATGTTGGTTCTGTCAATAAAATGTGCATGTATAGGTAACTCCTCAGAAAATGAATGCAATATGTTAATAGTAATTATTATTTTAGATCTTCAATGTAAGTATGAAATAGTTCATAATTAACAAGTAATTAGTGCTGAAACTCCTTTAGAAGAAAAAGCAATGGTTTTTAAAATAGTCATATACATTGAATAGGTCTCTGATTGAAAGGAAAAATCAGGTCTAAGAGACACTTTTTGGATTGGATATAATAGAACTTTTTAGAGTTTCCCTTTACCAGAATTCTTGCTAACTGAAGAAAGTCTGGTGTTTTATATGTCTGTGTCTGTTTACATTATTGGTAGTGGAGGATAGGGTATGTGATTTTGTATGTCATTTATAATAGGAATTATAGATTTGATCTTAGTCCTATTTCTGGCACAATGTGGCTAAACCATTGGAATTTCCTAAGTGATAAGAGCTATAAAGGTGTCTTATTATTCACAACAATCCTCTTTCAACTACACCTGAGTTTATGTTAATGAGGTGAGTTTTAGAAACCATTAAGTGTGGGGAATGGTTCCCAGGGGACCCAACCATGTGATTAGAGGGTTGGAACTTTCAGATCCACTGTCCAGGCCCCTTTCTATGGGGAAGGGGCCAGAGACCCCCTCTAGTAAATCAGTGGAACCCAATGAGGAGGTCAAAGGAATATTCTATTCATAGTCTGACAGTAGTCATAAGCACAGGTGACAAGCTGGCCTTCGGATTGACATTTGAAGAAGTAGGGAGGAAGCCCTGTAAGTCTGAGCCCTTAACTTGTGGATTCTGAAGATATCTCCAGTTAGACAGTGTCAAAATTGAGTTAAATTGTAGGACACCCAGCTGGTGTCACATAATTGCTTGTTGTATAAAAACTCACCTACCACCACACACATATACAGTCACCAGAAGTGACAAAATTATTGAGCGTGGGCAATAAAGGAAACACAAAACACAAACGGGTGTAAGTTTTTTTGTACAGGGTATGAACTGGAAATGTTAAAACATTTTTTTTTTGGAGAAATCAGGCAAAATTGATTTAATCTTATCCTCCATCCTTACGGACTGCCTATTTGTGAGGAAGATTGTTTTATGTGATGAATAATGTTGACATATTTATGTCTCTCCTCTTGTTCTTAGAATCCTTAACAAACAACGCAAAGAATTCACTTTGCATGAAACTACATGCCCTGCTGCTTGACCTGATAAACTATATGCTTGTCATTTCTCCTCATATTCCACCATTCCTCAATGACCAACCATCCGGCCTGACCAAAAAATCACCTTAGGACTGAATATTAAAAATAACTTAGTCAAAATATTTTTTTAAATGGAGGTATTTAGTTGGAATCTGGAGAAAACAGGAGTTATCAACCCTCCTGCACTGCTTTCATGAGTCCATCTCTGCTGGGATGTACAGTGCAGCCAAATTTTGTCTCGTGATTTCCCTAGTGGTTAGAGTATTTCAGTAGCTTTTGAAAAAATCAATGCACCACTTATGTGACTCACTTTTCACCTTTATTAATCTGTCCCACAAGTGAGAGCAAGGGTTGGGATGAAGGACCTTACTACACTTATGGGCCTGAATTACATTATTCACTCAGACTTTTAAAGGGGACACAGTATTCTGAGATCTGCAATGACCAAAGTAGCCTTTCTGGTAAGAGAAGTCGTATTTTACTTTTTTAAAAACTATTGACTGGTTGAAAGAAAAAAAGGCAGGGAAGGTACTTTATTCCATGGATGTCCTGGAAACATGGAGTTTATTCTCCCAGATCTCAGCATTTATACTTAAGATACTGATATAAGGCAGAGGGCATGAAGTAACTTGCACATTTCTAACAGCTTAATTAGCTGCAAACCAGGAAGCAGTGTCTGTGTTATCCTATGGTTTGATAGATAGAATATTACCTTATATACATCAAACACACACACACACACACACACACACACACACACACACACACACGAGTGTGTGTGTGTGTGTGTCTATGTGTGGGAAGAGGGCCCCATTCTGGATATTCTCAACTAATTCACTCCATTTTATTAATTCTTTCTTTCACTCTGCCCACTTTACTTCTAAATTCATGTATTGAATTCATTATTTCAGTTATTGTATTTAGTAGAACCAGGATATTGACTACATTCTTTCTTTTTTTTAATTTTTTTATTTTGGTATCATTAATATACACTTACATGAACAACATTGTGGTTACTAGATTCCCCCCATTATCAAGTCCCCATCACATACTCCATTACAGTTACTGTCCATCAGCATAGTAAGATGCTATAGAATCAATACTTGTCTTCTATGTGCTATACTGCCTTCCCTGCGCTCCCTCTACATTATGTGTGCTAATCATAATGCCCCTTTTTCCCCTTGTCCCTCCCTTCCCACCTGTTCTCCCCAGTCCCTTTTCCTTTGGTAACTGTTAGTCCACTCTTGGGTTCTGTGAGTCTGCTGTTGTTTTGTACCTTCAGTTTCTGCTTTGTTATTATGCTCCACAGATGAGTGAAATCATTTGGTACTTGTCTTTCTCTGCCTGGCTTATTTCACTGAGCATAATACCCTCTAGCTCCATCCATGTTGTTGCAAATGGTAGGATTTGTTTTCTCCATATAACTGAATAATATTCCATTGTGTATATGCACTACATCTTCTTTATCCATTCATCTACTGATGGACACTTAGGTTGCTTCCATTTCTTGGCTATTGTAAATAGTGCTTCAATAAACATAGGGGTGCATATGTCTTTTTCAAACTGGGCTCCTGCATTCTTAGGGTAAATTCCTAGGAGTGTAATTCCTGGGTCAAATGGTATTTCTATTTTGAGTTTTTTGAGGAAACTCCATACTGCTTTCCACAAAGGTTGAACTAATTTACATTCCCACCAGCAGTGTAGTAGGGTTCCCCTTTCTTGACATCCTCAAAAATATGTGTTGTTTGTGTTTTGGATGTTGGCCATCCTAACTGGTGTGAGGTGATATCTCACTGTGGTTTTAATTTGCATCTCTCTGATGATTAGAGATGTGGAGCATCTTTTCGTGTGCCTTGTTGGCCATCTGAATTTCTTCTTTGGAGAAGTGTCTATTCAGCTCATCTGCCCATGTTTTAATTGGGTTATTTGTTTTTTGTTTGTTGAGGTGCATGAGCTCTTTGTATATTTTGAATGTCAACCCCTTATCAGATATGTCATTTATGAATATAGTCTCCCATACTGCAGGATGTCTTTTTGTTAAACTGATGGTGTCCTTTGCTGTACAGAAGCTTTTCAGTTTGACATCCTCACACTTGTTCATTTTTGCTTTTATTCTCTGGCCTGCGTAGATATTTTCATGAAGAAATTACTCATGTTTATATTCAAGAGAGTTTTGCCTATATTTTCTTCCAAGATTTTTAAGGTTTCATGACTTACATTCAAGTCTTTGATCCATTTCTAGTTTACTTTTGTGTATGGAGTCAGACAGTAATCCTGTTTCATTCTCTTACATGTAGCTGTCCAGTTTGCCAACACCAGCTGTTGAAGAAGCTGTCATTTCCCCATCATATATCCATTGGCTCCTTTATCATATATTAATTGACCATATATACTTGGGTTAATATCTGGACTCTCTATTCTGTTCCACTGGTCTATGGGTCTGTTCTTGTGCCAGTACCAAACTGTCTTGATTATTGTGGCTTTGTAGTACAGCTCGAAGTTGGGAAATGAGATCCTCCTGCTTTATTCTTCCTTCTCAGGATTGTTTTGGCTATTCAGGGCCTTTTGTGGTTCCATATGAATTTTAGAAATATTTGTTCTAGTTCATTGAAAAATGCTGTAGGTATTTTGATAGGGATTGCATTGAATCTGTACATTGCTTTAGGCAGGATGGCCATTTTAACAATAATAATTCTTCCTACCCAAGAGCATGGGATGAATATCCATTTATTTGTATCCTCTTTAATTTCTCTTCGGAGTGTCTTGTAGTTTTCAGGGTATAGGTCTTTCACTTGCTTGGTTAGGGTTATTCCTAGGTATTTATTCTTTTGGATGCAATTCTGAATGGAATTGTTTTCCTGATTTCTCTTTCTGCTAGTTCATCATTAGTGTATAGGAATGCAACAGATTTCGGTGTATTAATTTTGTATCCTGCAACTTTGCTGAATTCAGATATTAGTTGTAGTAGTTTTGGAGTGAATTCTTTAGGGTTTCTTATGTACAATATCATGTCATATGCAAATAGTGACAGTTTGACTTCTTCCTTACCAATCTGGATGTCTTTTATTTCTTTCTGTTGTCAGATTGCCATGGCTAGGACCTCCAGTACTATGTTGAATAATAGCAGGGAGAGTGGGTATCCTTGTCTTGTTCTCGATCTTAGAGGAAAAGCTTTCAGCTTCTCACTATTAAGTATGATATTGGCTTGGGTATGTCATATATGGCTTTTATTATGTTGAGGTACTTGCCGTCTATACCTATTTGGTTGAGAGTTTTAATCATGAATGGATGCTGAATTTTGTCAAATGCTTTTTCAGCATCTATGGAAATGATCATGTGGTTTTTATCCTTCTTTTTGTTGATGTGGTGGATGACATTGATGGATTTTCGAATGTTGCACCATCCTTGCATCTCTGGGATGAATCCCACTTGATCATGGTGTGCAATCCTCTTGATGTATTATTGAATTCGGTTTGCTAATATTTTGTTGAGTATTTTTGCATCTATGTTCATCAGAGTTATTGGTCTGTAGTTTTCTTTTTTTGTGCTGTCTTTGCCTGGTTTTGGTATTAGAGTGATGCTGGCCTCATAGAATGAGTTTGGAAGTATTCCCTGCACTTCCAATTTTTGGAAAACATTAAGGAGAACGGGTATTGTGTCTTCTCTAAACGTCTGATAAAATTCAGCAGCGAATCCATCTGGACCAGGGATTTTGTTCTTGGATATTTTTTTTTATTACAGATTCAATTGCATTGCTGGTAATTGATCTGTTTAGATTTTCTGTTTCTTCCTGGGTCAGTCTTGGAAGGTCATATTTTTATAGAAAGTTGTCCATATCTTCTAGGTTATCCAGTTTGTTAGCATATAGATTTTCACAGTATTCTCTAATAATTCTTTGTATTTCTGTGGTGTCCATCATGATTTTCCTTTCTCATTTCTGATTCTATTTATGTGTGTACATTCTCTTTTTCTCTTAATGAGTCTGGCTAGGGGGTTATCTATTTTGTTTATTTTTTCAAAGAACCAGCTCTTGGTTTCATTGATTTTTTCTATTGTTTTATTCTTCTCAATTTTATTTATTTCTTCTCTGATCTTTATTATGTGCCTCCTTCTGGTGACTTTGGGCCTCTGTTCTTTTTCCAATTTGAGTAATTGTGTCTTTAGACTGTTCATTTGGGAATGTTCTTCCTTCTTTAAATAGGCCTGGATTGCAATATACTTTCCTCTTAGAACTGCCTTTGCTGTGTCCCACAGAAGTTGTGGCTTTGTGTTGTTGTTGTTGTCATTAGTCTCCATATATTCTTTGATTTCTGTTTTGATTTGGTCGTTAACCCATTGATTCATTAGGAGAATGTTGTTAAGTCTCCATGTATTTCTGAGCCTTTTTGATTTCTTTCTAAAATTTATTTCTAGTTTTATACCTTTGTAATCTGAGAAGTTGGTTGGAAGGATTTCAATATTTTTGAATTTACTGAGGTTCTTTTTGTGGCCTAGTATGTGGTCTATTCTGGAAAATGTTCCATGTGCACTTGAGAAGAATATGTATCCTGCTGCTTTTGGGTGTAGAGTTCTGTAGATATCTGTTAGGTCCATCTGTTCTAGTGTGTTGTTCAGTGCCTCTGTGTCTTTACTTATTCTCTGTCTGGTTGATCTATCCTTAGGAGTGAGTGGTGTGTTAAAGTCTCCTAAAATTAATGCATTGCTGTCTATTTCCTCCTTCAATTCTGTTAGTATTTGTTTCACATATGCTGGCGCTCCTGTGTTCGGGGCATATATATTTGTAATGGTTATATCCTCTTGTTGGACTGACCCCTTTATCATTATGTAATGTCCTTCTTTATCTCTTGCTACTTTCTTCGTTTTGAAGTCTATTTATTCTGATACAAGTACTGCAACACCTGCTTTTTTCTCTTTGTTGTTTGCATGAAATATCTTTTTCCATCCCTTCACTTTTAGTCTGTGTATATCTTTGGGTTTGAGGTGAGTCTCTTGTAAGCAGCATATAGATGTGTCTTGCTTTTTTATCCACTCTGTTACTCTGTGTCTTTTGATTGGTGCATTCGGCCATTTACATTTAGGGTGATTATCGATAGATATGTACTTATTGCCATTGCTGGCTTTAGATTCATGGTTACCAAAGGTTTAAGGGTTGCTTCTTTACTATCTAAGAATCTAACTTAACTTTCTTGTTAAGTTATTGTGAACACCATCTGATGTTTCTTTATCTCTCCCTTCTTATTCATCCTCCTCCATTCTTTATATATTAGGTGTCTTATTCTTTGCCTTTAGTTAGTATTTGGATGGTCTGCTTTCTTTGCTATGATTTTATTTTCTCTGGTGACATCTTTTTAGCCTTAGGGGTGCTTCCCTCAAGAGCAGTCCGTTTAAGATATCCTGTAGTGGTGGTTTATGAGAAGCAAACTCTCTCAACTTTCGTTTGTCTGGAAATTGTTTAATCCCTCCATCATATTTAAATGATAATCGTGCTGGATGCAATATTCTTGGTTTGAGGCCCTTCTGTTTCATTACGTTAAATATATCATACCATTCATTCTCTTCTGGCCTCTCAGGTTTCTGTTGAGATGTCTGATGATAGTCTGATGGGTTTTCCTTTGTAGGTGATCTTTTTTCTCTCTCTAGCCTCCTTTAATACTCTGTCTTTATCTTTGATCTTTGCCATCTTAATTATTATGTGTCTTGGTGTTGTCTTCCTTGGGTCCCTTGTGTTGGGAGTTCTGGGGGCTTCCGTGGACTGTGAGACTATTTCCTTCCCCAGCGTGGGAAAGTTTTCAGCAATTATTTCTTCAAAGACACTTTCTATCCCTCTTTCTCTCTCTTCTTCCTCTGGTACTCCTGTAATGCGAATATTGTTCCGTTTGGATTGATCACACAGCTCTGTTAATATTCTTTCATTCCTAGAGATCCTTTTATCTCTCTCTGCCTCAGCTTCTCTGTATTCCTGTTCTCTGTTTCTATTTCATTTACAGTCTCTTGCATCTCATCCAGTCTGCTGTTAAGCCCGTCAATGGCTTGTCTGATTTCTGCATTGTCTTTCTTCACTTCCCTCACCTCCTCCCTCCGCTCTCGCGCATTTCTCTGTAGATCCGTCAGCATCGTAATGATTTTTATTCTGAGTTCTTTTTCAGGAAGACTGTGCATGTCCATCCCTTCAGGTTCCCTCTCTGGGGTTGTCTGGGTCTGGAGCTTTGTCTGTACCATATTCCTCTGTCTTTTCATGGGTATAGAAGTGGTTGCTGGTAGTTGCCACGTCTGTCAGCTGGACTCTTTATGACCACCTCGCGGGGTGCCGTGTCCTCTCAGGTGTAGCTGCACGCTGTGCGCTTTCCTGTGTATTCTGGTCTCTCTTTTAGGAATAGTTGTATTTGCTGTATTTTCATAGATAAATATAGTGTTGGGAGGAGATTTCCTCCACCCTGCTCACGTTTCCATCTTCCCGGAAGTCTCTCAGATTCAATTTCTAGTCATATAACAGTCCAAAATTCAGATGATGAGAGTACATTATAAAAGGCCATCTTTTCTGGTTTGAGTATTGCTTTTGCCAATTCATTTTACTCCAACTCTTACTTCAATTCACAGGTTACATCATTTAACCATATTTAATCATCTCATAAATGCCTTGGTCAAAAACACAAATTGAAGAAAAGTAAACTCATTAATGGGGGAACTAATCTCTATGACAGAAAGAATAACCTCAAAATGCATCATCTATAGATAATCAGCAGGTCTTCTTTTGAACACATTTGAGGTGGTATACTGTAGTGATATAAGAGCAAGAAAATTCTTTAAATTATTTATAAAGGAACTCCAGTGGAAATACACAGTCCTGTCCCACCAGTGGTAAGATCAATGATGAAGTTTTCCAAATCTAAACTATTCTAAACCAACAAGTTACCTACCACCCTTAAATGTGAAGCTGGCAGAAGTTCCCACATGTTAGTGTACATTTAAAAAAATTAATTCATTAATTTTATTAAGGTATTATTGATATACGCTTTTATGAAGGTTTCACATGAAAAAACATATGGTTACTACATTTACCCATATTATTAAGTCCCCACCCATAACCCATTGCACCAGGCACTGTCCATCAGTGTAGTAAGATATCACAGATTGACTATTTGCCTTCTCTGTGCTACACTATCTTCCCCGTGACCCCTCACACCATGTGCACAAAACATAATACCCCTCAATCTCATTCTCCCTCCCTACCCACCCACCCTCCCATCCACCTTCCCTTTGTTACCCCTAGTCCCTTCTTGGAATCTGTGAGTCTGCTGCTGTTTTATTCCTTCAGTTTTGCTTCGCTGTTATACTCCGCAAATGAGGGAAATCAATTGGCACTTGTCTTTCTCCACCTGGCTTATCTAACTGAGCATAATATCCTCCAGCTCCAACCACGTTGTTGCAAATGGTAGGGTTTGTTTCTTTCTTATGGCTGAATAGTATTCCATTGTGAATATGTACCACCTCTTCTTCATTCATTCACTTACCAATGGTCACTTCGGTTGCTAACATATCTGGGCTATTGTAAATAGTGCTGCAATAAACATAGGGGTGCATACATCTTATTGAATCTGACAACTTGTATTCTTTGGGTAAATTCCAAGGAGTAGAATTCCTGGATCAAATGGTATTTCTATTTTTAGTTTTTTGAGGAACATCCATATTACTTTCGACAATGGTTGAACTACCTTATATTCCCACCAGCAGTAGAGAAGGGTTCCCCTTTCGCCGCATCACCTCCAACATTTGTTGTTCTTAGTCTTTTTGATGATGGCCATCCTTACTAGTGTGAGGTGATATCTCATTGTGGTTTTTATTTGCATTGCCCTCATGATTAGTGATAACACAGCATCTATTCATGTGTCTGTTGGCCATCTGAATATCTTCTTTGGAGAATTGTCTCTTCATATACTACCTCCATTTTTTAATTGGGTTATTTGCTTTTCGGGTGTTGAGGCATGTGAGTTTTTTATATATTTTGGATGTTAACCCTTGTCGGACATGTCGTTTAGAAATATATTCTCCCATACTGTAGAATGCCTTTTTCTTATGTTCATGGTGTCCTTTTCTGAACAGAAGTTTTTTAGTTTGATGTAGTCCCATGAGTTCATTTTTGCTTTTATTTCCCTTGCAAGAGGAGATGCGTTTAGGAAGAAGTTGCTTATGCTTATATTCAGGTGATTTTTGCCTATGTTGTCTTCTAAGAGTTTTATGGTTTCATGACTTACATTCAGGTCCTTGATCCATTTAGAGTTTACTTCCGTGTATGGGGTTAAACAATAATCCAGTTTCATTCCCTTACATGTAGTTTTCCAGTTTGACCAACACCAGCTGTTGAAGAGGCTTTCATTTCCCCATTGCAAGTCCATGGCATCTTTATCATATATTAATTGACCATTTATGGTTGGGTTTATATCATGGCTCTCTAGTCTGTTCCATTGGTCTATCGGTCTGTTCTTGTGCCAGTACCAAATTGTCTTGATTACTGTGGCTTTGTAGTAGAGCTTGAAGTTGGGGAGCATAATCCCTCCAGCTTTATTCTTCTTTCTCAGGATTACTTTGACTACTCAGGGTCTTTTGTGGTTCCATATGAATTTTAGAACGATTTTTTCTAGTCCGTTGAAGAATGCTGTTGGTATTTTGATAGGAATTACATTGAATCTGTAGATGGCTTTAGGCAGGATGGCCATTTTGACAATATTCTTCGTATCCATGAGCACGGGATCTGTTTCCATTTATTGGTATCTTCTTTAATTTCTCTCATGAGTATCTTGTAGTTATCACAGTATAAGTCTTTCACTTCCTTGGTTAGGGTTATTCCTAGGTATTTTATTGTTTGTGATACAACTGTGGATGGATTGTTATCCTGATTTCTCTAATAGTTCATTGTTGTGTATAGGAATGCCACAGATTTTTGTGTATTAATTTTATATCCCACAACTTTGTTGAATTCAGATATTAGATCTAGTAGTTTTGGAGTGGATTCTTTAGGGTCTTCTTATGTACAATATCATGTCATCTGCAAACAGGAACAGTTTAACTTCTTCCCTGCCAATCTGGATGCCTTTTATTTCTTTGTGTTGTCTGATTGCTGTGGCTAGGACCTCCAGTACTATGTTGAATAAAAGTGGTGAGAGTGGGCATCCTGTTTTGTTCCCAATCTTAAAGGAAAAGTTTTCAGCTTCTCCCTGTTAAGTATAATGGTGGCTGTGATTTTGTCATATATGGCCTTTATTATGTTGAGGTACTTGCCCTCTATACCCATTGTGTTGAGAGGTTTAATCATGAATGGGTGTTGAATTTTGTCAAATGCTTTTTCAGCATCTATGGAGATGATCATGTGGTTTCTGTCCTTCTTTTTCTTGATGTGGTGTATGATGTTGATGGATGTTCGAATGTTGTACCATCCTTGCATCCCTGGAATAAATCCTACTTGATCATGATGGATAATTTTTTTATGTATTTTTGAATTCGGTTTGCTAATATTTTATTGAGTATTTTTTCATCTATGTTCATTAGGGATATTGGTCTGTTGTTTTCTTTTCTTGTGTTGTCTTTGCTCGATTTTGGTATTAGAGTGATGCTGGCCTCATAGAATGAGTTTGGAAGTATTCCCTCTTCTACTTTTTAGAAAACTTTAAGGAGGATGGATATTAGGTCTTCACTAAATGTTTTATAAAATTCAGTGGTGAGGCCATCTGGTACAGGCGTTCTGTTCCTGGTAGGTTTTTGATTACCAGTTCAATTTCATTGCTGGTAATTGGTCTGTTGAGATTTTCTGTTTCTTTCTGGGTCAACCTTGGAAGGTTGTATTTTTCTAGAAAGTTTTCCATTTCTTCTAGGTTATCCAGTTTGTGAGCATATAATTTTTCATAGTATTCTCTAATAGTTCTTTGTATTTATGTGATGTCTGTAGTGATTTTTCCTTTCTCATTTTTGATTCTGCTTACATATGTAGACTCTCTTTTTTACTTGATAAGTCTGGCTAGGCATTTATCTATTTTGTTTATTTTCTCAAAGAACTAGCTCCTGCTTTCATTGATCCTTTCTACTGTTTTATTCTTCTTGATTTTATTTATTTCTTCGTTTTCTACTTTCGAAATTGTGAGTTTAGACTGTTCATATTTGATTGTTCTTCTTTCCTGAGGTAGGCCTGTATTGCAATATACTTTCGTCTTTTCATTTGCTTAGTAATTAGCTGTTCTACTTCCTTTACTGTGGTTTTATTATCTCTGGTGACAGCTATTAAACCTTAGGAACACTTCCATCTATAGCAGTTCCTCCAAAATACCCTGTAGAGACGGTTTGTAGGAGGTAAATTCTCTCAGCTTTTGCTTATCTGGGAATTGTTTAATTCCTCTTTCAAATTTAAATGATAATCTTGCCAGAGAAAGTAATCTTGGTGCAAGGAACGTCTGCTTCATTGCATTAAATACATCATGCCACTCCCTTTTTGCCTGTAAGGTCTCTGCTGAGAAGTCTGATGATAGCCTGATAGGCTTTCCTTTGTATGTGATCTTATTTCTCTCTCTGGCTGGTTTTTATACTCTGTCCTTATCCTTGATCTCTGCCGTTTTAAATACTATATGTCTTGGTGTTGTCTTCCTTGGGTCCCTTGTGTTGGGGGATCTGTGCACCTCCATGGCTTGAGAGACTACCTCCTTCCCCCGATTGGGGGGGTTTTCAGCAATTACCTCCTCAAATACCCTTTCTATCCTTTTTTCTCTCCTTCTTCTGGTACTCCAATACAGCGAATATTGTTCCATTTGTATTGGTCACACAGTTCTCTCAATATTCATTTATTCTTAGCGATTCTTTTTTCTCTCTGTGCCTCAGCTTCTTTGTATTCCTCTTCTCTAGTTTCTATTTTATTTATCATCTTCTCCACCATATCCAATATGCTTTTAATACCGTCCATGGTGCTCTTCAATGATTGGATCTCCGACCTGAATTCATTCCTGAGTTCTTGCATGTATTTCCATACCTCCATGAGCATGTTAATAATTTTTATTTTGAACTCTCTTTCAGGGAGATACATGAGGTTGATATCATTTAAATCTTTCTCAGGAGTTGTATTAATAATTTACTCTTAACCAGGTTCCTTTGGCATTTCATATTTGTGTATGGTGCCCTCTAGTGCCCAGAAGCTCTACTCTCTGGAGCTGCTGAGCCCCATAGGCAATATCCGGGGTCACAGAGGAGTGGTATTGGTGCCTGGGGGAAGGAAAGGGCTGTTTCCTGGTTCCTGGCTGCTATGCCTGTCTCCACTGCCTGACCCTGTGGGCCATGCACACAGGTATAAGCCTCTATGCTTTGCGTTTGTAGTTGCTGGAGACAGATCTTCCCTCTGGCTGACCTAACACCAGGGTAGGTGTGCCAGTTTGTGAGCCAGGTGGGGCTCGCCAGGAGAAAGGTGCAGTAGGCTGCCTATCACGGAAGGGGTTCTTGGAGCTGTGTAGGCAGACAGGGAGCTGGAGCACCTGAAGATCGTGAAAGCTACCAACCTGCTGGGTAGAGTGCACCTGTATACCTGTCTATTCCATCCCTGGAATAAATTTGTCTACCTGTCCTCTCTTCTGAGCAGTAAGCTCTGTGAAATCCTTGCCCCTTTAGCAGCCCTCTTGCTAAGGGCTTCCTTGTCAGACTGCCCACCTTTTTTTTCCTGGAGCAGCTGGATATAGATCCTTGCTTTCCACAAGCAGCTGGAATCGTAGTCTCTCCAGGAATTCTGCCTTTCTTAGCTTTCCAACCCCCTAATTATGAGAGTATCACGCAAGCACCATGAAATGTAGGTTTGTGCTCCCAGAGCAGATCTCTGGAGTTAGGTATTCAGCAGTCCCAGTTCTCCACTCCCATCCTGCTCCATTCCTCTTCCTCCTGCCGGTGAGCTGGGGTCGGGCAAGGGCTTGGATCCCACCGGCCACAGCATTAATACATTACCCTGTTCCAGGAGGTCTGCTCATGTCTCCAGGTGTATGCAGTTTTGCGCAGTCCTCTTTCGTGTTGCTCTTTCAAGAGTAGTTGTATTATATTTTCGTATTATATGTGGTTTTAGGAAGAAGCCTCTGTCTCACCTTTCATGCCGCCATCTTTCCTTTTAATCTGCTGTTGGTATTTTGATAGGTATTACATTGAATCTGTAGATTGCTTTAGGCAGGATGGCCATTTTGACAGTATTAATTCTTCCTATGCACGAGCATGGGATGTGTTTCCATTTATTGGTATATTCTTTAATTTTTCTCATGAGTGTCTTGTAGTTTTCAAAATATTGGTCTTTCATTTCCATGGTTAGGTTTATTCCTAGGTATTTATTCTTTTTGATACAATTTTGAATGGAATTGTTTTTATGATTTCTCTTTCTGCTAGTTCATTGTTAGTGTATAGGAATGCAACAGATTTGTCTGTATTAATTTTTTACCCTGCAACTTTGCTGGATTCAGACATTAGATCTAGTAGTTATGGAGTCAATTCTTTAGGGTTTCTTATGTACAATATCATGTCATCTGCAAACTGACAGTTTAACCTCTTCCTTGCCAATCTGTATGCCTTTACTTCTTTGTTTTGTCTAATTGCTGTGGCGAGCACCCCCAGACGTATGTTGAATAAAAGTGCAGAGAGTGGGTATCCTTGTCTAGTTCCCGATCTAAAAGTAAAGACTTTCAGCTTCTCACTGTTAAGTATGATGTTGGCTGTGGGTTTGTCATATATGACCTTTATTATGTTGAGGTACTTGAACTCTATACCCATTTTGTTAAGAGTTTTTATCATGAATGCATGTTGAATTTTGTCAAATTATTTTTCAGTATCTATGGATATATTCATGTGGTTTTTGTCCATCTTTTTGTTGATGTGGTAGATGATGTTAATGGGTTTTCAATATTGTGTGTTTATTGCATCCCAGGAATAAATTCTACTTGATCATGGTGGATGATTTTTTTGATATATTTTCTAATTCGGTTTGCTAATATTTTCTTGAGTATTTTTGCATCAGTGTTCATCAGGGATATTGGTCTGAAATTTTCTTTTTTTGTGGTGTCTTTACCTGGTTTAGGCATCAGAGTGATGCTGGCCCCATACAACAAATTTCGAAGTATTACCTTCTTCTGCTTTTTGGAAAACTTTAAGGAGGATGGGTATTAAGTCTTCACTAAATTTTTGATAAAATTCAGTGTTGAAGTCATTTGGTCCAGGGCATTTCTTCTTAGGTAGTTTTTTGATTACCAAGTCAATTTTGTCACTTGTAATTGGTTTGTTCAGATTTTCTGTTTCTTTCTGGGTTAGCTTTGGAAGGTTGTATATTTCTAGAAAGTTATCAATTTCTTCTATGTTATCCAGTTAATCAGCCAATAATTTTCATAGTATTCTCTCATAATTCTTTGTATTTCTGTGGTGTCCATAGTGATTTTTCCTTTCTCATTTCTGATTCTGTTTATATATGTTGACTCTCTTTTTTTCTTGATAAGTCTGGCTAGGGGTTCATCTATTTTGTTTATTTTCTCAATGAACCAGCTCTGATTTCATTGATTCTTTCAATTGTTTTATTCTTCTCAATTTTATTTATTTTGGCTCTTATCTTTATTATGTCCCTCTTTCTACTGACTGTGGGTCTCATTTGTTCTTCTTTTTCTACATTCGTTAATTGTGAGTTTAGACTGTTCATATTTGATTGTTCTTCTTTCTTGAGGTAGGCCTATATTGCAATATACTTTCCTCTTAGCATGGCCTTCGCTGGATCCCACAGATTTTGTGCTGTTGAATTATTACTGAAATTTGTCTCCATATATTGCCTGATCTCTGTTATTATTTGGTCACTGATACATTGATTATTTAAGAGCATGTTGTGAGGCCTCCATGTGTTTGTGGGATTTTTCATTTTCTTTCCGTCATTTATTTCTTGTTTCATTCCTTTGCGGTCTGATAAACTGGTTGGTACAATTTCTATCTTTTTGAATTTACTGAGGCTCTTTTTGTGGTCTATTATATGATCTATTCTTGAAAATGTTCCATGTGCACTTGAGAAGAATGTGTATCCTGCTGCTTTTGGGTTTAGAGTTCTGTAGTTTTCTGTTAGGTCCATCTGTTCTAATGTGTTGTTCAGTGCCTCTGTCTCCTTACTTATTTTCTGTGTGATTGATCTGTCCTTCATAGTGAGTGGAGTGCTGAAGTCTCCTAGAACGAATGCATTGCATTCAATTTCCCCTTTTAATTGTTAGTATTTGTTTCACATATGTAGGTGCTCCTGTGTTGGGCGCATAGATATTTATAATGGATATATCTTCTTGTTGGATTTACCCCCTTTATCATTATGTAATGTCCTTCTTTGTCTCTTGTAACTTTCTTTGTTTTGAAGTCTATTTTGTCTGATACAAGTAATGCAACTCCTGCTTTTTTCTCCCTATGAGTTGCATGAAATGTCTTTTTCCATCCCTTCACTTTTAGTTTGTGTATATCTTTGGATTTAAAGTGAGTGTCTTGCAGGCAGCATATAGATGGGTCTTGCGTTTTTATCCATTCAGTGACTCTATGTATTTTGATTAGTGCCTTTAGTCCATTTACATTTAGGGTGATTATCAATAGGTATGTACTTATTGCCATTGCAGGCTTTAGATCTGTGGTTACCAAGGTTCAAGGTTAACTTCCTTACTATTTAACAGTCTAACTTAACTCACTTAATATGCTATTACAAACACGGTCTAAAGGTTCTTTTTTTCTCCTCCTTTTTCTTCCTCCTCCATTCTTTATATATTAGGTATCATATTCTGTACTCTTTGTCTATCCCTTGATTGACTTTGGGGTAGTTTATTTAATTTTGCATTTGCTTAGTAATTAACTTCTACTTTCTTTACTGTGGTTTTATTACCTCTGGTGACAGCTATTAAACCTTAGGAACATTTCCATCTATAGCAGTCTCTCCAAAATTCACTGTAGAGAAGTTTTTCGGTAAATTCTCTCAGCTTTTGCTCATCTGGAAATTATTTAATCCCTCCTTCAAATTTAAATGATAATCTTGCCGGATAAAGTAATCCTGGTTCGAGGCCCTTCTGCTTCATTGCATTAAATATATCATGCCACTACCTTCTGGCCTGTAAGGTTTCTGCTGAGAAGTCTAATGATAGCCTGATAGGCTTTCCTTTGTATACGATCTTATTTCTCTCTCTGGCTGCTTTTAATACTCTGTCCTTATCCTTGATCTTTGCCATTTTAATTATTATATGTCTTGGTGTTGTCTTCCTTGGGTTCTTTGTGTTGGGAGATCTGTGCACCCATGGCCTAAGAGACTATCTCCTTCCCCAGATTGGGGAAGTTTTCAACAATTACCTCCTCAAAGACACTTTCTATCTCTTTTTCTCTCTCTTCTTCTTCTGGTACCACTATAATATGAATATTGTTCCGTTTGGATTGGTCACATAGTTCTCTCAGTATTCTTTCATTCTTAGAGATCTTTTTTGCTCTGTCTCAGCTTCTTTTTTTTCTTCTTTCCGAATTTTTATTTTATTTATTGTCTCCTCCACCATATCTAATCTTCTTTTAAAACGTTCCATTGTATGTTTCATTTTTGATACTGTGTTCTGTAATGATTGGATCTCTGACATGAATTCATTCCTAAGTTCTTTAACATTTTTCTGTACCTCCATGAGCATGTTTATGATTTTTATTTTGCAATCTCTTTCAGGAAGATTCATGAGGTCAATTTCATTTGACTCTTTATCAGGTGTATTCATAATTTTGCTGTGAAGCAGGTTCCTTTGATGTTTCATATTTGTATGTGGCACCCTCTAGTACCCAGAACCTCTACTCTCAAGAGCGGCTGAGCTCCTGGAACAATGTTGGGAGACATAGAGGAGTGGTTTTTTTGCATGGGGGGAGAAAGAGGTATTTCCTGCTTCCTGGCTGCTCTGTCTTTCTCCACTGTCAGAACCAGTGGACCAAGCACACAGGCACAAGCCTCTATGTTTGTAGTTGGTATAGGCGGGGCTTCCCTCTGGCTGGCCTGATGCCACAGCTGGGTTTGCCAGTTTATGAGTCAGGTGCAGGCTGGCCCGGAGGAAGGCGCCGCAGGCTGCATATCAAGGAAGGGGGCCTTGGAGCTGCGTAGCCAGCCAGGGGGTTGGAGCGCCTGAAGATCATGAACATTCCCAACCTGCTGGGCAGAGTGCACCCAGACAATTTTGTCTACCTGTCCTTTCTCCTGAGCAGTAGGCTGTGTGTAATCCTTGCCCCTTTATCAGCCCTCTCATTGTTAGGCAGTCTCTCAGATTGCACACCTTTCTTTTGTCCCAGAGCAGCTGGATATGGAACCACATTTTCCACAAGCAGCTGGAGTCTCAATCTCTCCAAATATCCTGCCTGTCTTAGCTTTCCAACCTCCTATTCACCACAGCACCATGTAATGTAGGTTTGCTCTCCCAGAGGAGAGCTTCAGAGCTAGGTATTCAGCAGTCCCAGGCCTCCACTCTCTCCCCACTGTTTCTCTTCCTCCCGCTAGTGAGCTGGGGTGGGGGAAGGGGTTGGGTCCTGCCGGGCGATGGCTTTGGTACGTTACCCTGTTCCATGAGGTTTATTCTTTTCTCCAGGTGTGTGCAGCCCTTTTTCCTGTTGCTCTTTCAGGATTAGTTGTATTAATTATATTTTCATATTATATGCAGTTTTAGGAGGAAGCCTCTGTCTCACCTCTTATGCTGCAATCTTTAATCCAGTCCACATGAATCAAATTAATGTACTTTTAAGATTTACGTATGAAAACCTGTGGAATGCATATTTCAATTCTCTTTATTTTTATGAACACTGAGCTCTATCCAAAAGGAATCTTTTATGTTAGGACACAGGTACAAAGATCTTATTGCTTGTCCTAAAATTATTTATTTCCTTGCCCAACATTTCCTTTTTTACTCTCCATTTTTTCCTTGATACCTATTTTCATACAAACTCTTCCCTTGAAGATGAGTTTTATTCATTTTTATGCTTATCCCTCACATAGCTTGATTCTGTTTCTTTTAAGTGTGTATTAGAATTTGCACCCATTTTTCAAAACCTGGCTCAAATTCCATTGTTAATCATTCCCTTTTAAAGAGACCACTCTTGCACCTGAATTTTGTCCCATTTTTCATCTACAACACACTTGTTAATAATTATATATTACCTTTATATCTGGCTGTCTTTTTCCCCAAATGGACTTTAAGTGATGACAAAACGACTAATATTTAATATTGTTTTTGTTCATCCTCACACATCTCACAGAATGCAAGTAACTACAATAGGCACTCAATACCTACTAGCAGTGTTTAAATAACTATAGTTATCAAAAAGAATCAGCAAAAGTTCAGAACTACAAAATAAGCACCTAAAGGCACAAACTGCATATGAAGGGTTTCTTAGCAAGAACAGTAGTACCAATATTTGCCAGTATTATTTTCTTCTTAAGCTTTTGATTAACATTTTCTATTAATTGAAATGTTTTCTGTATGTCTTCTCAACAACTCATATTCTACACTCATTTATAATCCTTATTTATGGTCATTTTTTTAAATTATATATTCAGCTTTGTTTCATGTGGAAATAGACATTCTTAGGGAAATGTTTATTAAAATCAACATGAATCTATGCATGCTGTTTTTCACTCTATTTACCTTTGCCTTTTTTGTTTATTTCTCTCCTAAGATTCATTTAGCTCAAACACAACTTTTAATTTCTCAGGAGTTTGTGCTTATATTATTTCATTTTTTCCTCTTTTTTTGCATCTCTGGGAATGGAAAGAGAAATGACATAATAAAGACAGTTCAGTTAAAAAGAAGAGAAACAGCACTAAAAATGTTGGAGGTTGGGGAATGTAAAAGCAGAATTCAACACTTGTCAAGGACATCTGTTTCAAGAGACAGTAACAATTTAGCTATAAGGTATTAAACAGAATCTGCCAAGTTGCTGGAAGATGAGATACAGAGGATCTTTCAACCCTAACATCACTGCAATTTCTTTACCTCCAGCAGTCATGATTAGTTAGAATGCAATTAAGAAAGCGCATCCTCACTATTCATTTTCAGATAGGGAATAAATTAATTTGTGTAAAATACTTTTATTTTTAACCCTAATTCTTTTAAAAGACATCCAATAAGAGTTATCTCACCAGAGTTTTTTCTAAGAAGAAAACACATTAGTTTTGGGTAAACTAAAAATTGCTACATAGTCAGTTGTGACTAGATTGTTAATTTATGCTGAATCTGCCCTTTCTTGTTTATTTCAAGGGTCTTGGAGAGTAAGGCAACAATATTAACAGCTTTAATAAAGAGCTGAAGGAAGAAAGAGAAAATACTTATTTGATTTGCTAACAGTTGCAACTGAACACTTTTCCTCTGCCTTTACTCTCATAATATGAGGTATATTCTTTTACAACTCTCGCCTCTTTTCCATAATCTGTTACACCTGTTCCACCTTCCAGTACAAATTCAGGGGGAAAAAAAAGTCTTTGGGAACTTTAATTTGATACGAAAGGAAGAAAGAATACGTAGAAGTTGGGAGAAAGGAGCAGCCAGGAATAAAAGGAAGGGAATAAAAGAGAAGGAAAATAAAAGGAGAGTAAGAAGGAGATATAGGAGTATAATAGAAATGATGTTTCTCAAAAGTCCAGGGAGCAGAAGGAAAGGACATTGCAAAATGAGATGCACCAGAGCAGAGCTCCTCATCCCAGACCCAGCATGCTTTTCCATTTTCTTTTTAAAGAGGTTTAGGATGAGGCATCCTGGGTTCTCCAACACTCATAGGTGCTGAAATCTGAATTCAAGTTTTTTCTACTGAATTTATCTTACACACTTCCCTCTAAATCATACTTTCTATCCAAAGGAAGAAAAGGTGCCAGTATGGTTTCAGTAATAAGAAATGAGTCTTAGGAAATAAGTCAAGAAATTTTAATACAGTGTAAGGTCAAAATAATAGTGAATTCAAATAACTCATATTAACACAAAATTTCAGAGTCTGTACATAGTCCCCAGAATACCTAATTATTTCAAGGAGAACTATATTCTTAGTTCTATATATATATA
>JAQQAC010008525.1:8758712-8916409 GCA_029783875.1 Phataginus tricuspis
AACTATATATATATATATATATAGTTGGAACTATATATATATATATAGTTGCAGCTAAAATTGCTAATCATATCTTATAAAACAGCTGATAAAATAAAACATGTAATTTTTTTATCTTCCTTTATAATTCCATTTAGTTATTTCCGTTTTACTTTGTGCTTGTCTCCTCTTAGTTGTCTACATTTCACCAGCATATTTCCCACTTCAGACATTAATGGTGATGATGGAGGTGGATGTCTATGGCCCCCAATACCTAATACTAATATACAAATGGGTTGTTATAATTTTAATTTTATGTTAGGGTCTTAAAGAGATCCTATTACAGATTCCCACAAAGAAATTATTTTAACAAAACTTTCTATGAAATTAATAAATCACGACATTCTTTTCCTCTTAATAAATGATCAAGGATATTAAACAAAGAGTTAATGACCTAATTTCAGACTTGACAAGCACAAAGTAGTAGTATTTCCCCCTGAGAACAGTGAAAGTTTCTATTTAAAAGATAAATTGCTTGACTCTGGATACTGCAACTCCTGTTTTTCACAGTGTTTATAGATGTGTCTCAACAACTTTCCTTCCTCACCTTCTGCCTTTCCCTCTAGAGAAACCAGCAAATTCAAAACAACAGCTTCATAAATCATGGTAGTATTCTAAGACAGGGATGAGGTACAAAACAAGACCAAAGCACTGAAATAAGAGAGGGCTCTAAGCAAAAAGTCATACCTTCTACATCCATCATAGCTTCTCTAGAACTTGATCAGGTTCTCAAAGAAAGGAGAAAAAAAAACACACCAAAATAAGTCCTGATATTTTAAATCCCCTTGTCAAATTTCCTTCCACACTTGTTAAAAGGTTCCAGTAATACAGTCCTTCTAAAACTTCATGAATAAAAATGTACTCCACGACACTGAGGAAATCAAACATGGTACGGTGACATGCTCTGGAATAAGCAACATTCTTAGGTTTAGTAAGACAAAAGCTTTCATCTGAACCTTTCCAGAACAAGGAATCCCTGGAAATCTGGAGCCCTGATGTCCTAAGTAACTGACCCTAGAGCTCCAGAAAATGAAGCCAAATATGACAGAAGAGGCACTCTCCTAGCAATGTCTGAACAAACAGTTAAGTCAACAACCTGAGAGAGTTGGTGGTACGGTGGCCAACCTTTTCAGCTTGCTTGGGATTCCCCAGTTTCAGCACTGAAAGCTCAGCACAAAATTATGATATGCAGAGATGGGTGCAAAACCTTTGGAAGAAAATATAAAAACACACTGGACATTCAAAAAATTAGGGGCTGAAAGCAACACTGTTTTTGGTATGAAATGAATAAGGCTTCCATAATTGCTGTCACTGATTTTTCCTCTGACAGGTGATGTTGGCAAATGATTTGTCAATCACTGTAACATACTGTCATACTGTCATTACATTGTCATGTCACTCCAAGTAATGTGATTTTAGCGTGCAACTTGAGTATATTGCAGTCATGAAAGTTAACAGCTCATCTTTGACTTCATCTGAGGACAAACTGTTCTTCTTTTTATCCAGGTGGTGCTAGCTTAATTTTTAATAAAGTAAATATTGTAATCACATTTTCAAAGAGGTCAGATAATGAAAATGAAAATGATGACAACATCAGTACTAGTATGACCCAGACATCACCATAAAAGAGGGGTAAAGAGCTGCGCTAATTTAATGACAGGTGAAAGGATTAGGAAGAGTGATAATAAAAAACAGAGCATACTTCCAATACATCAAAAATAATTTTGGATGGGGCATGGTGGAAGAAGGCATATAAAAGCAGTGTAGATGGAATCTCATAAGCTGGTGTGAGATAGGCAAGTATTTCTAAATCAATACTTTTTTTTCATCTTCCCAAATAAAACCAATGTTCATTTGAAAACAGCAGTCACCAGATTAGTTTTGGCAAACCACCAGAATGTACGTGCATTATCCTATCATTTCCTTGATTTTTCAATGAAATTGAGTTAAGTTACAGTTCCTGGTTCACACAGTGCAACTAAAATGTGGAAAAACAATGGCAGAAATATTGGTAACAGGTGTGTTAGCCCCTTACAGTACAGAGATGGTTCTGTCAGATCTTACCAACCATCATGTTTTATATAGTGTATCAATGAATAATTAAATCAAAGCAACAAAAAAGTTCTCTCTAGCTCTTGAATAATTTGGCTTGAAGATGGAGTATCAAACACATTTCTTGGTTTCTATGAAAAATAAAGCCACAGAAAACATTAATATTGTTGATATGTTGTGATACAAACTAGATTTTGTTCATCTGCATATTTGGCAGAAAGTTGTCCATTCAGTCTATGATTTTTTAATCAAGAGAGGAAAATACCTTACCTGATAAATATCCTGCACTTAACACTGCTATGAGGACTATAGTTAGTTTACCTCTGATAGAGTGCCTTCTTAGTGAAGTTTTTGGTCACATTTCAGTTTTCTCAGTATAGGCAGTAGCAGTTAATAGAAAAGCATTTAACATATCTAAGGATATGACCTCTTTAGACATATGCTATAACATGGCTGTCATTGTTTCTGACCATAGAAAAGATGCCAAAATGTAGGCTCTCTACAAGAAAATCATATTCTTAATTTATAAGACAAGAAGAATGACATCCCCTAATTTGGAAATGTGTTGCAGTTGAGAATGGAGAAAAGAATTATTGTAGAACAGAAATTGTATACTGTTTTTTGAAAAATATTTTGTGACCCTTGAAGAGGCATAAAGACCCTAGAAAAAGATTAACTGATTGTATTGGACTTTTTGTATTGAGTTGTTCAATATTAAGTGTGGGTTGAGACAAAAACTTAGACTACAATAAAATGATTCTTCTTTTTATTGCTAGAAGTAAGATTTCTTCAAAACTCAAAAAATACCATCAGAAAAGATCAGTGAAGTTAAACAGGACTTTCTCAATCGCTTTACTAAAACTCTAACATTTTTTGAATCCAACTTTGATTCAAAAGTTAGTTACCTTGTGCGTTAAAACCATTTTCCCTGAGAAAGAAAGACTTAACTTATGATGACAATCCAATATGTTCTAAAATGATGGCATATGCATATTAGCCATGGGTAACCTGTATAGCAAATTTATAGATGCAAAAAGACTTGTTTGATAAACAGTTAGTTTACCAAAATACCTATAAATACAAAGTGATGGCACATTTTTGGAGAGGTAGAAAATAATTTCTATAAGTTTAAAAACCTGTTGTTGCCAGTAAGTAAAATCACAAATAGTCTATGCTCAGACACTTTTTTGGGGAAGCCATCTGGCTTGTTATCACATTAGACTGACACTAGGATTCAGTGCAGGATGGGCTTAAGAAAAGGAGAGCTGTAAGCCAGAGTGAACTGTATGTTTGTGTATTAAATTTCATCATTACATAAAAGAAATATGTTCTAGATGATAAGGATTAAAGATGGCGGCATGAGAGGAGAGACAGAGGCTTCCTCCTAAAACTGCATATACTATGAAAATATAACTAATACAACTACTCTTGAAAGAGCAACAGGAAAGAGGACTGCACCAAACTGCATACACCTGGAGACAAGACCAGACCTCACGGAACAGGGCGACATACTAAAGCTGTGGCCCTGCGGGACCCAAGCCATTCCTCCACCCCAGCTCACCAGTGGAAGGAAGAGGAATGGAGCAGGGAGGGAGTGGAGAACTGGGACTGCTGAATACCTAACTCCAGAGATCTGCTCTGGGAGCACAAACCTACATTTCATGGTGCTTGCGTGATACTCTCATAATTAGGGGGTTGGAAAGCTAAGACAGACAGAATTCATGTGAAGACTAAGATTCCAACTGCCTGTGGAAAGCAGGGATCCATATCCAGCTGCTCTGGGACAAAAGAAAGGCGGCCAGTCTGAGAGACTTCCTAACAAAGAAGCCCTAAACAAGAGAGCTGCTAAAAGGGCAAGGATAGCACAGAGCTCACTCCTCAGGAGAAAGGACAGGTAGACAAAATTGCCTGGGTGCACTCTGCCTAGCAGATTGAGAGCTTTCACGATCTTCAGGTTCTCCAGTTCTCTGGCTGCCTACACAACTCCAAAACCCCCTTCTGTGATAGGCAGCTTACTGCACCTTTCTCTGGCCAGCACCACCAGGCTTGCAAACCAGGAAAGGCAGTAGAGACAGGCATAGCAGCCGGGAAGCAGGAAACAGGTCTTTCCTCCCCCCAGGCACCAACACCACTACCCTGAAACCCCCGACATTGCTTCAGGGGCTGAGCATCTCCAGAGAGTAGAACTTCTGGGCACTAGAGGGTGCCATACACAAATAAGAAACACCAAAGAAACCTGGTCCAGAGTAAAATTATTACTACAACTCCTGAGAAAGATTTAAGTGATATCAACCTCATGAATCTCCCTGAAAGAGAGTTCAAATTAAAATCATTAACATGATCATGCAGGTACAGAAAGATATTCAAGAACTCAGGAATGAAATATGGTCAGAGATCCAATCATTGAAGAGCACAATAGACAGTATTAAAGCACATTGGATATGGTGGAGGAGATGATAAATGAAATAGAAACTAGAGAAGAGGAATATAAAGAAGCTGAGGCACAGAGAGAAAAAAGAATCTCTAAGAATGAAAGATTATTGAGAGAACTGTGTGACCAATCCAAACAGAACAATATTCGCATTATAGGGGTACCAGAAGAAGAAGAGAGAGAAAAGGGGATAGAAAGTGTCTGTGAGGAGGTGATTGCTGAAAAATTCCCCAATCTGGGGAAGGAGATAGTCTCCCAGGCCATGGAGGTGCACAGATCTCCCAACACAAGGGACCCAAGGAAGACAACCCCAACACAGATAGTAATTAAAATGGCAAAGATCAAGGATAAGGACAGACTATTAAAAGCAGCCAGAGAGAGAAATAAGATCACATACAAAGGAAAGCCCATCAGGCTATCATCAGACTTCTCAACAGAAACCTTACAGGCCAGAAGGGAGTGGCATGATGTATTTAATGCAATGAAGCAGAAGGGCCTCGAACCAGGATTACTTTATCCGGCAAGATTATCATTTAAATTTGAAGGAGGGATTAAACAATTTCCAGATGAGCAAAAGCTGAGAGAATTTACCTCCCACAAACCATCTCTACAGTGTATTTCGGAGGGACTGCTATAGATGGAAGTGTTCCTAAGGTTTAATAGCTGTCACCAGAGGTAATAAAACCATAGTAAAGGAAGTAGAACAGCTAATTACTAAGCAAATGGAAAATTAAATTAACTATTCCAAAGTCATTAATGGATAGGCAAACAGTACAGAATATGATACCTAATAAATAAAGAATGGAGGAGGAAGAAAAAGGAGGAGAAAAAAAAAAAGAACGTTTAGATTGTCTTTGTAATAGCATATTAAGTGACTTAAGTTAGCCTCTTAGATATTAAGGAAGTTAACCTTGAACCTTTGGTAACCACGAATCTGAAGCCTGCAATGCCAATAAGTACGTACCTATTGATAATCACCTTAAATGTAAATGGTTTGAATGCACCAATCAAAAGACATAGAGTCACTGAATGGCAAAAAAAACAAGACCCATCTATAAGCTGCGTACAAGAGACTCACTTTAAACCCAAAGACATACACAGACTAAAAGTGAAGGGATGGAAAAAGACATTTCATGCAACTCATGGGGAGAAAAAAGCAGGAGTTGCAGTACTTATATCAGACAAAATAGACTTCAAAACAAGGAAAGTCACAAGAGACAAAAAAGGACATTACATAATGATAAAAGGGTCAATCCAACAAGAAGATATAACCATTATAAATATCTATGCGCCCAACACAGGAGCACCTACATATGTGAAACAAATACTAACAGAATTAATGGAGGAAATAGAATGCAGTGCAGTCATTCCAGGAGACTTCAACACAGCACTCACTCTGAAGGACAGATTAACCAGACAGAAAATAAGTAAGGAGACAGAGGGACTGAACAACACTTTAGAAGAGATCAACCTGACATCTACAGAACTCTAGATCAAAAAGCATGAGAATGCACATTCTTCTCAAGTGCACATGCAACATTTTCAAGAATAGATAATATCCTAGGACTCAAAAAGAGCCTCAGTAAATTCAAAAAGATTGAAATTGTACCAACAAGTTTCTCAGACCACAAATGTATGAAACTAGAAATGAATTATGCAAAGAAAATGAAAATTCCCACAAACACATGGAGGCTTCACAAAATGCTCTTAAAAAATCAATGGATCAATGACCAAATAAAAACAGACATCAAGCAGTATATGGAGACAAATGACAACAATAAATCATTACCACAGAATCTGTGGGACGTAGTGAAGGCCATGATAAGAAGAAAGTATATTGCAATACAGGCCTACCACAGGTAAGAACAATCCCATATGAGCAGTCTAAACTCACAATTAACGAAACTAGAAAAAGAAGAACAAATGAGACCGAAGACAGTAGAGGGAGGGACATAATAAATCTTAGAGCAGAAATAAATTAAATTGAGAAAAATAAAACAATAGAAAGGATCGATGAAAGCAAGAGCTGGTTCTTCGAGAAAATAAACAAAATAGATAAACCCCTAGCCAGACTTAGCAAGAAAAAAAGAGTCTACTCACATAAACAGAATCAGAAATGAGAAAGGAAAAATCACTAAAGACACCACAGAAATACAAAGAATTATGAGAGAATAATATGAAAAATTGTATGCTAACAAATTGGATAACCTAGAAGAAATGGACAACTTTCTAGGAAAATACAACCTTCCAAGGCTGACCCAGAAAGAAACAGAAAATCTCAACAGACCAATTACCAGCAACAAAATTGAACTGGTAATCAAAAACCTACCTAAGAACAAAATGCCTTGGCCAGATGGCTTCACCGGTGAATTTTATCAAACATTTAGTGAAGACCTAATACTCATCCTCCTTAAAGTTTACCAGGGAGTAACTTTACTCCAAATACTTCCAAACTCATTCTATGAGGCCACCATCACTCTAATACCAAAACCGGGCAAAGACACCACAAAAAAGAAAACTACAGACCAATATCCCTGATGAACATAGATGCAAAAATACTAAACAAAATATTAGCAAACTGAATTCAAAAATACATCAAAGGGATCATACACCAAGATCAAGTAGGATTTATTCCAGGGATGCAAGGATGGTACAACATTCAAAAATCCATCAACATCATCCACCACATCAACAAAAAGAAGAACAAAAACCACATAAACATCTCCATAGATGCTGAAAAAGCACTTGACAAAATTCAACACCCATTCATGATAAAAACTCTCAACAAAATGTGAATAGAGGGCAAGTACCTCAACATAATAAAGGCCATATTTGACAAATCCACAGCCAACATTATACTTAAGAGCGAGAAGCTGAAAGCTTTTCCTTTAAGATCGGGAAGAAGACAAGAACGCCCACTCTCCCCACTTCTATTCAACATAGTACTGAAGGTTCTAACCACAGTAATCAGACAACACAAATAAATAAAAGGCATCCAGATTGGCAAGGAAGAAGTTAAACTGTCCCTGTTCGCAGATGACATGATATTATACATAAAAATCCCTAAAGAATCCACTCCAAAACTACTAGATCTAATATCTGAATTCAGCAAAGTTGCGGGGTACAAAATTAATACGCAGAAATCTGTGCCATTCGTATACACTATCAATGACCTAGCAGAGAGAGAAATCAGGAAAAAAATTCCATTCACAGTTGCATCATAAAGAATAAAATACCTAGGAATAAACCTAACCATGGAAGTGAAAGAGCTATACTCTGATAACTACAAGACACTCATGAGAGAAATTAAAGAAGATACCAATAAATGGAAATACATCCCGTGTTCAAGGATAGGAAGAATTAGTATTGTCAAAATAACCATCCTGCCTAAAACAATCTATAGATTCAGTGCAATCCTATCAAAATACCAACAGTATTTTTCAATGAACTTGAGAAAATCATTCTAAAATTCATATGGAATCACAAAAGACCCCAAATATCCAAAGTAATTCTGAGAAGGAAGAATAAACCTGGGGGATTATGCTCCCCAACTTCAAGCTTTACTACAAAGCCACAGTACTCAAGACAATTTGGTACTGGCACAAGAATAGAACCATAAACCAATGGAACAGACTAGAGAGCCCTGATATAAACCCAACCATATATGGGCAATTAATATATGAAAAAGAGCCATAGACATAAAATGGGAAAATGACAGCCTCTTCAACAGCTGGTGTTGGCAAAACTGTACAGCGACATGCAAGAGAATTAAACTGGATTATTGTTTAACCCCATACACAAAAGTAAACTCTAGATGGATCAAGGACCTGAATTAAGTCGTGAAACCATAAAACTCTTAGAAGACAACATAGGCAATAATCTCCTGAATATAAGCATGAGCAACTTCTTTGTGAACGCATCTCCTTGAGCAAAGGAAACAAAAGCAAAAATGAACTTATGGGACTTCATCAAACTAATTTCTGTATGGCAAAGGACAACATCAACTGAACAAAAAGGTATCCTACCGTATGGGAGAATATATTTGTAAATGACATATCCAACAGGGGGTTAACATCCAAAATATATAAAGAACTTATATGCCTCAACACCCAAAAATCAAATAACCCAATTAAAAAATGGGCAGAGGATATGAAGAGACAATTCTCCAAAGAAGAAATTCAGATGGCCAACAGACACATGAAAAGATGCTCACATCACTATTCATCAGGGAAATGCAAATTAAAACCACAATGAGATACCACCTCACACCAGTTAGGATGGCCACCATCCGAAAGACTAAGAACAACAAATGCTGGTGAGGATGTGGAGAAAGTGGAACCCTCCTAACACTGCTGGTGGGAATGTAAGCTAGTTCAACCATTGTGGAAAGCAATATGGAGGTTCCTTAAAAAAAATTAAAATAGAAATACCGTTTGACCCAGGCATCCAACTCCTTGGAATCTACCCAAAGAATACAACTTCTCAGATTCAAAAAGACATATGCACCCCTATGTTTATTGTAGCACTTTTTACAATAGCCAAGATATGGAAGCAACCTAAGTGTCCATCAGTAGATGAATGGATGAAGAAGAGGGGGTACATATACACAATGGAATACTATTCAGCCATAAGAAGGAAACAAATCCTACCATTTGCAACAACAAGGATGGAGCTGGAGGATGTTAGGCTCAGTGAAATAAGCCAGGCAGAGAAAGACAAATGCCAAATGATTTCCCTCATTTGTGGAGTATATCAATGCAGCAAAACTGAAGGAACAAAATAGCAGCAGACTCAGAGACTCCAAGAAGGATCTAGTGGTTTCCAATGTTGAGGGATGTGGGAGGGCAGGTGGGGAGAGGGGGAGAAGGGGATTGTGGGGTATTATGTTTAGCACACACAGTGTGGGGGATCATGAGGAAAGCAGTGTAGCACAGAAAAAGCAAACTGAATCTGCAGAAACTTAAGAAAACAAAATGTTTTTTCAAACTGATGCACATCTCCAGAAAATTTTCCAGTATATTTATTGAAAAAAGTGGTACTTATATCAGACAAAATAGAGTTCAAAACAAAGATATTCAAAACAGTATATTTATTGAAAAAAGTCCATGTATAAGTGGACCTGCACAGAACAAACCTGTGTTGTTCAAGGGTCAGATGTATCTATCTTTCTTTTCATTTGTTCTTCTTGATATTTTCATTGAAGTATAGTTGATCCAATATTATACTGGATTCAAGTATTCAACATAGTGATTTAACAGTTATATACATTATTAAGCCTCACCCCAACCAGTGTAGTTACAATCTGTCAAGATAGAAAGTTGTTACAGAAACTGTAGTTTCATCTGTGTAATTTATATATGATTGAGATTTTGTTCCTCTTAATACCTTTCACCCATTTTACCACCTACTACAAACCCTCTTCCATGGTAACTACCACTAACTTCTCAGTGTCTATGAGTCTAATGCTATTTTGTTCATTTTGTTTTGTTTTGTTTTTAGATTCCACATATAAATGAAATCATATTTGTCTTTCTCTGCCTGGTTTATTTCACTAAGTATAATACCCTCTCGTCCTATCCTTACTGTAGCAAATACCATTTCTTTCTTTCTTTTTTTACAGCTGAATAATATTCCATTGAGTATGTATACCACTTCTTCTTTATCCATTCATTTATTGATGGACATTTCAGTTGCTTCCATTTATTTGCTATTATAAATAATGTGGCAATAAACATAGGGGTGCATATCTCTTTTTGAATTAGGGATTTTTTTTATTTCTTTGGGTAAATTCCTACAAGTAGATTTACTGGGCAATATGGTATTTCTATTTTTAGTTTTTTTGAGGAAACTCCATATTGCTTTCCACAGTGGCTGCACCAATATACATTCCTGCCAACAGTGCAGGAAGGTTCCATTTTCTCCACATCCTACCCAACACTTGTTATTTCTTGTCTTTTAGATACTGGCCATTCTGACAAGTGTAAGGTGATATCTCTTTATGGTTTTGACTTGCATTTCCCTGATGACTAGTGATGGGAGCATCTTTTCATGTGCCTGTTTGCCATTCTGTGTCTTCTTTGGAAAAATATCTATTCAGGTCCTCTTTCCCTTTTTTAATTAGGTTATTAATTTTTTTGGTGTTGAGGTGTATGAGTTTGTTATATACTTTGGATGTTAACCCTTATGAGACATATCATTCATGGAAGTATTCTCCCATACTGTAGGATGCCTTTTTGTTCTGCTGATGGTGTCCTCTGCTGTATGGGAGCTTTTTTAGTTTGATGTAGTCCCACTTATTCACTTTTTATTTTATTTCCCTTGCCCGAGGAGATGTGTCCAGGAAAGATTGCTCCTACTTATGTTCAAGAGATTTTTCCCTATGTTTTCTTCTAAAAGTTTTGTAGTTTCATGACTTACATTCAAGTCTTTGATCCATTTCAAGTTTGATTTTGTGTATGGAGTAAGACAATAATCCAGTTTCATTCTCTTACATGTAGCTGTCCAGTTTTCCCAATACCAGTTATTGAGGAGGCTGTCTTTTCCCCATTGCATATTCATGGCTCCTTTATCATATATTAATTGACTGTACATGTATGGATTTGTATCTGGGATCTCTATTCTGTTCCACTGATCTATGGGTCTGCTCTTCTACCAGTACCAAATGGTTTTGATTACTATAGCTTTGTAGTATAGCCTGAGGTCAGGGAGTGTAATCCTCCCAGCTTTGTTCTTCTTAGGATTGCTCTGGCTATTCAGGGTCTTCTGTGGTTCCATATGAATTTTAGAACTATTTGTTCTAGTTCATTGAAGAATGCTTTGGTATTTTGATAGGGATTGCATTGAATCTATCAATTGCTTTATGGGGATGGCCATTTTGACAATATTAATTCTTCCCATCCATTTCCATTTCCATATCTTCTTAAATTTCTCTCATGAGTGTCTTCTAGTGTTCAGAGTATAGGTCTTTCACCTCCTTCACTAGGTTTATTCCTAGGTATTTTATCCCTTTTGATGAAAATGTAAATGGAATTTTTTTCCTTATTTCCCTTTTTGCTGGTTCATTGCTAGTATATAGGAATATAACAGATTTTTGTGAATTGATTTTGTATCTTGCAACTTTGCTGAATCCATTCTTTAATTCTAATAGTTTTTTGGTGGAGTCTTTAGGGTTTTCTATATACAGTATTATGACATCTGCAAATAGTGACAGTTTTACTTCTTCCTTACCAATTTGGATGCCTTTTATCTCTTTGGTTATCTGATTGCCATGGCTAGAACTTCCAGTCCTATGTTGAATAAAAGTGGTGAGAGTGGAAATCCTTGTCTTGTTCTTGATCTTAGAGGAAAAGCTATCAACTTTTTGCCATTGAGTATGATGTTAGCTGTAAATTTGTCATATATGGCTTTTATTATGTTGAGTTATGTATTCTCTATACCCATTTTGTTGAGAGATTTTATCATTAATCGATGTTGAATTTTGTCAACTGCTTTTTCTGTAGCTATTGAGATGATCATAGAGTCTTTATCCTTCCTTTTGTTAATGAGGTTTATCACATTGATTATTTTATGAATACTGTACCATTCTTGCATCCCTGGGATAAATTATACTTGGCTATGATGAATGATCCTTTTAATGTATTTCTGAATTTGGTTTGCTAATGTTTTTTTGATGATTTTTGCATCTATGTTCATCAGGGATATTTGTAATTTTTTTTTTTTTTTGGAATGCCTTTGCTTTTGGTATTAGACTGATGCTGGCCTCATAGAATGAGTTTAGAAGAACCTCCTCTTCTATTTTTGGAATACTTTTAAGAAGTATGGGTATTATCTCTTTTTAAAATGTTTGGTAGAATTCAGCTGTGAAGCCATCTGGTCCTCAACTTTTGTTTGCTGGGAGTTTTTGATTATTAATTCTATTTTGTTACTGGTGTTGGTCTGTTCAGGTTTTCTTTTTCTTCCTGGGTCAGTCTTGGAAGGTTTTATAATTCTAGGAATTTGTCCATTTCTTCTATGTTGTCCAATTTATTGGCATACAATTTTTCATAGAATTCTCTAATAAATCTCTATTTCCATAGTGTCAGTGTAACTTCTTTTTCATTTCTAATTTTGTATATTTGTGTCCTTTTTTTCTTGGTAAGTTTGGATAGGGCTTTATTTTATCTTCCTGAAGAACCAGCTCTTGGTTTCTTTGACTTTTTTCTATTGTTTTATTATTCTCTTTTATTTATTTCTGCTCTGATCATTATGATGTACTTCCTTCTACTAACTTTGGATTTCATTTGTTCTTTTTCTAGTCTCTTTACTTGTAAGTTTAGATAGTTTATTTGAGATTGTTCTTGTTTCTTGAGGAAGGCCTCCTATATTTCTATTTACTTCCCTCTTAGAACCACTTTTGTGGCATCCTGCTTATTCTGAACTGTTGCGTTTCTCTTTTCATTTGTTTTCAAGTATTGTTTGATTTCCCCCTGATTTGTTAATTGATCCATTGGTTATTTAGAAGCTTGTTGTTTAGCCTCCACGTATTTATGGCTTTTGTTTTCTTCATGTAATTGCGTTCTAGTTTTATACCACTGTTATCTGCAAAGATGCTTAATACAATTTCAATCTTTTTTAATTTATTGAGGCTTTTTTGTGTCCTAATATGTAATCTGTTCTAGAAAAACGTTCCATGTGCACTTGAGAAAAATATGTATTCTGCTGCTTTTGGGTGCAATGTTCTGTGTATATCTGTTAAGTTCATCTGGTCTAATGTGTCATTCACTGCCTCTGTTTCCTTACTTATTTTCTGTCTAGATGATCTGTCCATTGATGGAAGTGGAGGTGTTAAAATCCAATAATATGATTGTGTTGCTGTCTATTTCCCTGTTTAGGTCTGTTAACATTTGTTTTATATATTTAGGTGCTCCTTTTTTGGGTGCATAAATATTTATTATTGTTATATCCTCTTGTTGGACTAACTCCTTTACCATTATGTAATGTCCTTGTCTCTTGTTACTTTCTTTGTTTTGAACTCTATTTTGTCTGGTATAAGTACCACTACTCCTGATTTTTTTCTTCCTATTATTTGCATGAAATATCTTTTTCCATCCCTTCATTTTCTGTCTAAGTATGTTATTGGGTCTGAAATGAGTCTCTTGTAGGCAGAATATAGATGGATCTTGTTTCTTTATCCATTCTGCCATCCAAAGTCCCTTGATTGGTACATTTAGTCCATTAACATTTAAGGTAATTATTGATAGGTATGCACTTATTGCCACTTTATTGTTTTCTGGTTGTTTTTGTAGTTCCTCTCTTTTACTTTCTTCCTCTTACACTGTTCTCTTGCTATTTGATGGTTCTCTTTAGTGTTATGCTTGGATTTCTTTTTTTAATTTTTTGTGTATCTACTATAGACTTTAGGTTTGTGGCTACCAACAAGGTTCATAGATAGTTTCCTAAATATATAACAGTCTATATTAAGTTGATGGTCACTCTATTTCTTACACAATGAAAAGTGTTCATTTTTATTCTTTTTTCTCCTTTACACTTTATGTGTAAGATGTCATAATCTACATCTTTTGTGTATTCCTTGACTGATACTGTATATAGTTGATTTTACTCCACTTTTTTTTAAATTCATACTTGCTTATTAAATCATTGATCTATTACCTTTGCTATAGGTTTATTTTCACTGATGAAAACTATTTAGGCTTAAGAACATTTCCATCTGAAGAAGTCCCTTTAACATATCCTGTAAGGCCAGTTTAGTGCTGGTGAATTCTTTTAACCTTCATTTCTTTGGGAAATTTTAAATCTCTCCTTCAATTCTGAATGATACCTTGCTAGGTAGAGGATTCTTGCTTGTAGGTTCTTCACTTTCAATACATTAAGTATTTCATGTCACTCCCTTCTGACCAGTAAAATGTCTGCTGAGAAAACTGCTGATAGCCTTATGGCATTTCCTTTATAGGTAACTTTCTGCCTTTTTCTTGCTGCTTTTAAATTTCTCTCTTTATCATTAATCTTTGCCATTTTAATTACTATTGTCTTGGTGTTGTCTTTCTGGAGTTTATCTTATTCAGGTGAGTATGCACTTCCACCTCCTGGGTGTCTATTTCCTTCCCCAGATTGGGGAAGTTTTCAGCTGTTCTTCAAAGAGACTTTCTATTTCTTTGTCTCCCTCTTCTCCTTCTAGGATCCCTCCTATGTGAATATTGTTTCATTTGGAGTTCTTGCACAGCTCTCTTATCATATTCTCACTTTTAGAAATTCTATTTTTTCTCTGTTGCTCAGCTTGGTTGTTTTCCTATCTCTATCTTCTATCACACTGATTCTTTCCTCTCCTTCCAGCAGTCTATGATTCATTCCCTCCATTGTATTTTTCATTTCACTTATTGCATTCTTCAGCTCTAAGTGGTTCTTTTTCAGATTTTCTATCACTTTACTGAAGTTCTCACTGAGATCATCAATTCTTTTCCAGGTCATCTTACTGACTGTTACTTTGAAATATTTATCAAGAAAATTGCTAATATCCATTTCATTTAGCCCTCCTTCTGGAGTCTTATCCTTCTCTTTTGTTGGAAACATATTCCTCTTCATCCTCATTTTGTCTGGATTTCTGTGTTTCTTCCTTTGTATTAGATAGATCAGCTATGCCTCCTAGTCTAGAAAGTAATGACTTTATGAAGGTGTCCTGTGGTGCCCAGAATCTCAAGACTCTTTGTTCACTTGTGCCTGGTTCCCCTTTGGGGTGGAGCCACAGTTGCTGTTGGTGGGCTATGGGTGGGACCCACCTTCCTGCCGACAGTGGCTGATCTTTGTCAGCAGAGGCTAGCAGCTTGCCTCTGTGCCCTTTGTGTGATATGTGGTTCTTCTGCTGGGATTCATTGTGGGTGGGGCCACCCTCTGCCTGCCATTCAGCAACGGTGGCCACTGCTGGACCTGGTGGGCTGGACAGGGCAGGTATACAGTGTAGTACCACCACAAGGCTGAGCCACCAGTGAAGGACCTGGAGAGTTTAGAGCTGGCTCTGGAAGCGCCCCACCAGTTGGGCTGAAGGAGTGCCAGGGAAGTTGGGAAAGTGTCCTCCCTCTGCCTGCCAGGCAACAATGTTGGACTGCTGCTGGACCCAATGGGTGGTGCAGGTGCTTAGGGAAGCACGGCTGTGATTCTGAGCTCCAGCAAGGAGATGGAGTATTGGGAGCTGGTTCCCACATGGGCCCAACCAACTGGGTTGAGGAAGTGTCATCTACCTACCCTTTCTCCTCTGGAGAGAGCTCCCTCAGACCCCTGCCCCTCTGGCTTACTTCCTATTGCTGGTAAACATTTCAAACTACTGCCTCTGTGTTGGGTCTCAGTTGGACCAATGGAATGTGCTTATCCTCCACAAATGACAGGTGTCTCAGCCTCCCAGAGTGCTCTACCTCCCCCTAGTGTCCAGCCCTGTTAATCACCAAAGCCCAGTGCAATGTAGACTTGGGTTCCCACAGCAGATCTCCAGGGCTGCGTGCACAGAGTTTCTGAGCACTTATCCTCTCCCCACCCCATTCCTCTACCTCCTGCTTGTGGGCTGGGATGGGAGAATGGCTTGGTTCCATCAATGGTGGATCTGCCATTTAACCCTTCTCAATGTGGTCTTCTTTTCTTCACCAGATGTAGATTACTCTGTAGTCTTGAAGTTGTTTTCAAAGTTAGTTGTATTTACTGTGTTGTTTCCTTGGTGTATATGTTGAAGGAGTTTTCTGCCTTGCCTTCCTCCCCACCATCTTTTCACAGCAATCTCTCAACTTTGTTTATCTTAAGAAATAAAATAATGTAGCCTATAAACTTATATACCCCTAAAGTTTTTTTAAAAGTTAAAAATAAACCACTATACCAGAGCATAAAATGAAACATAAAATATTATGTTTTACCAAACATTTTTAATTAATTCTATTTTTTTTATTACTAATTGTCACTGTTAACTAGTTCTGTTTTTTTTTTTTGGCTTAAATAGAAGCACTTATGTAACAAAAAAGTAAATAAAAGAGTATAATTTCATATAAATACCTATTTTATGTAAGTTTATAAGTTATACATCATAACATATATGTTTATAGTTATTTATTACATATTATGTTATTTATTTGCTTGTTTGGTATTGCTGTGTCCCAATCAGCTTCCTAAAAAGCTGATCACTTTAACTGGTAGAGAAATGGAATCCAGGTTTGAAGGAAAAGATGTATTAGTCAGCCTTTGCAATGTTGCTATACAGCCCCCAAATAACAGTGGCTTAGAACAACCAAAGGGAGCCTCATGTGTGCCTTATCCATTGTTCTTTGGCTACATCTCTGCTGTCATTTGTCTTTATTCTGGAAATGAGGCTGAAGTAACAGCTCCTATCTGGGACATGCTGCTCTAGTTGTGGCAGAAAGAAAAAGCTTTCTCAGATGCACCATGTACTCCCTTCTGTTGACAGTTTACTGAACAAGTCAGTCATACTGGATTAGAAAATCACATGACTAAGGCAGATACCAATGGATTGGGGTACATGATTTTCCTATGAGAAAAATAATATGGTTTCCTAAGCCTTCTCTCTTGGTCACAATTTGCTTTCCTCCCTTCCACTTCCATAATACACTTATGCCCTCCCAAAGTCTTTATTTTGAGACTTAGGCTGAAGGAGAAGGCCTTGTATTGGGCATGCTGCTTTTGTGATAGAGGAGTAATGGCAGAACAGTGATATGATTTTCAAACCTTCTGTTCACACATGGCAGGTATCATTCTGTTCACATTGTATTGATCAGTGCAAGTTCCATCACTACACCTGATATAGGTGGTAGGATGCTATCTCCTTGGTTACCAAGTAGGGCAACAGATACTTGGACAATAGTCAACCTTCCCAGAAGGAGAAAGAGAGATGCCAAAGCTGAAATAAAGGGCTTATTGAGAGTGGAAGACAGAAGATAGTATGATCCTATAAGCCACTAGAGTAACAGCCCCTTTTATCAGATGCCTGAAGCTTTATTTCAGGTGGAGAAAGGATTGATAAAGGCAGCAAGCTGTCTCATGCAATATATCAGTTTAAAATGGAGTTTCCAGCAAAACATCCTAGACATTACAGCAACAGGCACATCTCAAATCAATATTGTTATGTTTGGTGCAATTCACAAGATAGTTTTCTTCATAAGATTAAACAGATATTTGTAACTATTATCTCACTTTTTCTTCTGTGGTTATTTAAAGTAGTACATGGGAATTAATTGATAAATACCAACATCCTTAATTTTAAAAACCCCATGAAACTATTAAGAATAAGGGGATACTTTTAAATATTGTAGAGAACATATATTTTAGATCCATAGCCAATGTAACAATATATAGAGTGAGCACTAAAAGCTTCCCCATAAATTGTGTAAGCTACTTGAATTAATCAGAGATGTTTTGCTCCCTCTATTATTAAATATTTTCTGGAATTTCTCCTCCATATAGTAAGATCTGACCTGACACAAGATTTGAAATAAATATAAGAAGGACAAAGCTTATGTGATAGGCTACACAAGATAAATATTTAAAAGTCAATAGTTTCTTATATACCTACAGTTAGAAGATATAATTGGAAAATAATAATCCATTTGCAAAAGCATTATATACTACAAGAAGAGATTGAACATTAAATCTGTTGTCAAATGGAACTAAATTTTTATCCCAGTTCTGTCACTTACTGTGTGTCTCTTCTCATACTGTTTATCTTTCTAGGTTTCAATTTCTCTCACTTGTGAAATGTAGATAATAAGTCTTTATTTCATAAAATTGTTAGAGAGAGTGAGTAATAACTAAAACTTTTGGAAAGCTGGCTGTATGTACAGAACAATTCTAAGGAATTTGCACATGTTATCTCAATTAATCCTAACAGTGACTCTATGAGGTGGATACCATTATTAACCCTTTTTTACGAAAGTAATATGAGACAACAAAATGCCAAGTAGCTTGTCCAAGATCACTCAGCTACAAAATACATTGATGGGATTTGAGCTCAGACTATTTGACTCCAGAACCCACACTTCTAATAACTGCATACCGCCCAGTGATATCTACTGAGAGGTTACTAAGTTCTTGGGATACATCAATGAGCAAAACAAAGATATATAACCTCAAGGATGTTACATTATAGCCATCAGAAGGAGACAGAAAATATAAACATAAACAACAGATAGATTATTAGTATGCAGGAAGTTGTAAGTGCCATGGGGAAAACAACTCAGACTCAGCATAAAGAGGAAATGTGGAATAAGCTGGTGTGGGTTGAGTCTCTTTGTTGGGTCCTTCTCCAAAATGTCCTCAAGTTGGGGCACTCTAGAACCTAGGTCTTCATATCTTTATTCATACTTGTATCCTTGTTCTCATCTAGTCTCATGGTTTGATGTCTCTAGCACAGACTTTTCTCCTAAACTCTTCATTCATGTGTCTAACTGCAGATTCCATATACAACTGTGGAATAAGCCTCATTGAAAAGGTGAGATATGAGCAAAGAGCTTGAAAGATATGAAGATGTTAGCAAAACAGGCATGGGAGAAGAGTACTCCAAGTGAAGGAGCTAAAGCAAAGGGCCCATAGCAGGGTCATACCTAAGGCAAGAACAAGGATGAATGTGTCAGGAGAGGACTGAGCAGGTAAGACAGTACTAGAAGACTGAACCACAGGTAAAGACGAGCCTTTACTTTAAAGTTCTTTATTTATGAGATTTTACATGTATTTTAACTTTTGTTCTAAAATGGAAATCCATTGCAGTATTTTGAACAAGAATGACAAAAATATAACATATTTTCAATTTTCACTCCAGTTTCTATGTTGAGAATGGATTATAGGGGAGCAAGAGTCAGGGAGGCGTTCTCAGAGCTACTGCTATAACCCAGAAGAGAGAAGTTACTATACTGTACTCCAACATCATAGTAGGAGAGGTGGCGACACACAGTCATAGTCTAGATCTACAAACAATGGTTCTACAACAATAAGATGCATTAAATGTGTGATATGAGAGAACTGGAGTAGCCAAAGATGTCAAGATTTTTACCAGAACTGACTAGAGGAACTAGAAGGATGGAGTTGCCATCAACCAAGGTAGGAAAGCTGCAAAAAAAAGTATGTTGGTAAGAGAGACCAGGGGTTTATTTTGGCCATGTTGAAGGTGAGATATCTCTTAGTCATCCAAGTGGAGATATGGAATCCACAGTTGGAAGCATGAATGAATAGTTTAGGAGAAAAGTCTGTGCTAGAGATGTAGAACCATGAAACTGGATGAGAGCAACAAGGATGCAAATATGAATAGAGGTGAGGACCTCAGCTCTAGAGTGTGCCAATATTAGGACATTTTGGAGAAGGACTCAACAAAGAAGATTGAGAAGAAGCAACTAGTCAAGTTGTAGGAAAGTCAAGAAAGTTTGTATGCCCTAGAGGCCAAGTGAAGAAGCAGCTCATCAAAGAGAAGGAAGATAATTGTGCTAAATGTTATTGGGTCAAATTAGAAGAGAATTAATCACTGACTATTAGATTTAGCAACATGCGGATCACTGAAGATCCTAATTACATATTTGTTGTCATGGTGGAGGCAAAAGCCTGATTCAAGTCAGTATGGTATATGAATAATAACTCAGTTAGAGAGAATGGGAGGAAAGAAATTGGACTACAATAGTTAAACTGGTATGAAAGCTGGTAAGAAGGAGTTAGGGTCAAAGGCTTTTCTTTTCCTTTTTTTTAAAGATGGAAGCATATCTTTGTGTGATGTGTACAACAAAGAGTAAATTTTTAATAATAGAAGACAAAGTGGGGAAAATGTTTGCACAATGTTCTCAAATAGACAAGAAAGATGGGAAATATGCAAGTGTTGACATCGACTAACTAGGAGCACAGATATCTCATCACTGGTAAAGATAGGAAGGCAAGGCATATGGATACAGATGCTTCTAGTTGGGTAGGTGTGGTGGTGGGAGTCTAGGGCACATCTCTTTACATCAATTTCTCAGTGAGGTAAGAGACAAGGTAATTAGTGGAAAAGGAGGAATGCAGAGGAGGTGTTCTAAGTTTGAGAAAAGTGCAGAAGGGTTCACTTAAAAGCATAGAAATGTAAATGGACTGGCATTATGCTGGGGCCTTAGGTCTGTGTATCACATTGCAGGATAAATATGTAAAGCCTTAAGCACAGTGCCTGGCAAAGAGTAAATATTGAGAATATGTTACCTATCATTTGTTTTTTATTCATTTAGCCATTCAGCATGTATTACTGCATGTCACCCACCCACTAGACACAACTGTAAGCACTGGGGATACACTATGAATAAGGAAAATATCTGCCCTTATGTTCTTAATATTCTAGAGGGAGGAGTTAAACTGAATATATGCAAAATAACCCAATGGCCTAACAGTTCAGGTAGTAGTAAGTGCCACAAAGGAAAAGCATTAGACAGCAATCTGTGGTGTCAAGAAACTTGTCTTCTAACAAGTAACATTTACATTGAAGCATTAACAAATAGAAGTGGGCAGCCCACAAAATTCTGGTCTCCAAAACAAAGGCAAAATCAAGTCAAATGCTCTGAATCAAAAATGAGTGGCTTGTGTTGGGAGCAAGAAAAAAGCTAGTGTCTGGGTTCAATGAGTTGAAGCCTGAAAAACCTTGACAGCCTGGTCAGAGAGATTGGATGATTGCAATGGGAAGCTCTTAGAGGGTTGGTTGTAACCTCTGATCACTCTTATCTGCTGCAATAATCTGGATAAGAAATGAAGTTGGTTAGGACCAGGGTTATAGCAATGGAGATGACAAGAAGTGGGGGATCTCAGGCATATTATGGAGGACATGCTAATGGAGAGAATGTAAAGGAAGTATGACACTTAGAATATTTGACAAAGAAAGATGCCAGTACAGGTAACTAAGATGAAAAAAGGAGGATAAAAGCAGACTTGGAAAAGGTCAGAGGACAAGTGAAATCAAAATCTTTTGTGGACATGCTGATACTTAGATGTTTAATAGATTTCCAAATGTTGAGGTGGCAACTGGATATTCAGTCTGGAATCCTGAAGAATTATTAGGGCTAAACATAAAGATTTGTGAGTAGGGTTTTCAGATTTAGAAAATTATAAAACAAAACAAAACAGGATGTCCACTTAACTTTGAATTTAAGATAAACAGTGAATATTTTCCTAGTAGAAGTGTCTCATGCAATATTTGGAACATACTTATACAAAAAACTATTTGTGGTTTATATGAAATTCAAATTTAACTGGATGTCTGGTATTTAATAAGATAATGTAAATCATCAGAATATATTTACTTTATATTATTATACTTATTTTTAATTTGTCTTAAAACACCTTCAAAATGGATAGGACTCATATGTACAGAAAATGGAAAAAAATAGATGCTGATAATTTAAAAATCTTAAAACTTAAAGTAATAAATTGAAAAAATTTTTAAAGATGTATTTTTGCCAATAAAAATGTTAAAACTTATCAAAAATTATTATTTATTGCCATCAAAGGGCTTAGGAGATGAAAACCTGTATATATGGTTAATATAACCAAATTAAATATTCTTAAAAGCAATTTGGCAATATGTATGAAAATCAGTTGAAAGATGTTAAGAATTCCAGAATGGTCTACCTCAAACCAAAATTTTCTTTGACATTTTTAAAAGGACTTAACTTGTCACCATTATTCAATTTTACCATGCAAATACCACTAGAAAGGAACAATACATCAATTGTTTGCAGTCACAAGTGCTTGGGTATATTAGAACCATTTTCCATTACTAGTTGGTAAAAGTGTCCCACAGAGTCAAAATGACACATAAGGTTTAATGGAGGAATCAGCCCCGAGAACAATTCGGAGAGAGAATACTGCCCAGAGTCAAGAGGGTGCTTTGAATGTAACTAGGAAAACATGCACACCCAGGTGTGTGAGCTATCAACCAGGGGAGAACAGTAATAAAAAAAAAGTGGGCAGAACACTTCAAAATGTAGATGGCACCACAAGTTTGGCTTTAATCATCCCACTCTGAAGACAAACTATAAAGAAAATATACTGCACAGGAAGAGAGTATGATTGGGAAAAGGTGTCCAGTGCAATAAAGGCAGATCACCCAGGTGATGTGAGAAACACTTCCCATCTCTGCCCCACTGCAGAGTGGAGACTCAGGACTCACCATATAATAGCAAAAACATAGGTTGTGCTGATGTTCAAAAGATCTCTCGAGCAGATGCAATCAAGGAAGGTAACAAGAACCCACCTAGGGCCATTTATGTTCTCACATTTGTTAATATTATAAATGAGATTTTGGCACCTGTTTCTTCTTTTTCCTTTCACACTCCGCAATACTTAGAGAAGAACTTCCTAATTGCCTCTGTACATTAAATCTTTCTAATGATAACAGCATTAACTCAGGCTCACTTTTATTTTGGGCCAACTTATCATCGTTGTACCATATGGAATTAATTAAAATGTAGCCAGGAAAGGCTGCTTTGAACCACAGAGACAGGGTTTGGTTCTAAAAACCTGTGGGAATTGTCAGTGAGATGGGAAGAGCAGCCAGCAGTCCTGCGCCAGAGCCCTGGCTGGTATTTCAATTTCTGTTTGGAAAGGAGGCCACAGTGGGCTAGGGGAAGGGGACAGAAAAGACAGGAAACATGGGTAAGAAATTGAGATAACAGTTTTAAAAACAAGCTTGGGCTGTTCAAGTTCGGAGCATCATTTGGTGTAATTGCGTATGTTCAGCATTTAGTATCTCTAGAGAGATTTAGCTTGAGTTGTGACTTCTCACATTTAATGAAGCGAAACTCTCTCAGGCCACTGCAAGGCATATCTAAGGATGAAAACCAGCAATTTACAGCTTTAGTGACCTTATTACGGTGTACTTTGTGCTTGGCTGCTCTTCACTCTTAGCTGGGCCATTATCAAAGGCTCTATGGAATATTGGCTATTAGCTACATGCAGACCAAGGAGCTTTGTCTTCAAGTACTGTGAGAGGGGGGTGTGGAAGATACTGAATATTTTACCTTAACTCCTAAGAAAAATCAAAATAGCAACATGTTCTTTCAAATGCTAATATGCATGTGAATGGTGGTGATGAGGCAGTCTCCAATAACAAACAAGCCTTGGTGCAAAGGATTCTAAAACATGAGCTAATTACACTGACAGCCCAATAACAATGAATATTCTCCACTAGCTGATGAATAGCTCCTGATTTTGAGATGCCTAACCTACATCTGTGCTATGGAGATGGAAATAACAACGGAACAGAAGACACCATCATATTTGCCAGATGACAGGGGCTCACTGTGAGAATACCAGGACTTCAGGTTTCATTTGGTTGGATCTTATCACCAGGAATTAGCTTCACAGAAGAAAACACATTTCAAAACACATGCCTGCATGTGTCCAAATTTTCATTCAACAAATATATGGAGCTCCTACATATGCTGGGCAAATTTCTAGGCCAGTAGTCAGCAAACATTTTCTGTAAGGCGCCAGATAGAAACTATTGAAGGCTTTGTGGACCACATATGGTCTCTGTCACATATTCTGCTTTATTTTTATTTTTTTCTTTAAAAAACTCTTTAAAAATGTAAAATCAATTCTTAATTTGGGAGGTCATGCAAAAACCAGTTGCAAATTATAGCTCACTGATCCTTGTTCAAGGCACTTGACCAAAAAATATGACCAAACTAAAAAAACAAGAAATCGTCCTGCCCTCAAGGAGTCTGAGGGAGGCAATGCAACAAAAAACACATCATTAGTATCAAATAAAACATATTAAGAGGGGACTAGTGCAAGGGAAAAAAGAAGAAGGTCCATCTAGTGACAGTGGGAGGATAACATTAAAGAAAAATATTTGGGAGAAAAAGACCTTCTATTTAAGAGTTCAGGCTTTGAGATCGTGATGAGCACCTCTTGAATGAGAGTTTTAACGTTTCAGAAGAGGCACCATGGTTCATGGTAATCTCACATATTTTAGAGCCAATACACTTAAGTTTAGCAGCTTTGCCACTTAACAGTTGTATGGCTATGAAAAAGTGGCTTAACATTGTCAGATTTTCATTTCTGCATCTGAAAAATAGGAACCCTTATATATGTTCTACCATCATGCAAGTTTGCTGTGAGACCCATGTGAGTTAATCTATGTGGCTGCGCTTTGTAATTAGTAAAGCAAAAAACAGACCTTCACCAGAGCTGCAGCTGCTGGAAAAGTGTATTTTGTTGCTGTTGTTATTATGCTTATGAATTTCATGAAAATGGATGGTCTTCTTGAAACAAATGATGAGATACAGTTTCATATTTCTTTGATATAGACAAAGGCATAAGGAAAGGCCAGCCTGTGAGTCCATAGAAAAGGTGTCCTCTGATGTGAAGTGATAGAAAGTTCACCATCCAAAAATCCCAGGTAAAATAAAAAATTCTTTTACAGGACTATTAAAGTGACTGAAATTCCAAGTAGTAGTCCCATTCTCTTGATATGGGAAGACTCCCATATATGAAGATATGTTATATGGCTTGTGATGGTTAATGCTTTGTATTACAATCTGTTGTTAGAGAGCAATCAACTACTTAAACTCAAGTAGGGCTGCCCTCCTGGATGAAGACTTATCCAAAGCATGAAGCATATGGGGTTGGGAGTTCAGTTGTTCACAGACATGATATAAAGTGTTTGTACAATTGATTTTAAGAATTCCCAGGGCAGTGATCTAAGCAGCTTTGGCAACACAGCTCATGGGGTAAGTTTGGCTAGTGATTGAAACTGTAAGATGGATACCAAAAGAAAGCATATAAACCCAAAATGTGGCTTTGGCCATTTTATTGTTTAATATAAGGCCAATCTTGAGAACCTAGGGAAAATAATATATAAATTGAAGAAAAATATGCCTCAGGCTTCATGGAATTTGTTAACACTTCATCCTTGAAACTGAAAAATAAACAGATGTTATATCTACTTAGCAGGTACTACAAAGTTTCCCTATGTAGAATCTGGTAGTTTTATCCTAGATATTAACAAAGCTAGATTTTAAAAGATATAACACTTTAGAGTCATATTCCTTGAGTGAGTCCCTATAATAGACTCAACAGTCCATTTGAAGGGGGAAAAGGGTGCCACAATATTCATGAATAGTGATACCTTATAATGATGCCAGGTGTGATGCCATCATGATGGCATTATATATATATATATATATATATATCATATATTATATATACATATATTTAAAATCCAGGATGTGATGGCACGATAAAGGAACTTTCTGAAATAGTACTACAAAACACACCTGAAACTAAGCTTACAATTATTCCTAAATAGAGATCTTCCCTATGTGGTTAATCAATAGACATCTCTCCTGTACACACACATGTGCACACACATGCATGTGTGCACACATACACATACATAGTGAGAAAAGAATATACTTATTTCAAAGCTATCTTTTTAGAAGCAATGAAAGATAAGGTTTACTTTCAGAGACTTCCTCTGACAACCTGTTACAAAACTATTCCCTTTATCTCAGCCTGAGGCTATTTCATTTCTAAAGATTTCTTCCTGTATAATTAAACAAGCACTGCCACACTCTGGCAAGCTCTACCACATGTGCTTAAAACAAACAAACACACTTCTAACTCCATTTTAACTATCATTTGCCTATGTTTCCTCTCTTATCATCACCGATTAGCTGGATATTTCTACATAAACAGAAGCTGTCTAGGTTCTAATAGACTGCCCCACTCCTTTTGGTCACTCACTAAAATGTACTAGCACCACAAATCCTTTCTGCAATGTTCCAGTTTCTCTTGTGGCCACAGCTGTGAAGCTGAGTTGTCTAGAGAGGAGGCTTGTGAAGGGCAGGTGTGAAGGCTCCTCTGAGTAAGTTGGCCAATATGCTATGGCACAGGGTCACAAACTTTACACAAAGTATTTTTTTTAATTTTGGTATCATTAATGTACAATTACATGAAAAACATTATATTTAATAGACTCCCCCCATAATCAAGTCCCCACCACATACCCCATTACAGTCACTGTCCATCAGCATAGTAAGAAGCTATAGAATCACTACTTGTCTTTTCTGTGCTATACTGCCTTCCCCGTGCCACACCTCCTGCATTATGTGTGCTAATCGTAATGCCCCCTTTTCCTCTTATTCCTCCCTTCCCACCTATCTTCCCCAGTCCCTTTCCCTTTGGTAACTGTTAGTCCATTCTTGGGTTCTGTGAGTCTCCTGCTGTTTTGTTACTTCAGTTTTTTCTTTGTTCTTATACTCCACAGATGAGTGAGATCATTTGATACTTGTCTTTCTCTGCCTAGCTTATTTCACTGAGCATAATACCCTCTAGCTCCATCCATGTTGTTGCAAATGGTAGGATTTGTTTTCTTCTTATGGCTGAATAATATTCCATTGTGTATATGTACCACATCTTCTTTATCCATTCACCTACTGATGGAAAATTAGATTGTTTCCATTTCTTGGCTATTGTAAATAGTGCTGCAATAAACACAGGGGTGCATATGTCTTTTTCAAACTGGGCTCCTGCATTCTTAGGGTAAACTCCTAGGAGTGGAATTCCTGGGTCAAATGGTATTTCTATTTTGAGTTTTTTGAGGAACCTCCATACTGCTTTCCACAATGGTAGAGCTAATTTACATTCCTACCAGCAGCGTAGAAGGGTATCCCTTTCTTCACATCCTCACCAACATTTGTTGTTTGTCTTTTGGACGGTGGCCATCCTCACTGGTGTGAGGTGATATCTCATTGTGGTTTTAATTTGCATTTCTCTGATGATTAGCGATGTGGAGCTTCTTTTCATGTGCCTTGTTGGCCATCTGAATTTCTTCGTTGGAGAAGTGTCTGTTCAGATCCTCTGCCCATTTTTTAATTGGACTATTTGCTTTTTGTTTGTTGAGGTGCGTGAGCACTTTTTATATTTCTGATGTTAACCTCTTATCGGATATGTCATTTATGAATATATTCTCTCATACTGTAGGATGCCTTTTTGTTCTACTGATGGTGTCCTTTGCTGTACAGAAGCTTTTTAGTTTGATATAGTCCCACTTGTTCATTTTTGCTTTTGTTTCCCTTGCCTGGGAGATATGTTCATGAAGAAGTTGCTCATGTTTATGTTCAAGAGATTTTTGCCTATGCTTTTTTCTAAGAGCTTTATGATTTCATGACTTACATTCAGGTCTTTGATCCATTTTGAGTTTACTTTTGTGCATGGGGTTAGAGAATAATCCAGTTTCATTCTCTTACATGTAGCTGTCCAGTTTTGCCAACACCAGCTGTTGAAAGGGTGTCATTTCCCCATTGTATGTCCATGGCTCCTTTATCATATATTAATTGACCATATATGCTTAGGTTAATATCTGGACTTTCTATCCTATTCCACTGGTCTATGGGTCTGTTCTTGTGCCGGTACCAAATTGTCTTGATTACTGTGGCTTTGTAGTACAACTTGAAGTTGGGAAGCAAGATCCCCCTGCTTTATTCTTCCTTCTCAGGATTGCTTTGGTCATTTGGGGTCTTTTATTGTTCCAGATGAATTTGAGAACTATTTGTTCGAGTTTGTTTAAGAGTGCTGTTGATATTTTGATAGGGATTGCATTGAATCTGTAGATTGCTTTAGGCAGGATGGCCATCTTGACAATATTAATTCTTCCTACCAAGAGCATGGGATGAATTTCAATTTATTACTGTCTTCTTTAATTTCTCTTAAGAGTGTCTTATAGTTTTCAGGGTATAGGTCTTTCACTTCCTTGATTAGGTTTATTCCTAGGTATTTTGTTGTTTTTTTTTTTTTGATGCAATTGTGAATGGGATTGTTTTCCTGATTTCTCTTTCTGCTAGTTCATAGTTAGTATATAGGAATGCAACAGATTTCTGTGTATTAATTTTGTATCCCACAACTTTGCTGAATTCATATATGAGTTCTACTTGTTTTGGAGTGGATTCTTTAGGGTTTTTTATGTACAATATCATGTCATCTGCAAACAGGGACAGTTTGGCTTCTCCTTACCAATCTGGATGCCTTTTATTTCTTTGTGTTGTCTCATTGCTGTGGCTAGGTCCTCTGGTACTATGTTGAATGAAAGCAAGGACAGTGGGCATCCTTGTCTTGTTCTCAATTTCAGGGGAAAAGCTTTCAGCTTCTCACTATTAAGTATGAAGTTGGCTGTAGGTTTGTCATATATGGCCTTTATTATGTTGAGGTACTTGCCCTTGATACCCATTTTGTTGAGAGTTTTTATGATGAATGGATGTTGAATTTTGTCAAATATTTTTTCCGCATCTATGGAGATGATCATGTGGTTTTTGTCCTTCTTTTTGTTGATGTGGTGGATGATGTAGATGGATTTTCGAATGTCATACAATCCTCGCATCCCTGAGATGAATCCCACTTGATCATGGTGTATGATCCTCTTGATGTATTTTTGAATTCAGTTTGCTAATATTTTGTTGAGTATTTTTGCACCTTTGTTAATCAGGGATATTGGTCTGTAGTTTTCTTTTTTTGTGGTGTCTTTGCCTGGTTTTGGTATTAAAGTGATGCTGGTCTCATAAAATGAGATTGGAAGTATTCCCTCCTCTTCTATTTTTTGGAAAACTTTAAGGAGAATGGGTATTATATCTTCTCTAAATGTCTGATAAAATTCAGTGGTGAATCCATCTGGTCTGGGAATTTTGTTCTTGGGTAGTTTTTTGATTATTGATTCAATTTCATTGCTGGTAATTGGTCTGTTTAGATTTTCTGTTTCTTCCTTGGTCAGTCTTGGAAGGTTGTATTTTTCTAGAAAGTTGTCTATTTCTTCTAGGTTATCTAGTTTGTTAGCATATAGATTTTCATAGTGTTCTCTAATAATTCTTTGTATTTCTGTGGTGTCCATCGTGATTTTTCCTTTCTCATTTCTGATTCTATTTATGTGTGTACATTCTCTTTTTCGCTTAATAAGTCTGGCTAGAGGTTTATCTATTTTGTTTATTTTCTCAACATACCAGCTCTTGATTTCATTAATTTTTTCTATTGTTTTATTCTTCTCAATTTTATTTATCTCTACTCTGATCTTTGTTATGTCCCTCCTTCTGATGACTTTGGGCCTCATTTGTTATTCTTTTTCCAGTTTCTTCAATAATTGTGAAGTTAGACTATTCATTTGGGATTGTTCTTCCTTCTTTAAATAAGCCTGGATTGCTATATATTTTCCTCTTAGAACTGCCTTCGCTGCATCTCACAGAAGTTGGGGCATTGTGCTGTTGGTTTTATTTGTCTCCATATATTGCTTGATCTCTGTTTTTATTTGGTCATTGATCCACTGATTATTTAGGAGCATGTTGTTAAGCCTCCATGTGTTTGTGAGCCTTTTTGTTTTCTTTGTACAATTTATTTCTAGTTTTATACCTTTGTGATCTGAGAAGTTGGTTGGTACAATTTCAATCTTTTTGAATTTACTGAGGCTCTTTTTGTAGTACACACAGTATTTCTGAAATCACAATGTCCATATGAAAAAATTCTTATTCAGTTTTTCGTGCTCATTCAGACTCTGGCACATAAAAAGAACCCAATAAATATTTACTAAATCAATAGTAAATTATTTTTTCTTCCTGATATAGAAACTCAAGTCCAACAAGGTTAACCAACTTGGTATCAGATGGAACTAAAGATTTCAGCATTTATATCCTACCCAATCTATATAATAGACTCAAAATTGTGAAAGACTTCAGATAACAAAGCAAAATGGATTTGTTAAATACATTGACATGCCATATTTTAGGTATCAGATATAAAACTGTGAAAGGAATCTGAATAAAATAACCCCCTTTACCACTTGAAGTTGGTATATTTATAATCAAAACAAGAAATCTGAGATTAGATGGCCTGTGCAACTTTTCCTAACATTTCAAAATTTTAAATAAAAAAAAAGAATGGACTAATATCCAAAATATAAAGAACTCATTCAACTCCACAATAACAAAAAGCAAATAAAAATGGAAAGAGGACCTGAATAGAAATTTTTCCAAAGAAGACATACAGATAGCTAATAGACACATGAAAAGATGCTCAACATCACTAACCATCTGGGAAATGCAAATCAACACCACAATGATTTATCACCTCTCATCAGTCAGAATGGCTAGCATCAAAAAGACAAGAAATAACAAGCGTTTGTGAGGATGTGGAAAAAAGGGAACCCTTGAAAACTGCTGGTGGGATTGCAAATTGTTGTAGCCCCTACAACAATGATGAGCCATGGATAAATGGCAATAGGGAAAATGGGTTATACAGATTGGTTCCCAATTTTAAAAAGAACAACAGTATGGAAGTTTCTCAAAAACTACACATCATATGACCCAGCCATTCAATTCTGGGAATTTACCTGAAGAAAACAAAATCCCTAATCCTAAAAGATATATGGACTTCTGTGTTTATCACAGCATTATTTACAATAGCCAAAATATGGAAACAACCTAAATGTCCATCAACAGATGAATGGATAAAAAAGAGGTGGTATATATATACAGCAGAATATTATTCAGTAATAAAAAATGTAATCTTGCAACAATGTAGAAGGACCTAAAGGTATTATGCTAAGTGAAATAAGTCAAACAGAAAAAGACAAATACTATATGATTTCATTTACATATGGAATCTAAAAAATAAATTTTACACACATTTCTGTAATCACAATATCTATATGAAAAAATGAACAAAGAAAACTGAAATAGACTTATAGACACAGAGAATAGACTGGTGGTTGCTATAGTGTAGGGGGAGGGATGTTAAATGAAGTAGGTGAAAAAATTTTAAACTAAATAAAGAAAAAAATAATAAAAACTTGCAAACCCACTTGCTATGAATTCAGCAAACTTGGATGGGGATTCAACACCCAAATAAAATTCTTATAAATCTGTTAGTTTCACTGGGAAGACCTCTAAGCAGATGCCCAGCATCATGGAGCTACAGCATCATTTGCGTATATAAAGGAAAACACAGAGTAAAAAGTCAGAATGAGTCAGATGATCTAGATTTCTAATTTTACCTTGACTGTTAACTAGCAAGTAAACTTAGGTCACATTGCAACTCTGATCACTTATCTTCAGTTTTCTCATGCAAATAGGTATGGATTTCCTGGGTACTATATAAAATCAAGTCTATGACATTATTTTTAAGTTACAAAATACTACATTACCTTAGATGTTGTAAAATAGTATAGTTATTTAGTAAAGGTAAGGGGTAAAGGGTTGAATTTTGTTATAAAGTTCACCTATCACATTTATCAAACAATCCCGGTAGAAATACAAGCATCCAAGAGGAGAAGGTTAATGGCATTGAAATGTTCCTTGCTGCAATTAAATCATTTACATAAACATTTGATGAACCATGGACAAATTGCAATAGGGAAAAATGGGTTATGTAGATTGATTCCCAATTTTAAAAAGAACAAAAATATTTGATTGCCATTATATCTGATAGCTTCTGGTGAAAGGTTACTAAGGAATATTGATTAGTCTTTCCATAATAAGTCTTAATCTCACCATTGGCTGCTGAAGGATGAAGGAAATAACTTGATTAACAAAGTTTCTTGAGTGACCATTGTATGGTTGACTTCCAGACAGGAAGGGAAAAAAAATGCAAACATAGAAAAAAGTGCACTATTTTCCAAATAATCTAGAAAAAACATTTTATGATTGAGACAATGCACCACCTATGACTTTTTTATTTAAGTATCATTGATATACCGTCTTATATTGGTTTCAAGTACACAACACAGTGGTTCAACAGTTACCCATATTATTAAATCCTCACCCCAACAGTGCAGTTACTAGCTGTCAACATAGGAAGATGATACAGAATCACTGGCTATATTCTCCATGCTATACTACTATCCCTGTGACAAACTTATGGTTGAGAATTTTTGTGTCCTTTATCCCCCTCACCTTCCCACATGCCAACCCCAACTCCTTCCCCATGATAACCACCACCCACTTCTCAGTGTCTGTGAGCCTACTGCTATTTTGTTCATTTTGTTTTGTTTTTAGATTCCACAAATATGTGAAACCATATAGTATTTGTCTTTTTCCACATGACTTATTTCACTTAGCATAATATGGTCTAGACCCATCCATGTTGTTGCGAATGGCAGGATTTGTTTCATTTTACAGCTGAATAATATTCCATTGTGTGAATGTACCACTTGTTATTTACCCATTCATCTATTGATGGACACTTGACTTGCTTCCATAAGTTGGCTATTGTAAATAATGCAGCAATAAACATATGGGTGCATATATATCTTTTGAATCAGGAATTTTGTTTTCTTAGGGTAAATTCCTAGGAGTGAGAATACTGGGTCAAATGGCATTTCTACTTTTAGTTTCTTGAGGAATCCCCATAGTGCTTTCCACAGTGGCAGTACCAATACTTTCCCACCAACGGTGCAGTAAGGTTCCCATTTCCCCACTTCCTCACCAACACTTGTTATTTATTGTCTTCTGGACAGTGGCCATTCTAACTGGGATGAGGTGATATATCTCATTGTGGTTTTAATTGGCATTTCCCTGATAATTAATGATGTGGAGCATCTTTTCATGTGCCTGTTAGCCATCTGAATTTCTTCTGTGGAGAATTGTTTGTTCATATGCTCCGCCCATCTTTTAATCACGTTATTTGTTTTTTGGGTGTTGAGGTATGTGAGCTCTTTATATATTTTGGATGCTAATCCCTTATCAGATGAGTTATTTACAAATATATTATCCCATACTGTACAATGCCTTTTTGTTCTGCTAATGGTGTCCTTTGCTGTACAGAAGCTTTTTAGTTTGATGTAGTCCCACTTGTTCATTTTTTATTTTGTTTCCCTTGCCTGAGGAGATGTGTCCAGGAAGAGATTGCTCCTACTTATGCTCAAGAGATTTTTGCCTATATTTTCTTCTAAGAGTTTTGTAGTTTCATGACTTACATTCAGGTCTTTGATCCATTTCGAGTTTACATTTGTGTATGGAGTTAGACAATAATCTAGTTTCATTCTCTTGCATGTAGCTGTCCAGTTTTGCCAACAACAGTTAAAGTGGCTGTCTTTTTCCCACTGCATATTCATGGATTCATTATCTTATATTAATTGGCCATATATGTATGTGTTTATATCTGGGCTATCTATTCTGTTTCATTGATCTATGGGTCTCTTCTTTTGCCAGTACTATACTGTTTTGATTACTGTAGCTTTGTAGTAAGGCTTGAAGTCAGGGAGCAAAATCCCCCCAACTTTGTTCTTCTATCTCAGGATTGCTTTGGCTATTTGGGGTCTTTTGTGGTTCCATATGAATTTTAGAACTATTTGTTCTAATTCTTTGAAAAATTCGGTTGGTGTTTTGATAGGGATTGTGTTGAATCTGTAAATTGCTTTGGCCAAGATGGTCATTTTGACAATATTAATTCTTCCTATACATGAGCACAGAATGTATTTCCATTTATTGGTATCTTCTTTAATTTATCTCACATATCTTAAAGTTTTCAGAGTACAGTTCTTTCACCTCCTTGGTTAAGTTTTTTCCAAGGTATTTTATTCTTTTTGATGAAATTGTAAAGAGAATTGTTTTTCTGATTTCTCTTTCTGCTAGTTCATTGTTATTATATAGAAACAACAGATTTCTGTGTATTAATTTTTTATCTAACAGCTTTGCTGAATCCCGTTATTAGTTCTAATAGTTTTTTGGTGGAATCTAAGTTTCTTTATATAGTATTATGTCATCTGCAAATAGTGACAGTTTTACTTCTTCCTTACAAATTTGGATGCCTTTTATCTCTTTATCTTGTCTGATTGCCATGGCTAGGGCTTCCATTGCTATGTTAACTAAAAGTGGTGAGAGTGGGCATCCTTGTTTTGTTCCTGATCTTAAAGGAAAAGCTTTCAGCTTTTCACCATTGAGTATGATATTAGCTGTGGGTTTGTTGTATATGGCCTTTATTATTATGTTCCAATATGTACACTCTATACCCATTTTGTGGTGAGTTTTTATCATGAATGGATATTGAATTTTATCAAATGCTTTTTCAGTACCTATTAAGATGGTCATGGGGCTTTTATCTGCCTTTTTGTTAATGTGGTGTATGGTGCTGATGATTTATGAATATTGTACCATCCTTGCATCCCTAGAATAAATCCTATTTGATCATTATGGATGATCCTTTGATGTATTTTTATTTGGTTTGCTAATGTTTTGTTGAGGATTTTTGCATCTATGTTCATTAGGGATACTGTTTAAAATATTCTTTTTTCATAGTGTTTTTATCTGGTTTAGTACTAGAGTGATGCTGGCCCACTTTTGAATTTTTAAATAATTTCTTAGCAACACAGTTATGTAAAAAATATTATTTTCCTCTTCCTCCTGGATTCACCTCTTTATTTAAAATAGCAGTACTCCCTCCAGATGACCAGATTGGGATTCACCACAATTTCTCCTTATCCCTCTTGCCCTTCCTTCAATTGTATTATACAATCTAGTTGATTATACCTCTGAATTATGTCAATTCTAGACCCTCCTTTTGGTACAAAGCCTTAGGGAAGACCTTCATTTTCTACAATAGACTTCAGGTTGTTCTTCCTTTTATTCACCTTCCATGTAGAATTTTTTCTTCAATGACTTGTTATAAAACTAATTTTCAAGTACATCATTTTTATCAGGTTAATTCCATGATTTTAACTATAATGTTTCCTTATTACCTGAAGGATAAGATAAAAATAATGCTTGATATATACAGACTTTGCCTGATGGAGTTTTCTGTTGCCTCTCTACCCAGATCTCTTCTCCCTGTCTTGTTTCTGAGAACTAAAGGAGTGCCTCTATTAAACTCATAGACTAAGATATGATAGGTGCTTCCCAAACATGTTTCTTACTAAAAACAAACTTAAATTCTATAAGATACAAGAAGATCTCCAACATAAAAATAAATGTAATGTACAATTTTAAAATGTTTTTAATTATTGTTTTTAAATTTCTACAGGTGTGAAATACAACATATTGGGTATTATGTATTAATTGATAGATTATATATACTATATTATACATAGTATATATATGTAATATATATTTATATATATAGTCAATTTTTAAAAAATATCCTTGTGTGTTTATGTCCTAATGTTTTTTCTTAGTATGCTTTTGGATATTATCACTGCTTTTGTCCTTATCTGATATAATGGGGTTAATAACGTTCATAAATAATTTATATAGATGTAAAAAATATAAATGTATGCAAAGTATATATAAAGATATAAATATTAAAATTATACATAAATGTAGTTATATATTTTTTAAGCCTGAGTTTCTCCTGCTACTTAAAATGCAAAGCTGAAATAAGACTTCAAAAAAGCCAGATAAGCTACAAAACAAAATCCCAACCTCTAGATGAATCAGAAAACTGCATCACAGGGCAACCAAGTAGCCTGAACTCTAAGAACAACAAAATGCCTAATACAAAAACATAGCATGCTCCAGTAGATGCTTGTTGATAATGTCGTTTATAAATTAGGGCTGTGCCTACGTTGTTAGTGAAGTCTCTACTTTACCTATTTATTAGTTCATAGCCAGGGCTTTGGCTCTTTGGTTAAAGGGATGTGTCCTTATGTTAAAAGAATTGAAAACTCAATGTATTCAAGGACAAAGCAAGTAAATAAAAAGAAAAAAGCAATAGGGAATGGTAAGACTGTGGAGCATTGGCAAATTCATGCTCTTTCTAAAAGCTTTGGTTGCTATGTGGTACATGATAATAATGCGAATCAAGTTTTACCTACTGTTTCTGATTCTCAAGAGGAAATGGAAATTCCTCATTTTGGGTAAAATCTCCCAATTTGAAAATAGGACAATTACTTACCTTTTATTTTTTTAACCCCTATGGAAACAAAACCTGATTTCTGTTCCAAAGTTTACTTCTCTTATTTAAAATAAGGACTAAAACCAAGGCTGACAATTTAAAGGTATAGATGTACACTGCACAATACATATTTCCCCGAGAAAGAACATGCAGATCAAATATAATCATATCAAGTTCTAAGTGTGTCAGGGATAACTGTGAATAAAGGAAACCCATAAAAAGTCTTCCTGTCCTATAAATTATTCCCAAATTTGGTTTGATAAGTTATAGCAGAAACAGCAAAAAAAGTGATTGAAAAATAATAAAGAATAAAGGTAATGGAATCATATAACATGTATCCAGATACTACTTCTGCCCCACTAGTTATGTTGACAAGATCATCTACATCACTGCTTCCACTTTATGTAATTTCTGTGAAAGTTAATTTTAATATTTTATATAGTTTTTGGAGAACTAAAGGAGATAATATACTTAAACATTCAGTAAAATGACCAATTTAATGGTAGATTTTAGTCTTGTAAGAAGGGTGAATGTACTTTGTACAGGGATATTTCATATAAACTTTAATAAGTTCCAATTATAGGGAGATTTCAGCATGAGAAAAGATGACAAGTGTATCATTACTGTTTTTATGTACCAAAATAGATATGAAGCTGACAATTTCAACTTAAGTCTGTTCCCTAAACTTGGTCTTGAGACCATGGGGAGATTGTCAGAGTTTAATCAAACATAACTAATACCTTTCATGTAAAGGTCATTAAATACCATAGCAGGTCATCACTGTCTCGAGAGACCTTTAAAAATTAGATAGACAGTTTTGTCTTGTAGGAATTAGATGTTGACTGATCAGAACAGGCCAAGGACAAGCTAGTTGCCGCCTGTGAATTCTTCCTTTCACTGACTTTGAAAGACTACCATACAATCTTGAACAGGCACATCTGGCACTTCTGTGACTTCACCTTACTTCTCAGAAGCAAAGAGGGAATGACAATGCCCTCCCACTTCTAAACTTTATGGGACAGAAGATGAGACTTGAAATGACTTCATGAGAGGTCCCAGGGCACTCTGGCATTGGCTACGTTAACAACACAGTGTCATACCATCCAAGATTTATATTGTCATTGAATCACAGAATTCTGGCCACTCTTATTTAAAATTTAGGCTGTGGTACTAAAACAACCACTAGTCCACAGACATGTAAATCCTTTTCTCTTAACTAGAGAGATTCAATGCAAAGATTTTTTTTTCATTTACATATTTTTATATTGTTTTGACTGTGTTTATTAAAAAGTAGTATGTATACATTCATGCTCATAAAATACATTCACAGTTTTCTAAAATATCTTTGTAAGACAGACATGCTTATTCATCCAACTAAATATAACTAAAATCAACTGATAAGAGGAAAATAACTGGTTTAGTGTATCCTAAATAAGAACTACACATTAGACCTCTGCTTCTCTATAGGATTAAAAGAGTCACAAGAGAATGTACACAAACCAGATAAGCTACAAAAAACACAAATTTTTGAACCCCATTAAGAAGTTGAGGATGCAAAGACACTCAAATGAACTATGTTCCAGAAAGTGACAAGCCCTTCCTAGGAAAGAAGACCACACATAGCTCCTTTTTTACACCTGCAGGAGCAGCAGGAAGAAAAGAAACCACCCTAAGGGAGCAAAAACAAAGTAAAAACAATAGTAAAACAAAGTAAAAGCAGCTGTGATTGGCTAGTATGAGAGATTGGAATCCTAAGGAGACCCAGCCACAGAACAAGTCTATCTATCAGTGGTACTGGGGTCTTCAGTGAGTGCACAGGGGTGAAATGCTGAAGGTTGAGGTGGTAACAGGGGAGCTGAAAAATATCCTTCAGTGATATTCCAGCAAACTGGCAAAAGTTGGGGGCAGGGCAACAAGGTAGACTATCTCCTAGTGCACAAAGCCAAGGGCAGAACATACCTAAGAACAATCAGAATTCCCCAGCAACTGAAAAAGCTTAGATATAGACACGGAAACAAGTCGTCTCCCAACGTAATGCTCATATCCATAACCCTGCTATGTGGAAAGTCCTAGTTCCACCCTTAAAATGTTTGAAGCATTGGTAAACATAATCTAGCTAAAGCTGCCACAAACCCAAACTCAAATCACTATTAGTTTTCCTGACACTAGTAGACAGAAGAAAAGACAGGACTTTCTCAGGAAATAATATTATTTACTTCAGTCACAGCTCTATTTTACACACAACATTGTAATATAATTTTTATAATACAAATAAAGTGAGAAAGTAACAAAGTATGGTCTATGGATAAAACAGAACATGATTAATAGAGACAGACTAAAAATTGACTCAAATACTGGAATTACCAGATGGGAATTTTATAATAATGATAATTATTTTAATTTTTGAGAAAGGTTGACAACATGTATGAATAAGTGGGAAATGTCACAAAAGAAATGGGAACTATTCAAAGAAAGCAAATCAAAATGCTATAAATAGCGATTTGCAAACCATATATAATGGATTAATATCCAAAACATATAAGGAACTCATAAAACTCAATAGCAAAAAAACAATCTGATTTAAAAACAGGGAGAAGGTCTGAATAGATATTTTCCCAAAGACATACCAATAGCCAACAGGTACATGAAAAGGTGCTCACCATCGTTAATTATTAGGTAAATGCAAATCAAATCACAATGTGATATCACCTCACACTTATTTGGATGGCTACCTTTAAAAAAAGAAAACAGATTGGCTGGTGACATGAGAGGTGAGACAGAGAACTCCTCCAAACACCACAGTGAGAAAATATAGTTAATACAACTAACCCTAAAAATAGCAACAGGAAAGAAGGCTGCACCAGACTGCATACAGACCTCACGAACAGAGCAGACCTCACGAAACAGGGTAATGTACGAAAGCTTTAATCCAGTGGGACCCAAGCCCTTCCCCGACCACAGCTCACTGACGGGAGGAAGATAAATGGAGTGGGGAGGGGGTGGAAGCCTAAAACTGCTGAACACCCAGCCCTGGAGGTCTGCTTTGGGAGCAGAAACCTACACTGTGTGCTGATCTGCAGGATGGGGAGCTGGGACAGGTGGTGAGAGACAGATTACAGCAGTTTGTGAAGGACGGGATCCACACTCAGCCGCTGTGGGACTAAGGAAAGGCAGGCGATCTCACAGGCTACCTAGCAGTGAGAGGGCTGCTGAAGGGGCGGAGTTTACATGGAGCTTGCTGCGTGGGAGAAGAGATGGGGGACAAGTTAGCCTGGGCATGCTCTGCCCAGAAGATTGGGAACTTTGAGGAGCTTCAGGCACTCCACCCCCTGGCTGACTACTCAGTTCTGAGGCCCGCCACTGTGACACGCAGCCTCCCGAGCCTTCCTACTCCGGCAGGCACCTGCTCCCAAACTGGCAGTCACTGCGCTGGCGTCAGGCCAGTCAAAGGGAGGCCCTACCTACAATAGCTAGAGGCGCAGAGCAGTGGCTTAAACCTGTGTGCTCGGCCCACTAGCTCTCATACAGGAGACAGACAGGGCAGATGGGAATCAGGAAACAGATCTTTACACCCCCCAGGCACCAGCTCTGCTCCCGTATGACCCCCAACCTCACTATAGGGGCTGAGCAGCAACAGAGACTGGAGCATCTGGGCACTAGAGGGCACCACACAGAAATATGAAACAAAAAGAACATAGTTCAGACCAAAATCTCACAAACCACAGAAAAGGGCAAAATGAAACTGAACTCACCAATCTTCCTGAAAGAGAGTTCAAAATAAAAATCATCAACATGCTTTTGGAGGTACAGAAAAATACTGTAGAACACAGGAACAAATTTAAGATGGAGACTCAATCATTAAGAAATTTAATATCTGAACTGAAACAGACAATGGAGGGATTTAAAAGCAGATTAGATGTAGGAGAAAGTAAATGGAATAGAAATTAGAGAAGAGGAACACAAAGGAGCTGAGGCACAGAGAGAAAAAAGAATCTCTAAGAATGAAAGAATATTGAGATAACTGTGTGATCAATACAAAGAAGAAGAGAGAGAAAAAGGGATAGAAAGTGTCATTGAGGAGGTAATTGCTGAAAACGTCCCCAATCCGGCAAAGGAGATAGTCTCTCAAGCCATCAAGATACACATATCTCCCAACAAAAGGGACCAAAGGAAGACAACATCAAGACATATAATAATTAAAATGGCAAAGATCAAGGATAAAGACAGACTTTTAAAAGCAGCTAGAGAGAGAAAAAAGATCACATACAAAGGAAAACCCATCAGGCTATCATCAGATTTCTCAACAGAAACTTTATAGGCCAGAAGGGAGTAACATGATATATTTAATGCAATGAAGCAGAAGGATTTTGAAGCAATAATACTCTACCTGTCAAGTTTATCATTTAAATTTGAAAGAGAGATTAAACAATTTTCTGATAAGCAAGAGCTGAGAGAATTTATCACCCACAAACCACCTATACAGTGCATTTTGGAGGGACTCCTATAGATGGAAGCATTCCTAAGGCTAACCAGATATCACCGAAAGGATAGACAAAAAGTACAAAATATGATTCTTAACATACAAAGAATGGAAGAGGAAGAAAAGGAGGAAAAAAAAATCAATAGGTTGTGTTTGTAACAGGATACTAAGTGAGTTAAATTAAACTATTAGATACTAAGGGAATTACCATTGAATCTTTGGTAACCACGAATCTAAAGCCTGCAATGGCAATAAGTACATACCTATCAATAATCGCCCTAAATGTAAATGGTCAGAATGCACCAATCAAAAGACATAGAGTCACTGAATGGATAATAAAACAAGAACCATCTATATGGTGCCTACAAGAGACTCACTTCAAACCCAAAGACATACACAGACTGAAAGTAAAGGGATGGAAAAAAACATTTCCTATAACTAATAGGGAGAAAAAAGCAGGAGTTGCAGTAGTTGTATCAGACAAAACACACTTCAAAACAAAGAAAATAACAAGAGACAAAGAAGGACACTACATAATGATAAAGGGGTCATTCCAACAAGAGGATATAACTATTATAAATATCTATGCACCCAACTCAGGATCACCTACATATGTGAAACAAATACTAACAGAACTAAAGGGGGAAATGGAAAGCAATGCATTTATTTTGGGAGACTTCAATACACCACTCACTCCAAAGGACAGATCAACCAGATGGAAAATAAATAGAGACAGAGGCACTGAACAACATATTAGAACAGACGGACTAACAGACATATACAGAGCACTCCACCCAAAAGCAACAGGATACACATTATTCTCAAGTGCACAAGGAACATTTTCAAGAATAGATCATATACTAGGCCACAAAAAGAACCTCAGCAAATTCATAAAGATTGATATTGTACCAACCAGCTTCTCAGATCACAAAGGTATGAAACTAGAAATAAATTATGCAAAGAAAATTAAAAAGCCCAAAAACATATGAGGTTTAATAACATACTCCTGAATAATCAATGGATCAATTACTAAGTAAAAACACAGATCAACCAAACATGGGGAGACAAATGACAACAATAATTCAACACCACAAAATCTGTGGGACACAGCAAAGGCTGTGCTAAGAGGGAAATATATTTCAATACAGGCCTACCTCAGGAAAGAAGAACAATCCCAAATGAAGAGTCCAAACTCACAATTAATGAAGCTAGAAAAGGAAGAACAAATGAGGCCTAAAGTCAGTAGAAGGAAGGACATAATAAAGATTAAAGCAGAAAAAAATAAAATTGAGAAGAAAAAAACAATAGAAAGAATCAATGAAAGCAGGAACTGGTTCTTCAAGAAAATAAACAAAATAGATAAACCCCTAGCTAGACTTATCAAGAATAAAAGGGAGTCTACACACATAAACAGAATCGGAAATGAGAAAGGAAAAATCACTATAGACACCACAGAAATACAAAGATTTATAAGAATACTATGAAAAATTATATGGTAACAAATTGGATAACCTAGAAGAGATGGGAAACTTTCTAGAAAAATGCAACCTTCCAAGGCTGACACAGGAAGAAACAGAAAATCTGAATAGATCAATTACCAAAAAAGAAATTGAAATGGTAATCAAAAATCTACCTAAGAACAAAACACCTAACCAGATGGTTTCACTGCTGAATTTTACCAAATCTTTAGTGAACACCTAATACCCATCCTTAAAGTTTTCCAAAAAGTAGAAGAGGAGGGAATACTCCCAAACTCTTTCTATGAGGCCAACATCACTGCAATACCAAAACCAGGCAAAGACACCACAAAAAAAGAAAATTACAGACCAATACCCCTGATGAACATAGATGCAAAAATACTCAACAAAATATTAGCAAACCGAATTCAAAAATACATCAAAAAGATCATCCATCATGATCAAGAGGGATTCATCCCAGGGTTGCAAGGATGGTAAAACATTCGAAAATCCATCAACATCATCCACTACATTAACAAAAAGAAGGACAAAAACCACATGATCATCTCCATAGATGCTGAAAAATTGCATTCAACTAAATTCAGCACCCATTCGTGATAAAAACTCTCAACAAAATGAGTATAGAGTGCAAGTACTTGAACATATATGACAAACCCAGAGCCAACATTATACTTAATAGCAACAAGCTGAAAGCTTTTCCTTTAAGATTGGGAACAAGACAAGGATGCCCACTCTCCCAACTTTTATTCTACATAGTTCTGGAATTCCTAGCCATGGCAATCAGACAACACAAAGAAATAAAAGGCATCCAGATTGGTAAGGAAGAAGTCAAACTGTCCCTGTTTGCAGATGACATGATGGTGTACATAAAAAGCCCTAAATAATCCACTCCAAAACTACTAGATGTCATATCTGAATTCAGTAAAGGTTTTGGATACAAAATTAATACACAGAGATCTGTTATATTCCTATACACTAACAATGAACTAGCAGAAAGAGAAATCAGAAAAACAATTCCATTCACAACTGAATCAAAAAGAATAAAATACCTAGGAATAAACCTAACCAAGGAAGTGAGAGACCTATACTCTCAAAACAACAAAACACTCCTGAGAGAAATTAAAGAAGATACCAATAAATGGAAACACATCCCGTGCTCATGGCTAGGAAGAATTAATATTGTCAAAATGGCCATTCTCCCTAAAGCAATCTACAGATTCAATGCAATCCTTAACAAAATACCAACAGCATTCTTCAATGAACTAGAGCAAATAGTTCTAAAATTCATAATGGAACCAGAAAGACCCCGAATAGCCAAAGCAATCCTGAGAAGAAAGAATAAAGCGGGGGGAATTATGCTCTCTGACTTCAAGCTCTACTACAAAGCCACAGTAATCAAGACAATTTGGTACTGGCACAAGAACAGACCCATAGACCAATGGAACAGACTAGAGGGCCCAGATATAAATCCAAGCATATATGGTCAATATATGATAAAGGAGCCATGGATATACAATGGGGAAATGAAAGCCTCTTCAACAGCTGTTGTTGGGAAAACTGGAGATCTACATGTAAGAGAATGAAACTGGATTATTGTCTAATCCCATACACAAAAGTAAACACAAATGGATCAAAGACCTGAATGTAAGTCATTAAACCATAAAACTCTTAGAAAAAAAACATAGGCAAAAACCTCTTGGACATAAACATGAGCAACTTCTTCATAAACATATCTCCCCGGGCAAGGGAAACAAAAGCAAAAATGAACAAGTGGGACTATATCAAACTAAAAAGCTCCTGTACAGCAAAGGATACCATCAGCAGAACAAAAAGACATCCTACAGTATGGGAGAATATATTCATAAATGACATATCCGATAAGGGGTTGACATCCAAATTATATAAAGAGCTCATGCACCTCAACAAACAAAAAGCAAATAGTCTAATTAAAAAATGGGCAGAGCAGTTGAACAGACACTTGTCCAAAGAAGAAATTCAGATGGCCAACAGGCACATGAAAAGATACTCCACATCCCTAATTCTCAGAGCAATGCAAATTAAAACCACAATGAGATATCACCTCACACCACTGAGGATGGCTGGCATCCAAAAGACAAACAACAACAAATGTTGGTGAGGTTGTGGAGAAAGGGGAACCCTCCTAGACTGCTGATGGGAATCTAAATTAGTCTAACCATTGTGGAACGCAGTATAGAGGTTCCTCAAAAAACTCAAAATAGATATACCATTTGACCCAGGAATTCCATTCCTAGGTATTTACCCTAAGAATGCCGCAGCCCAGTTTGAAAAGGACATATGCACCCTATGTTTATCGCAGCACTATTTACAACAGCCAAGAAATGGAAGCAACCTAAGTGTCTATCAGTAGATGAAAGGATAAAGAAGATGTGGTACATATACACAATGGAATATTATTCAGCCATAAGAAGAAAACAAATCCTACCATGTGCAACAACATGGATGGAGCTAGAGGGTATTATGCTCAGTGAAATAAGCCAAGTCGAAAAAGACAAGTATCAAATGATTTCACTCATATATGGAGTATAAGAACAAAGAAAAAAACTGAAGGAACAAAACAGCAGCAGACTCACAGAACCCAAGAACGGACTAATAGTTACCAAAGGGAAAGGGACTGGGGAAGATGGGTGGGAGGGAGGGATAAGAGGGTAAAAGGGGCATTATGATTAGCAGATGTAAGGTAGGGGGGGGCATGGGAGGGCTGTACAACTCAGAGAAGACAAGTAGTGATTCTATAGCACCTCAGTACACTGATGGACAGTGACTGCAATGGGGTTGGTGCGGGGGACCTGATAAAGGGGGTAGTTTTACCACCATAATATTGCACATGTAATTGTAGGTTAAAGATACCAAAATAAATTATAAATAAAAAAAAGACAAACAGTCAATGTAAATCACACTTAAAGCAAAGGAGAATATGATTTTCTATAGATGCATAGAATACAACACTACTAGGCAATAAAAAGGAATATAACTACTTATACACATGACATGGGTTAATCTCAAAATGTTATGTTGGGCAACAAACCCAAATTCAAACAAGGACATACTGTATGAGTCTGTTTAGATAACAACCAAGAACAAGCAAGACTAGTCCATGGTAAAATCAGTAAGTGGTAGTTTCTGGTCTGGGATTGGGGGAAAGGGAGCGGCAAACAGGCAAATTAACTGAAAAAGGGCACAGAAGGTCTTTCTACATTGATAGAAATATTCTGTATCTTGTTTGGTATAGTCATTTCATGGGTGTATACTTTACAGTATATACAACTGTTAAAACCACCAAACTGAACACTTAATATCACTGCATATTATTAGATGGAAATTGTATCTTAATATATGAGAAAAATAAACAGAAAGGAAAAGAAGAATTAGTGATCAAATTGAAGAGATTCAGGAGTAGTGATACCCTTGGATAATATTATTCATACCACCCTGTGAAAAGTGAACTCTCACATATAAACATTCATCTGCTCTGTGGGAGGCTTGCAGTGGGAGAACATATTGTATAGACAGCCTTGCAAGCGGCTGTGTTTATTTTCGGTTTAAGACAATGAGACAATAACAGGCTGTGAATGTGAGAGAAGGAAAAATTATTGTGAGATCTGTTAGGTATATGAGAAATGGCAAGTAGAATAGGCTTCAGAAAAGAGCAGTCTAAGTCTCTCCCCAAATGGCTAAGCTTATAAGGGAACAAGACTCAGATGGTATTTTGTGAACCTATCAATTCGCACAATCCTCAGATTCAAGTACCATTCACTCAATAAATTTAAACAATACTTGGGCCAAACACCCTGCAAGGTAAAGAGAAACTTCCCTGGAACATACACCCATCTCCCTTTATGGAGTTCTAAACTCCTCATGGCCAACTGTGAAAAAAATGACTCTTACAATATCAATTTTTGCATTCATATCAGTATAAACAGTATGTGCCTACAGTTACTATCTGGACCAATTAGAAAATTGGGAAACAACTGAGATCTATGCATTTTAAAAATCTAAACAGATCAAGCAGTGAACTGTGGCCAACTTGCTGTGATGATATCCTATGACAACTAAAATAATTGATCAACAATTTAGAAAGCTAACCCTGGACCCTTCCTCTACCTTTTATGGAGAGAGAAGAAATCACATGCTTTAGCTAATAATCAATTATACCGCTTAAAAAATTTAAGTGCTAATATATTATTACCTCAGTTTCTTTACCGCAAGTCTCTGAGGAATGCAACTGTTAAAACCATCCTGAGCTTTGGTTTTTCTCACTTATGAATGGAAGTAAATGGCCTGTTCTGCTCACACGGTAATGTATGAAGTCCTAAACCGTACTACTTCCCAATATTCTATCTCAATTCATGTCATTCCACTCTTAACTCTGTCTGCTGATCTTTTATAGCAATCCAGCTGCACGGGTTGGGTGAAAGATAAACAGCACCTACTAGTAAAAACATTGATTAGGAAGGATCTTCTGTCATCTGACTAAAAACTCTATGAAGTCAGAGATTTGAAGGAAGAGGCAGCTTGAGATTTCAGAGGCAGGCTGAGATTTCAAACAACCCACCAAAAAGGAAAAAAAAATAACATGTTTGAGGAGAAAGTAGATGCCTGAAAAGAATAAAAATCACTTTAGGACTTGGCTCCAGGAAGAGTTACCCATGTCACGTTTTAAGCGGTATTAGCAGCCATTTGTGATGAAATTAGGCTCAGTCTGATCCTAACACTATGTTCTCTCATTCTCTTCTGGATGAACATAGTATCTTAGCTCCTATTGCTAGTTACTTATCTTGAATTTATTCTGGATTTTCTCTAGTTGAAAAATCCTTCAGAGTTCGCATCCATGAAATGTAATAGGGAATTCAAGAGGACAGCTATTTCTTATACAGCAGTGGCTTATTAGGACATAGGGTAAGACAGTGTGGGCAGCGAGAGCATATGATAAGTATGGAACACAGGGCTGTTCTGATAGAGTATAGCTAGGTGGGGCACTCCGTGGGGAACTGTAGACAGTCTGGAGTCAACACTGCTGTGTATCCATGGTGGTAGAAACCTAGACGGAACATGCAAGGGGAGAGGTAAGCAGCCAAGGAACATAATTTCAGTTGAAAAAACAATTCATATTAACATATGAGTTCTATAAATATTTTGAGAATATACCATTTGTCAGACATAGTGCTCAGTGCCAAGGAAGCAATTGTAAAGACCAACATGAAGCATAAATTACCACATGTGACTCCATAATTGGAGAAATAAATGGACATCCTGTGCATGTGGAAGAATGCAGGAACATGGAGACAGGAGCTTACATATTTTTTTCTTTGTTCTGGGTTTTTTTGTTTTAATTTTAGGAGCTCTAAATGACTCTGTTGAAATTCTGTTTTGAAAATCCATATCACCTGTCTCTAATTTCAGAGCACCACCAATCTGTTTCTTTAAGAATCACAAAAAAATTAGTTTAATTATATGGTGTTTTCTTCAGCAATTTCCTTTAGCAGTACATGGGATTAGAACTGTTTTTCCCTGCTGCTCTGTTGCATTCTTCATTCTCTTATACCTGCCTTACATCCAGAGGTCCCATCTCATTAGATGCTACAGCTTTGTGAGCAAAGAGTTGACATTATGATGATTGAAACATTATTTATTCCTATTAAACAAAATATGGTTTTATGTAAGTGTTAAAATATTATTGCTTTATGACTCCCTGGATCCATCAAATACCAGCTTGTGCTGTATGGCCTGGCAGGGAGTAATCATATGTTAACATTCACCCTTAATGTACATAGCAAATGAAACTAGTACTGGTTGTCGTTAAATGTTAGGAACGTGCTCCCTTCTGATGGCTGTTTTTTCCCAGAACACCAGATAGGAGGAAGTAAACAGATAGCTTTCCAAATCCTGTACATGAGAGGAAAGTGGACAAAAAGCTGTCAGAAACCTAAGCCTCACTCTCCAGCCCTGAGACAACAAGCAGATCAGGAGACAGAAACTTGGGAGCTTTGCAAAGGTTTTGAGAAAATCTAAGAAAAAAGATGTTGAATTATTTTTTATCAGTATCAGTAGAACAGGGCCAGAGAAAAGTGGAAGAGATCTGTCTATAATCCCCAGATAAGCAAACTGGTCAGCTTCCTGTGATCCAAAAGACATCCTTAAGGTCACGTCTTCAACCCTCGTTTTTGCCTTGGATTTTTCATTCCTTAAATGTGATTCTAAAAACAGCAATTGTCATGGTCCTTTTATTATTTTTATATGCTTATGTCATTGTCATGAATAACTATTGAAAGCAACCTCAGTGTGGCACCATCAGGAGACCATGATCCTGGACTCGCTATGCCTTTGAGCGCCTATCAGTGTGACATTAAGCTGGTGGTTCCCAATCAGCAGCATCGACTCCACTGGGAATATATTACAAACACAAATTCTCAGGCTCTAGACCTACTGCCTGAGAAACTCTAGGGGTGGGGTCCAACAGTTTGTGTTCAGTTTTTAGATATTCTTCCAAAAGCTGAAGTATAAGAAGTTAAAGCAATAGAAGTTTTTAAAACTCAGTTTCCTCATCTATAAAATGAGGGAATTATACCTAGATGATATTTTAGATATATCTTACTCTCAGATATATTGATTTAATAACATTTTTAAATGGATAAAGTATCTTTAATGGTCTGTGTCCCTAAGCAGCATAGTGCCTGGTACATAGTAGGTGCTCATGAAACAAGATGGTTATAAGATAATCTCTGCTGCAACCTGAAAAAACTCATAGCTTAATAGGGAAATACTTCAGCACTATTGCCATTTGTTTATATGTATTTGATCTACCAAGTTGAATTCTGCCTAGAAACACCACTAAATAACTGCCCACGATGGCCAGGAAAGTATCACAAAAGATTATACATTTCATATGGCTCTTAATAGCGAGTTCATCAGAAAGTGGGAGAAAGCTGAAGAATACAGCAAATATAAAGGAATTAGATATGGAAAAATATTTTGTTTGGGGGTATGGAGAACGAGTATGTAGTGAGGCAGAAAACAAAAAAATCAATGATCTACTCAGAACTAAGAAAGATTGTGTAAATTTCCCAGACTTCTATAGCCAAGTATTAATGGGCAACTCCAAATTTGGGTATATGGGAACTATCACATTTTTCTCTTTAAAGCAAATCATACTTGACTTCCAGCTTCTGTTATGCTACACTGGCAGATGTAGTTATTGTCACTTCTATACATACCTGTCCCCTTCCCCCAAGGATGGGCAAGGATTCAAGAGACACTAGACCAAACTGAGTACTTTGAAAAGCCCCAACTCCATATTACTTCTTTCAAGTCTGATGAGATCGTGGTTTCTATGCCCTGAAAAGCAGAAAAATCTTTGCCAGGACTGGGAACCCCAGTGCCTCTGTGTCAGTCTCCCTTAGGTGCCAGAGAATTGACAGAAGGTAGGTTATATGTTTCTTCTGCTCTAGAGGTTATATGTTTCTTCTTCTCCTCTACCCAAGCAAAACTAAAGAAATGTCTACTGTCTCTTGCTGCCTTTCAAAATACTCTCCCTCTTTCTAAGCACCCTATGTAATTTCAAATATAGATGACAGTTTAACCATGAGCAGCTTCTATGATAGCTAGCTTCAGAAAAAAATGATGGAAGGAAAAAATACAGTAAGTAAAATACAAATGAATGCAGTCCTATTTCATAAAACAAAATGAGAGGGGCTGAGTTCTTTTTGATATTTGAGTGTGTAACAGTATTCCACAAAAAAAAGCTAAGAGAGGGCCAAGATAGTATCCCAAAGGACTGTTATTTTCATAATTCAAGGAGGAATCTAAGAGATAGAATGTTTCCCTTATCAGTTCATGGCTTTGTAATGAATGAAAATGTTGTACTGGTAGGAGCCCCAGAATTTAATCTATCTAACCAAACTGAAATCTCCTTTAAGGCACTGTAGACTAAGATATCCTGGGGAATGAGTAGCTAACTAAGTTTTATCCTGACATCAACAGAACTTAAACTAGTACTTCTGGGATGCAGGTTTATTTTCTGATAGTTTCTAGAAAATCTTGGCAAGGTATAGAAGGATTATTTTTGGAAGAAAGGTCTTACCTTGTGTGATGTATATACAGTTTTGTGAAAGGGAGATTTATGTCATTCAATAGAATCACATGATTTGCTAAGCACTAAACCCGCACATTCAGGCCACTTCATATTTCCTAGTCTTTCCTCCATAGAAAATTTAGTTTTACAACCTGAGAATTTTCCCTCGTAACTTTTTTAAAAGTTTTTCTCTCTGTATCTTCTCATCCTACTCCCATACACCCCATGAAATTAGTCCTGCATGGAGACATGACAATTCAGGAAAAGTAGTGATATATTCACTTAGGAAATCTCCCCATGCTTCTCTGAAAAAAACCTGTAATTCAGCTCTCCTTTTCTGATTTCTCATCAGTATTTGAACAAATTTCTCCTGGCTGTTATTCTTATTAATGAAAAAAAACCTAGTGTTTTCTTCAGTTTTCAAAGTAATACATATTGATTATTTTGATAAATTGTGCTGAGAAAATTCAGAAAAGCAGGCACAAACACATGTACATATAAGAATCATCTATAATTATAATTTTATCTCTCAGTTAACCACTACTAACATATTGGTGTTTACCAGACTATTTTTCCTACATATACACACGTGCACACAAACTCACCCATTTTACCATCATGCAATCACAGATTAAACCGCTGTTAAAATTATAAATAGATTTTTAATACACTCTGCACACACTTTACAAAATTGGAAACACACTCAAGATACTAAGTTGCTACTTACTTTTATCCACTTATAACACATCATAAACATGTTCTAAAGTCATTGTGAGTTTAAGTTAAATGATGTAAACAGAATGTAATTTATCTAATTTCCTATTGTCTTCAGTTTTTCACTATTACTAATGTCTTTGTGATTAATATTCTTAAAAATAAGTCATTGCACATACCTAATTTATTCATGAGAATTAAATACAAAAATTGAATTGCTGATTAAAGCTATGCACATTTTAAATGTATCTGAGCATTCTCAATCAGATTTAATATAAATTCTTAACAAAAAATTGGAATACACCACTTTTCTTACTCTCACAAACACCTTTTTTTGTTCTTTTACTCTGGAATAGTTGGTAGTTGAAAATGGATATAACTGTTGTTTAAATTGCATTTAGAGAACTACTAGTGACATTGAGATTTTTATTAAAATTTGTCATTGTTGACCTGTATTTCTTCTGTGATGAATTAATTGCCTCTTCATGTCTCCTCAATTTGACTTACTTTTCCTTTATTTTTTAGTGATTTATTTTATTTAAGTAAACTAATAAAATATTGGCAACAATATAGTTCTGTAAGACAGGGTGGTTAATGGACCACCTAGAAACTTACTTTCTACCTGTGAATAAGGGACTTGGGGTTTCTCTGGTTACTTAGTATTATATATGGGTGATCAGGAAGATGTTTTGGAGTTTCCATTAGAGAAAATATCCTTTAGGGCTTTCTATTCTACCACCTTAAATTGAGTAAATTTCCTTATATTTCTATTAGAGGGTAGCCCTCTGATCTCTTTGTCAGAAAATAAGCAAATATGAACTAGAAACTCTTGGAAAATAATATCAGAAATCTTGATTCCTGAGTCCTATTAGTTTCAAGCTGTTCCCTTAACATTTTCAGATTACCTCAATAACTCCTTTTCCTTTTGAGAATATGTGCTCATAGATATATTTTACCAAAACAAGAGAAATGAACAGAAGTGAATTTTTTTTTCCCTTGTACTAGGCTTCTGCTATTTCTCATTCTTGAATTATGGTGCAGTTTTGCCAAGAGAAGTGATTTTTGGTTCCATTTTTTTTCTTGGGACTTCTTTGTCACAAGACTATAGTATCAAATATTTAAGGTCTTGTATATTCCATGAATAATAGCACAGTCAATGAGATACAATGACCTTTTCAGTATTCTGTATTGTGACTAGCTATAGTCAATTCATTCATTTGCTCTTTTATGGCCTCCCTGAGCTTGAAAGCAAAGAGTGAAATGGCCATCAGAATCAAAATATGATGTGCCAAAAGGTCAAAATAGTAAAGTACACTAGTATATTTCATAGAATATATTAAGGCATTAAAATTCTAATATCTTGCCCCAGTGCCAGAATCTGTAATGGGAAAAGAAAATGGCAATTTAGGAATTTGCCCTTGTGAGAACTGGAGTGAATCCAAATGGGTAATAACTATTTGTCATCTTAATTACAGTGAAATTTTATTTCCTATATTCAAAAATCTATATACAGTGTCACATTTTTTTAAAAGCATATGTGTTGGGGGTTTGTTGACACATATAATCTCACCATTGAAGGTGAGAGAACTTGTCTCCTCTAAAGCTCTTGCCATCTGGAACATTATTTCCTATACTTTCCCACATTTTTCTAATTTCATCTCAGTCAAAAAAATGTGTTTATATGTATATCTGAAGATATACAGAGATAAGCAGGTAGAAAGTTAACACCATTGCTTTTCTTATTTCTTTCCTTTTCTTTTTATATGTGATAAAAAGGGTTAAAACTAATTTCAATAATGATACTGTGATACAATGCCCTAAAGTCAGAATATCAGCTCAAAGATATGTTTTATTTCTTTCATCTCCTAATCTTGTGAGACCTAAAATCTCAGCATAATTTTACCTATGAGTATTTCAACCAAAAATGATGTTATGCATTGAGGCAATTCTACAATGTTTTAAGGCAAAATTATCTTTCAACTAGATGTTAATAAAATTAATGCAGAACAAGGCTTGCTATCAGGTCCATGCTAAAATTTATAATGGATTAGGAGAGTACAGTACCTAAAATTTTTGTTTTCTTCCTCCAACACAATAACAAAAATATTTTTTTATTGATGAGGAGAAATACAGTCAGTTTATTTTTTCTTCATAGACTCAAACATTTGTAAGTTAAATTTTATTTGAAATAGCAAAAGAGGGCTGGGGAAAGGGACTCAAAATTACATTTAACAAAGGAAAAATACTTACTAAGCTTTTCTTACTAGGGCAGTTCAATATTGTTTTAAATAATCCACAATTAAAGGATTATGCCTAATTTCAACTTTTAATTTTTAAGTTCCATCAACTTTGAAACTACTCAGGGATATATTTCCTGAGCCAATATATGGCAACAAATAGATAAGTGAGGTTTTTTCTAACACATTTCAAATAGTTGTTTTTAATAATAAATAAAAAAAACCAGAATAGCTTTAGCTATGTACATGCATAAGAACAGAAGAAAAATAAGCATGTTTAGGTTGTTAAAATAATCAAGATCATGAACTTTCTCCTTGATCCCATTTAAGACTATTTTGATGAATAGCAAGCATTTATTATCACTAATGACAATATCAAATTATCCAGGTGGCCTGAGCTTTCCTAATCTGTTTGCATTCTCTTCTGACTTCCAGTTGTATACTTAATTAGCTCATTTTCTACTCTCATCCTCATTGCTGACCACTTGTTCTTTTGCAAATTGTGCAAAGGAAAAAAAGGTAGAGGAAAAAGTATTTTTCAGTTCTGTTACTTTCTCTAGCACATACATATTAATCTGCTTGGAAACACCATATGTTTCCACAGTTAGCCTTTTTTAAGAATGTATATGCTAAATTGCTTAACAGTGAAATCACAATGACCATAGCAGAAAGAAAAAAAAAGGAGAAGAAGAAATAAATAGAAATCCTCAGGGAAAGGCCCACATCCACATTACCGAAAAGGAATATTATAGGAATTTAAAATAGTTGTCCAACACCTCAACAATGCCCTGAAAGCAGGGTCCTCTTGGTTTATGGTGTCACTTTATAAAATTTATTTTGTACTGTGATGAAATAGAATAACAAACAATTTTCAGATAACTCATGAATAGTCCTTGATTACACTTTAAAAAAATCAATTATCCTGCATGAAATCCTTAGAAAAATGAACTGTCCTATCTTTTAAACAAGTCACTCCATAAATAATGACTTTCTTTTAAAGTGGTCACTGTAAACATGCAGTGAGGCAATAACACCTTTTGAGACTATTTAAAAGTGGTCCCAAACTGCTGCATTTTGAAGTTTTCATACTTGAGATACATAGAAATATCTTTCTATCTAAACCCACTTAAGGGTAGTTCTCTTCTCCGTAGGTGGATATCCTCTCATCCTCTTTACCTCTTAAGTCTGGGTCCTCTGCCAGTGGTTGAGTCTTTGACCTACAGATGTGAAGAATTATGATATAGCCCAAATAATTAGATACATTATTTAATACATCTTAAAATATAATCCTTAAATATTTGTTTAATATTTATTTACACAGGAGCCTGGATAATGCCTTAGGGAAGGACAGAGAAGTGGAATGCTGACAAGCAGAGCTCACCTTTTACTTCTGCTGTCTTGATCGATTCACTTTGCCCCCCGAGTTTTATACTTCATTCAGCATTTTCTTCTTTTACTTTTAATTATAGAAAAGTAGGCCCAGATATTCAGTATTTACATCTGACAGTTGTTAACATTTTCCCATGTTTGCATCATCTATTTGCTGATGCATTTTAAAGTAAATTAGAGATAACAGGCCATTTCAGTCCTATGAATTTCAACAAGTCTTCATAAAATAAGGAAATTTTCCTGTGTAAACACAACATGATTATTACACCTAAGATTAATAATATTTTAAAATGTCATCTAACAGCCTGCATTTAGCCAGACCCAGCTTCCTAAATGATGGCTTAGAGATGGATCATCTCTATTACTCAAACCTGCATTTTAGAGTGTCACTTTAATTTCAACTCCAAACTCTCATAGTATGATGCTGTTTACTCGTCCTCCCAATGACATAGATGCTTCTTTTGAGAATGATTCTAGTGAATGAGACTGTTTCCATTATGTTACATCCCCAAAAATCTGTTAGTGTAGCTGCAACCCTGGAGCAGCCTCCTTTTTCTTTCTCAGTCCAGGCCTTGGAGCTTTTGAAGGAGATTGTTTGAGGTGAGGAATCATCAGAACTTGGCACCACAGCTGGAGTGCAGGAGACTAAGACATGAAGCAGGAGCAAAGGCATATATTGTGATCAAGCTCGTAAAGTAGGAAGAAAGCTAAAACATTTAACATCTATGAAACTGACTCTTGCACATGAAATTCCAAGCTTCATAATTCAGATGCTTTAAAAGAACACAATATGAATCTTAGAATTTTGGTCAAAATGAGGTAAGCAGCCTTGTTGTTTGAGCAGCTTGCTCAATTATACTACCTCTTCGGCAGGAGTTCCAGTGTTTTTACTGGAGATGAAACTGCACCAAATGCTAACTGTAGACATTAAAAGCCATCATGAATCAAGGCTAAGACAGGACATATCTTCAGAGTTCTGTGCCCTAAGATATGCAATGGGAATGAAAACTGCAGTGATTATACACATTTATTCCCCAAAGGGCAATGAGTCTCGAAGAGCAGAAGCTGACACTAAGACTCATGAATAGAAGATAAAATGTCCTTTTTCATCTACAGGACAAAAGCTGATGTTCAGACTAAAGATTTCCAAAAAGTATGCTAACCAAAATAACTACAGAACTATAAGCATTTGTGATGATAATATTAGAGTCTATGCTTTACTGATGGCAAATACATATTTTTCCTCTGGGAACTAAATACTCCACAGTGCTAACTGCCAACCACAGAGTTAACTTACCTACTAAAGTACCAGTGAAAAAGAAATTGTAGGAGGAAGGGATAATATATGTAGATGGCAGAATATTGAACATAATTTGTATCCTGACTTAACAGTGCAGAAGCCAAAATGAATGAATGATTGATAATGATGATGCATGCCCTAGGAACATTGTCTCATCAGGAAAGTCAAGATGAAAAGAATATATGTTATTCTGTAGATACTCAAACAGGATCAGCACTGACCTGATTGTGTTTAAAATACAATGTTGCAGTTTACTAGTTATGTCATATTGAATAAGTTACTAAAACTTTTAAAAGTCTCAGCTTCTTTATCTGTGAACTGGAGAATCTATCCACCAAAAAAGTAGTTAAGGATCAACTAAGTCATGCAAGAAAATGTCTTTTACAATATATGTTAGCTGTTATCTATGTGGTTTGTTTGGAAGCTGGGAGTGCCAGTTTGATATTTTATCATTATAACAAATTTATCTGAATAGCTTACTATGGGCAGCCAGCCTGCAAGATGACCCCAGTAATTCCTACCTCCTGGTATTCATGGCTTTGTGTAGCCATTTCCAAAATGAATGAGGTCAACCCATATAACCACTAGGAGACTGTAAAAATGACAGTGTATGACTTCCAAAGCTAGGTGATAAAAGACATTATAGCTCTACATCACTCTCCCTTGGATCACTCTGGGGAAAGCGAAGTACTACGTTGTGAGGACACTCAAGCAGCACTATGGTGGAACACGTATGGCAAAGAACTGAGGATGCCTGTCAAAAATCATGTGAGTGGGCCATCTTGGAAGTAAATCCTTCAACCCGGTCAAACCCTCAGACAACTCCATTCCAAATTCTTGAGTACAGTGCCATGAAAGACTCTGAGCCAGAATCACACAGCTCCTTAGCCAGCTACTCCTGAATTCCTGAACCACAGAAATTGCAGGATAATAAATCGTTGTTTGAAATCACTGTCAGAATAATTTAATTTGTTCAGCAGAATTAATAATTAATATACTTCCCATTTTATGCTAGACTGGAAATGAATACAATCCATGTGATCTTGTTATAATGCAATCAAAACTGTGTATCAAGATGTCTTCATGTTGACTGAATCCCAATTTAATTAAAAGAGTTTGTTATTAATGCATGGCAATACCCTTTCAAGAAAAAACTACCTAATTTAAAAAGATAACATGAAAGACTGAGAACTAGGAGAGTAAGCAGGTCAAAAGCAATTGAAGCTGTAAGGGTAATACAGGGGAAAAACCTGGAATAAGTAGGAATTCTAATGAAAAGACTTCTTCATATTAGAGCCTATGAAATCATGTGTAGGCCAGCCAGCCAAAATCATGTATTTAGGATTTGGTAAGATGGTTTTGACAAAGAATAATCCAGAGTGTACATGTGGTTTGGTGATGTGGACAAGTCCTCATTGCTTATTGCTCCCTTCAGGGATATGTTTAGTGTTTCTGAAACTCTGCCTGAGTTCCAGATATATACTAGTGGGCTCAAACCACTACTGGTAATGAATGAAGACAAACTTCACATCTTCTGTAGGGATCATTCCATATCTCATAACTCTACCATATGAAAGACCAAGATTGATACTAATTTTTTACCCATAAGCCAAGAAATGTGAAGAGTCATATCAATTTAAGTGCATCAGGCACCAGTTAGTTGTATAGTATTTCCTGAAGATATTTTTTAAGACTTTATTTTTTGGAGCAGATTTAGGTTCCAAGCAATATTGAGAAGGTACAGAGATTTCCCATATATCTCCTGCCCATAGCCTTATCCACTATCAAAATCCCCCACAAAACACACCATTTAGTGTTATCAATGTTCCTTATTTTGGCTGTTTCAGTAGGCAAAAAATGGTATTTTGCTATTGTTTTTAATTTGCATTTCTCCAATGACAGATGATATGGAGCATCCTTTCATATGCTTATTTGCTATCTGTATATCTTCTTTGGTGTGATCCCCTGATCTTAGTGGAAAAACATTGAGTTTCTCACCATTAAGTATACTGTTAGCTGTAGGATGTTTGTATTAATTATCAAGTTGAGGAAATTCTCTTTTATTCCTAGTTTAATACGAGCTTTTGTCATGAATGAGTGTTGAATGTTGTCAAGTGCTTTTTCTGTATCTATTGATATGATCATATTTTTTTGCCTGTTGGTGTGATGGGTTACATTAACTAATTTTTGGGTATTGAACCCATCATTGCATACCTGGTTAAAATGGGAAATAAATCCCATTTAGTTGTGGTAGGTAATTCTTTCTATACACTTTCTGTTCAATTTGTTAATATTGCTTAGGGCTTTTGCATCTATGTTCGTGAGAAATATTAGTCCATAGTCTTTTTATAATGTCTTTGTTTTAAGTCTTGTAAAATCTTTATCCCATTTTTTAATTGAGTTGTTTGCTTTTTAATTGCTGACATTTAAGAGTTTCTTTAGTAATCACTTTCTTGATTACTGTAACTTTATAGTAATTCTTGAGGTCAGGTAGTGTCAGTCCTCCAACTTCTCCTTCAATATTCTGTTAGCTGTTCTGGGTCTTTTTCTTCTCCATATCAACTTTACAGTCAGTTTGTTGATATCCGCAAAATAATTTGCTGAGATTTTGATTGGTATTGAATTGAATCTATTGATCAAGTTGGAAGGAACTGACATCTTGACAATATTAAGTCATTCTATTCACATAGAATATCTTTTTGTGTATTTACTTCTTTCATTTCTTTCATCAGCATTTTGTAGTTTTTTCTCATATAGATCTCGTACATATACTGTTAGGTTTATACCTAAGTATTTCTTTTTTAGAGGTGCTACATTTTTTATTTCAAATTCCAATATTTCACTGCTAGTACAGAGTAAAGCAATTGATTTTGTATATTAAACGTGTATCGTGCAATCTTTCTATAATTATTTATTAGTTCCAAGAGTTTCTTGGTCATTTCTTCTGGATTTTCTACATAAATGGTGATGTCACTGGATGATAAAGACAGTTTTATTTCTTCCTTCCCAGTACATATATGCTTTTATTTCCTTTCTTTGTCTTACTGCACTAGCTAGAACTTCCAGTAAAATGATGGAAAGTAGTGGTGAAAGGGGACATCTTTGCCTTGTTCTCATCTTAGCGGTAAAGTTTTGAGTTTTCACCAGTAAGTATCATGTTAGCTATAGGGTTTTTGCAGAAATTTTTTATCAAGTTGAGGAAGTTACCCTCTATTTCTAGTTTAATGGAAGTTTTGTTTTTTTTCTAAATTAAGGTATCATTGATACACAATCTTACAATGGTTCCACATGAACAACATTGTGGTTCCAACATTCACCCATATTATCACGTCCACCACCCCCAACCACATTATAGTCATTGTCCAGCAGCATAATAAGATGCTATAGAGTCATTACTTGTCTTCTCCATGATGTACTGCCTTCCCAGTGACCTACCTATATTGTGATTGCTAATTATACTGCCACTTAATCCCCTTCTCCATCCCTCTCCAACCACCCTCCCCAGTCAAAATCCCTCTGGTAACTTCTAGTTCCTTCTTGGAGTCTGCAAGTCTGCTGTTTTGTTCCTTCACTTTTGCTTTGCTGTTATACTACACAAATGAGTGAAATGATACAGTACTTGTCTGTCTCCGCCTGGCTTATTTCACTGAGCATAATACCCTCTAGCTCCCTCCATGTTGTTGCAAATGGTAGGGTTTGCCTTCTTATGGCTGAATAATATTCCATTGTGTATATGTACCACATCTTCTTTATCCAGCCATCTGCTGTTGGACACTTAGGAAGATTCCACATCTTGGCTATTGTAAATAGTGCTGCAATAAACACAGGCATGCATATGTCTTTTTGAATCTGAGATTTTGCTTTCTTTGGGTAAAATCCTAAGAGTGGAATTACTTGGTCAAATGATATTTTTATTTTTGGTGTTTTGAGGAACTTCCATATTACCTTCCACAATGGTTGAACTAATTTACATTCCCACCAACAGTGTAGGAGGGTTCCCTTTCTCTGCATCCTCGTCAGCATTTGTTGTTCCTTGTCTTTTGAATGTTGGCCATCTTAACTGGTATGAGCTAATATCTCACTGTGGTTTTAATTTGCAATTCCCTGATAATTAGGGATGTAGAGCATCTTTTCATGTGTCTGTTGGCCATCTGAATTTCTTCTTTGGAGAAGTATCTGTTCAGATCCTCTGCCCATTTCTTAACCAGGTTGCATGCTTTTTGGGTGTTGAGGTGTATGAGTTCTCTATGTATTTTTTTATGTTAATCCCTTGTCAGATATGTCATTTACAAACAATTCTCCATAGTGTAGCATACCTTTTTGTTCTACTGGTGTCCTTTGCTGTACAAAAGCTTTTTAGTTTGATGCAGTCTGATTTGTACATTTATGTTTTTGTTTCCTTTGCGTGAAGAGATATGCTCAGGAAAAAGTTGTTTATGTTTCTACTCAAAAGATTTTTACCTATGTTTTCTTCTAAGAGTTTTATGGTTTCATGAATAGCTTTCAGGTCATTGATGCATTTTGAGTTTACTTTTTGTATACAGTTAGACAATAATCCAGTTTCATTCTCTTACATGTATCTGTCCAGTTTGGCCAACATCAGTTGCTGAAGAGGCTGTCTTTTCCCTGCTGCATATCCATGGCTCCTTTATCGCATATTAATTGGCTGTATATGTGTGGATTTATATCTGGGCTCTCTATTCTGTTCCACTGATCTATGGGTCTGTTCTTGTGACAGTACCAAAGAGTTCATCATTAGTATATAAGAATGCAAAAGATTTCTGTATTTTAATTTTGTATCCTGCAACTTTGCTGAATTAAGTTATTAGTTCTAGTAGTTTGGGATATATTATTTAGGGCTTTTTATGTACAATATCATGCCATCTGCAAACAAGGACACTTTAACTTCTTCCTTACCCAATTTGTATGCCTTTTATTTCTTTGTGTTGCCAGATTGCTGTGCCTAGGACCTCCAGTACTATGTTGAATAAAAGTGGGGAGAGTGGGAATTCTTGTCCTGTTCCTGATCTTAGAGGAAAAATTTTCAGCTTTTCACTGTTAAATATGATGGCTGTGGGTCTGTCATATATGGCCTTTATTATATTGAGGTACTTCCCCTTTATGCCCATTTGTTGAGAGTTTTGATCATGAAGGGATGTTGAATTTTGTCAAATGCTTTTTCACCATCTATGGAGATAATCATGTGGTTTTTGTTCTTCTTTTTGTGGATGTGGTGTATAATGTTTATGGATTTTCGTATATTGTACCATCCTGTGTCTCTGGAATAAATTCTACTTGATCATGATGGATGATCTTTATGATGTGTTTTTGAATTGGTATGCTAATATTTTGTTGAGTAATTTTGCATCTAAGTTCATCAAGGATATTGGTCTGTAATTTTCTTTTTCTGTCGTGTCCTTGCCTGGTTTTGGTATTACAGTGATGTTGGCCTCATAGAATGAGTTTGGAAATATTCCTTCCTCTTCTACTTTTTCGAAAACTTGAAGGAGGATGGGTGTTAGGTCTTCACTAAATGTTTGATAAAATTCAGCAGTGAAACCATGTAGTCCAGGCATTTGTGCTTAGGTAGTTTTTTGATTACCTATTCAATTTCGTTGCTAGTAATTGGTCTATTCAGATTTTCTGTTTCTTCCTGGGTCAGCCTTGGAAGGTTGTATTTTTCTAGAAAGTTGTACATTTCTTCTAGGTTATCCAGTTTTTTAGCATGTAAATTTTCATAGTATTCTCTAATAATTCTTTGTATTCCTGTGGTGTCCGTGGTGATTTTTCCTTTCTGGTTTATGATTCTGTTTATGTGTGTACACTCTCTTTTTTTCTTGAAAAGTCTGGCCAGGGCTTTGTTTATTTTGTTAATTTTCTGAAAGAGCCAGCTCCTGGTCTCATTGATTCTTTCTCATTTTATTCTTCTTAATTTTATTTATTTCTACTCTGATCTTTATTATGTCCCTCCTTCTACTGACTTTGGACCTCATTTGTTCTTCTTTTCCTAGTTTCATTAGTTGTGAGTTTAGATTGATCATTCAGGATTGTTCTTTCTTGAGGTAAACCTGTATTGCAATATACTTTCCTCACAGAATTACCTTCACAAAATCCCACAGCTCTTGGGGTGTTGAATAATTGTTGTCATTTGTCTCCATATATTGCTTGATTTCTGTTTTTATTTGGTCATTGACCCATTGATTATTTAGGAGCATGTTGTTAAGATTCCATGTTTGTGGGCATTTTTGTTCTCTTTGCATAATTTATTTGTTGTTTCATACCTTTGGTGGTCTAAGAAGCTTGTTCGTACAATTTCAATCCTCCTGAATTTACCAAGGCTCTTTTTGTGTCCTAGTATGTGATTTATTCTGGAAAACGTTCCATGCGCACTTGAGAAGAATGTGTATTCTGCTGCTTTTAGTGGAGTGTTCTGTAGATGTCTGTTAGGTCCATCTGTTCTATTACATTATGCAGTGCCTCTGTCTCTTACTTTTTTTCTTTTTGGTTGATCTGTCTTTTGGATGGAGTGGTATGTTGAAGTCTCTTAAAATGAATGCATTGCGTCCTATTTCCCTCTTTACTTCTGCTAGCATTTGTCGCACATAATTAGGTGCTCCGATGTTGGGTGAATAGATATTTGTAATGGTTATATCCTCTTGTTGAACTAACCCCTTTACCATTATGTAATCTCCTTCTTTGTCTTTTGTTACTTTCTTTGTTTTGAAGACTATTTTGTCTGATACAAGTACTTCAACTTCTGCTTTTTTCTCCCTATTAGTTGTATGAAGTATCTTATTCCATCCCTTCACCTTTTCTTTGTGTATGTATTTGTTTTGAAATGAGTGTCTTGTAGGCAGCATACAGACGGGTCTTGTTTTTTTTTATCCATTCTCTAACTCTCTGTCCCCCTTTTTTTTTTTTGGTAATGTTAACGTACAATTACTTGAACAATACTATGGTTACTAGAACCCCTATTATCAACTCCCCCCACATACCCCATTACTGAAACTGTCCATTAGCGTAGTAAGATGCTATAGAATCATTACTTGTCTTCTCAGTGTTATACTGCCTTCCCTGTATCCCCGCACTGATACATTATGTGTGCTAACTGTCATACTCCTTTTTCCCCCTTATCCCTCCCTTCCCACATATCCTCCCCAGTCCCTATCCTTTGGTAACTGTTAGTCCATTCTTGGCTTCTGTGAGTCTGCTGCTGTTTTGTTCCTTCAGTTTTCTCTTTGTTCTTATACTCCACAGATGAGTGAAATAATTTGATACTTGTCTTTCTCCGCCTGGCTTATTTCACTGAGCATAATACCCTCTAGCTCCATCCATGCTGTTGCAAATGGTAGGATTTGTTTTCTTCCTATGGCTGAATAATATTCCATTGTGTATATGTACCACATCTTCTTTATCCATTCATCTACTGATGGACACTTAGGTTGCTTCCATTTCTTGGCTATTGTAAATAGTGCTGCCATAAACATAGGGATGCATATGTCTTTTTCAAACTGGGTTCCTGCATTCTTAGGGTAAATTCCTAGGAGTGTAATTCCTGGGTCAAATGGTATTTCTATTTTGAGTTTTTTGAGGAACCTCCATACTGCTTTCCATAATGGTTGAACTAATTACATTCCCACCAGCAGTGCAGGAGGATTCTCCTTTCTCCACATCTTCACCAACATTTGTTGTTGTTTGTCTTTTGGATGTTAGCCATCCTAAGTGGTGTGAGGTGATATCTCATTGAGGTTTTAATTTGCATTTCTCTGATGATTAGCAATGTTGAGTATCTTTTAATGTGCCTGTTGCCCATCAGAATTTCTTCTTTGGACAAGTGTCTGCTCATCTCCTCTACCCATTTTTTAACTGGCATATTTGCTTTTTGTTTGTTGAGGTGTGTGAGCTCTTTATATATTTTGGATGTCAACCCCTTATCAGATATGTCATATATAAATATATTCTCCCATAGTGTAGGATGTCTTTTTGTTCTACTGATGGTGTCCTTTGCTGTACAGAAGCTTTTTAGTTTGATATAGTCCCACTTGTTCATATTTGCTTTTGTTTCCCTTTCCCGGGGAGATATGTTCATGAAGAATTTGCTCATGTTTATGTCCAAGAGATTTTTGCCTATGTTTTTTTCAAAGAGTTTTATGGTTTGATGACTTACATTCAGGTCTTTGATCCATTTTGAGTTTACTTTTGTATATGGGGTTAGACAGTAATCCTGTTTCACTTTCTTACATGTAGCTGTCCAGTTTTTCCAACACCAGCTGTTGAAGAGGCTGTCATTTCCCCATTGTATATCCATGGCTCGTTTATCATATATTATTTGACCATATATGCTTGGGTTTATATCTGGGCTCTCTTTTGTGTTACTGGTCTATGGGTCTGTTCTTGTGCCAGTACCAAATAGTCTTGATTACTGTGGCTTTGTAGTAGAGCCTGAAGTCAGGGGAGCGTAATTCTCCCCAGCTTTATTCTTCTGTCTCAGGATTGCTTTGGCTATTCGGGGTCTTTGATAGTTCCATATGAATATTAGAACTATTTGTTCATGTGTTTAAGAATGCTGTTGATATTTTGATAGGGATTGCATTGAATCTGTAGATTGCTTTAGGCAGGATGGCCATTTTGACAATATTAATCCTACCTAGCCAAGAGCATGGGATGAATTTCCATTTATTACTGTCCTCTTTAATTTCTCTTAAGAGCGTTTTATAGTTTTCAGGGTATAGGTCTTTCACTTCCTTGGTTACGTTTATTCCTAGGTATTTTATTCTTTTTGATGCGATTGTGAATGGAATTGTTTTCCTGATTTCTCTTTCTGCTCGTTCATTGTTAGTGTATAGGAATGCAACAGATCTCTGTATTAATTTTGTATCCCACAACTTTACTGAATTCAGATAGTAGATCTAGTAGTTTTGTAGTGGATTATTTAGGGTTTTTTATGTACAATACCATGTCATGTGCAAACAGGGACACTTTGACTTCTTCCTTACCAATCTGGATGCCTTTTATTTCTTTGTGTTGTCTTATTGCCATGGCCAGGACCTCTAGAACTCTGTTGAATAAACGTGGGGAGACTGGGCATCCTTGTCTTGTTCCTGATCTTAAAGGAAAAGCTTTCAGCTTCTCACTGTTAAGATAATGTTTGCTGTGGGTTTGTCATATATGGCCTTTATTATGTTGTGGCACTTGCCCTCTATATGCATTTTGTTGACAGTTTTAATCATGAATGGATGTTGAATTTTGTTGAATACTTTTTCAGCATCTATGGAGATGATCATATGGTTTTTGTCCTTCATTTTGTTGATGTAGTGGATGATGATGATGGATTTTCGAATCTTTTAACATCCTTGCATCACTTTGATGAATCCCACTTGATCATGATGGATGATCTTTTTGATGGATTTTTGAATTTGGTTTGCTAATGTTTTGTTGAGTATTTTTGCATCTATGTTCATCAGGGATATTGGTCTGTAGTTTTCTTTTATTGTGGTGTATTTCCCTGGGTTTGGTATTAGAGTGATGTTGGCCTCATAGAATGATTTGGGGAGTATTTCCTCATCTTCTACTTTTTGGAAAACTCTTTAGGAGGATAGGCATTAGGTCTTCTCTAAATGTTTGATAAAATTCAGCCGGGATTTTATTCTTAGGTAGGTTTTGATTACCAATTCAATTTCTTTGCTGGTCATTCGTCTATTCAGATTTTCTGTTTCTTCCTGGTCAGCCTTGGAAGGTTGTATTTTTCTAGAAAGTTGTCCATTTCTTCTAGGTTATCCAGTTTGTTACCATATAATTTTTCATAGTATTTTCTCATAAATCTTTGTATTTCTTTGGTGTCTGCAGTGATTTTTCCTTTCTCATTTCTGATTCTGTTTATGTGTGTAGACTCTCTTTTTTTCTTGATGAGTCTGGCTAGGGGTTTATCTATTTTGTTCATTTTCCGAAGAACCAGCTCTTGCTTCTTCTCAATTTTATTTATTTATTTTTTAATCTTTATTATGTCCCTCCTTCTACCGACTATGGACCTCATTTGTTCTTCCTTTTCTAGTTTCATTAATTGTGAGTTTAGACTGTTCATTTGGGATTGTTCTTCTTTCCTGAGGTATGCCTGTATTGAAACGTATTTCCCTCTTAGCACGGCCTTCGCTGCATCCACAGATTTTGCGGTGTTGAATTATTGTCATTTGTCTCCATATATTGCTTGATCTCTATTTTTATTTCATCATTGATCCACTGATTATTTAGGAGCATGTTATTAAGCCTCCATGTGTTTGTGGGCTTTTTTGTTTTCTTTCTGTAATTTATTTCTAGTTTCATACCTTTGTGATTTGAGAAGCTGGTTGGTACAATTTCAATCTTTTTGCATTTAGTGAGGTTTTTTTTTTTGTGGCTTAGTATATGATCTATTCTTGAAAATGTTCCATGTGCACTTGAGAAGAATGTGCATCCTGTTGCTTTTGGATGGAGTGTTCTGTAGATGTCCATTAGGTCCATCTGTTCTAATGTGTTGTTCAGTGCCTCTGTCTCTTTACTTATTTTTTGTCTGGTTGATCTGTCCTTTGGAGTGAGTGGTGTGTTGAAGTCTCCTGAAATGAATACATGGCATTCTATTTCCCCCTTTAATTCTTTTAGTATTTGTTTCACATATATAGGTGATCCTGTGTTGGGTGCATACATATTTGTAATAGTTATATCCTGTTGTTGTCCTGACCCTTTTATCATTATGTAATGTCCTTCTTTGTCTCTTGTGACTTTGTTTTGATGTCTATTTTGTCTGATACAAGTACTGCAACTCCTGCTTTTTTCTCCCTATTAGTTGCATGAAATATCTTTTTCCACCCCTTTACTTGTAGTCTTTGTATGTCTTTGGGTTTGAAGTGAGTGTCTTGTAGGCAGCATATAGATGAGTCTTGTCTTTTTATCTATTCAGTGACTCTTCGTCTTTTGATTGGTGCATTCAGACCATTTACATATAGGGTGATAATCAATAGGTATGTACTTATTGCCATTGCAGGCTTTAGATTTGTGGTTACAAAGGTTCAAAGGTAATTCCCTTACTATATAACAGTCTAATTTAACTGACTTCATATGCTATTACAAACACAACCTAAGGGTTCTTTTTTTTCCCTCCTTTTTCTTCCTCCTCTATTCTTTGTATGTTATGAATCTTATTCTTTATTCTTTGTCTATCCCTTTGGTGACATCTATCTAGCCTTAGAAATACTTCCATCCCTTCAAAATGCACTGGAGAGGTGGTTAGTGGGAGGTAAATTCTTTCAACTTTTGCTTATCTGGAAATTGTTTAATCCTTCCTTCAAATTTAAATGATAATCTTGCTGGGTAGAATATTCTTGTTTCAAGGCCCTTCTGCTTCATTGCATTAAATATATCATGCCACTCCCTTCTTGCCTGTAAGGTGTCTGTTTAGAAGTCTGATTATAGCCTGATGGGTTTTCCTTTGTGTGTGATTTTTCTCTCTCTAACATCTTTAAAAGTCTGTCTTTATCCTTGATCTTTGCCATTTTAATTATTATATTTCTTAATGATGTCTTCCTTGGGTCCATTGTGTTGGAAGATCTGTGCATCTCGATGGCTTGAGAGACTATCTCCTTCTCCAGATTGGGGAAGTTTTCAGCAATTACCCCCTCAATGACACTTTGTATCCCTTTTTCTCTCTCTTCTTCTTCTGGTACCCCTATTATGCAAATGGAATATTATTCCATTTGGATTGGTCACACAGTTCTCTCAATGTTCTTTCATTCTTAAGAGATTCTTTTTTCTCTCTGTGCCTCAGCTCCTTTGTATTCCTCAGCTCTAATTTCTATTCCATTTACCATCTCTTCTACTATATCTAATCTGCTTTGGAATCCCTCCATTGTATGTTTCATTTCAGATATGTAATTTCTTAATGATTGAATCTCCCACTTAAATTCGTTCCTGAGTTCTTTAATATTTTTCTGTACCTCCATAAGCATGTTTATGATTTTTACTTTGAAGTCTCTTTCAGGAAGATTGGTGAGTTGTTTCATTTGGCCCTTTTTCTGGGGTTTGTGAGATTTTGGTCTGACCATGTTGTTTTGACGTTTCATATTTCTGTGTGGTGCCTTCTATTGCCCAGAATCTCCAGTCTCGGGAGCTGCTCAGCCCCTAGAATGAGGTTGGGGGTCATAGGTGAGCATAGCTGGTGTCTGGGGGGAGGAAATATCTCTTTTCTGATTCCCATCTGTGGTGGCTGTCTCCAATGTCAGAGCCAGTGGGCCAAGGACACACATGTAAGCCTCTGCTTTGTGTCTCTAGCTGTTGTAGGTGGGGCCTCCCTCTGGCTGGCCTGATGCCAGCACAGTGACTGCCAGTTTGCAAACCGGTGCTGTCAGGCTAGGAGGAAAGTGCAGCAGGCTGCGTGTCTCAGTGGGGGACCTTGGAGCTGAGTAGGCAGCCAGGGGGATGGATCACCTGAAGTTCCTCAAAGTTCCCAACCAGCTGGACAGAGTGTGCCCAGACAACCTTGTCCAGTTCTCCCTTCTCCCGCACAGCAGGCTCCGTACAAACCCCGGCCCTTCAGCAGCCCTCTCGCTGCTAGGAAGCCTCTGAAACTGCCTGCCTTTTCTCTAACACAGAGCGGCCTGATGTGGATCCCCTCCTCCACAAACGGCCGGAATGTTTGTCTCTCAAGCACTCCGCATGTTCAAGCTCCCCAATGTCCAGAGCACCACACAATATAGGTTTCTGCTCACAAAGCTGATGTCCAGGGCTAGGTGTTCAGCAGTCCCAAGCTTCCACCCCCTCCCGGCTCCATTTCTCTTCCTCTGCCAGTGAGCTGGGGTGGGGGAAGTGCCTGGGTCCTGCCGGATTAAGGCTTTAGTACATTATCGTGAGGTCTGTATTCAGTCTGGTTCACCTTTCTTACTTGATGCTGTTTTATGATTAGTTGTATTAATTAACTATATTTTTGTACAATTTGTGGTTTGGGGAGGAGTTCTCCATCTCACCTCTCCTGCCGCCATCTTGAATCTCTCAGACTTGAGCTCTTCCTCTCTGTCTCTTTTAACCTCTACGTTATTTAGAAGTGTTTTGTTTAAACTCCAAGTATTTTGAGATTTTCCAACTCTCATTTTGCTTTTGCTTTTAGTTTAATTCCACTGTAGTCTATGAGTGAACCTTGAATAATTTCTTTTGTTTTAAACTGGCAAAGGCATAGTTTATGGTTAGAATTGGTAGTTCATCTTGGTTAATATTCCATGTGAACTTGAAAAGAATGTGTATTCTGGTATTGTTAGAGAAACTAGTATAAAAATTTGTATACATAGATTATGTCTTCTTGAAGAATTTAGCCCTTTATCATTATTAATGGCGTTCTTCATTCCTGGTTATTTTCATTTCTCTGAAGTCAACTCACTCTGAAATGAATATGGCTATTCCGGTTTCCTTTTTATTAGTATTCTTATGGTTTATCTTTCTCCATATTTCTACTTGTAATCCACCTGTATTTTTATATTTCAAGTGATTTTTATGGACAACATATAGTTGGGTCTTTTTTTAATCACCTCTGACAATCTTTCTTTTAATTAGTATATTATAATACTAACATTGAAAGTGATTAATGATATAATTAGACTAGTACCCACAATATTTGTTATTGTTTTCTTATTGTCCTTGTTCTTTGTATTTGTTTTTTCTTCTACTATTTTTCTGCCTTCTCTGGTTTTAACTGAGCATTTTATGTTATTCCATTTTCTATCCTCTCTTATCATACCAATGATTACTTCATTTTTTACTTTTTATGGTGGTTACTCTATAGTTGCAATACACATAACTAATCCAAGTCCACTTTCAAATAGCACTATACCACTTCATAGGTATAAGTTCCTCATATCAGAGTATTCTTAATTCCTCCCTCACATCTCTATGACATTGCTGCATTCATTTCACTTATTCATAAACTATACTCACTAAATATATTGCTGCCAATATTATTTTGAAGAAACTGTTATCTCTGATCAATTAAAAATAATAAGAAAAATAAGTCTTGTTTTATGCTCTTTCATTCCTCTTCAATACTGTTTCTTTATACAGATCTGGTATCTGATCTATATAATTTTCCTTATTTCTGCAGAATTTCTTTTATCATTTCTTGCAAGACCAATATCCCAGTAAAACATTCCCTCAATTTTTGTTTACTTGAGAAATTTTTATTTCTTCTTCACTTTTAAAGTATAATTTTGATGGATACATAATTAACTAAATTGCTGGTGTTTTGTTGTTTCTTTCACTATTTTCAATATCTCCTTCTTTTTTCTTTCTAGCATTATTTATGAGGAGAAGTCTGATTTAATTCCTCTCCATGATCCTCTGCAGTGAAGATATTTGCTCTCCTTCCCCTTCCCACTCCGTGGTTTCTTTCAATATTTTCTCTGTCTTTGATTTTGGGCAATTTAAATATGGTATGCTTCATGTAGTTTTTTGGTATATATCCTGCTGGTTCCCTCAGCTTCCTGGATTTGTGGTTTTGCATCTTTCATTAATTTTGGACTATTCTCAGTCACTCTTACCACAAATATTTCTTCTGTTCCTTTCGCTCTTCTCCTTCTAATATTCCCATTACACCTTTTGTAATTATCCCATAATTCTTAGACATTCTGTTATTTTTTAAAAATTCATTTATTCTCTTTGCTCCTCGGTTTTGGAAATTTCTGTTGACATTTCTTCAAGCTCATTGATTCTTTAATCAGCCATGTTCAGGACACTGATGATGAGCCCATTTCATTTCTGTTACAGTGTTTTTTTGATCTTTAGTATTTTTTATTCTTTTTGGGAGTTTCCACCCTTCTAACATTACCTATCTCTTTTTACATGTTGTCCACTTTTAATGGATCCCATAGAATATTAATTACAGTTGCTTTTAATTCCTCATTTGATAATTATAACATATTTGTCATATAACTATGTCTAGTTCTGATGTTTCCTCTCTGCCTGCAAATGATGTTTTGTGTCTTACTAGTCTCTTAATTCTTTGTTAAAAGCTGTATATGATGTACTGGGTAAAAGGAACTGAACTAAATATGCCTTTACTGTGAGGTTTTGAGTTATTTTTCCTAGCTAGGAGTTAGCCTGTATTTACTGTTGACTATGGTTGTGTATATCAGAGGGTAAAATTTCCTCTGGTGTCCTTGTTTTTGTCTCCCTATTGTCTGGGTTTCCTAGAGATTTCATCTTAAATACTGAAATAAATTCTGAGATGTACAGTCTTTCAGGTGCATTACTCTATTATTATATAAAAATTCTATTGATATGGTGATAAAGTGTAGTAGGAAAAAAGCATTCTATTTTCCTATTATTAGGCCTCAGCCCTTTTGTGAGCCTTTTGTGCCCCTGGGCTGTGACCTTCATGAGTACTTCTCAGTCTTCCCCCTACCCCATCAGGTGAGACAGGAAGCCTAGAAGGGGCTGGTGTTGGGTATTTACTTTCCTCCACATAGAATTTCAAGTGTGCTACAGTTGAGTATCTCACTTCCCCCAAGTTTGCTAGACTCTGCGATACCCCATTTGGTTACTCGACTCTGGCAAAATGTTTTCCTTTGAGGGAAGTCCTAGTTAAGAAAAACAATGTTCTGGGTATATTTCAAATGGCTACTTTTTCCTTCCCCATGCCAGAAGAACAAGGGGTTTTTCTCTAATCTTCCCTAGGAGAACTTGAAAGGGCTTCTAGAAGTAAATCACATGTAAATCTGGGGAGTCTTGCTAAAACTGGGCCTCTGGATTATTTTAACTCTTAATTAAGTCTCTGCACAGTGAACCCAAGCAATCCATCTATTACAGTTAAAATTTCCTGCCTGAGTACTTCTTCCTGGGCTGTTTTTGCTTCTGGTCTTCTGCTCTAATAAGCTGTGATTCTCTGTATCCACCTGTTAGTCTCTTCAGTTTTGACAGAAACAGTTTACCCTCTCATCTCAATTAATCTAATGTATCAAAGAAGAGTCGATGATAATTTTCAGTTTGTTCAGTTTTGTTGTTGTTTTTGGTGGTGGTGGTATGAGGATGAGAGTGATACCATCTAAGCTTCTTACATGGTAGACTGGAAACCTGAATCCTGAAGAGTTTTGAATTGAACAATAGAGGGAGGTAGCACATTTGGCAGAGACTTCATGTACAGAGTAGCTGGTTGTAGCCATCATTCTATACAGACATTCTATACAAGACTTCATAACATCTCAGAACTCAATTAGTAAGAAAGACAGACATCAGTGTGCACAAAAAAAAAAAAACAAGTATCAAACTACTGACGCTTAGAAATGACTTCTAAAGACCTTATTCTGGAAACAAGTGAGTAAGAGGATATGGATCAAGAAATAGAGTTTATCAGGACATTAATTTCTAAGAGTGAGCTGAAATTTTTGAGTTATCCTGAGGTCATGCCAAAGGGAAATAATTTCAAAGTCACCACTGGATAGAGAAAATGTATAGAAAATGTGCCAAGAAATTAAAGCAAAAGAGTTCAGGCTCTGCAGAATAGTCCAAAGGTATACTGACCTACCAGAGAAGAAGAATCAATGGAGTGTTCAAAAAGTAGTGGCCAGAGTCAGTACGCACAGAGAAGGGTATTCAGGTAAATCCACAAATTATTCTGTAAACGCAGTCTCTCTGCCTCAATGTCCCTTTCATGTCCTGCTTAGTCTGTTTCAAAGGACCATGGTTCTACCCAGTAAGGAACAGTTGTCAATGTCCTCGTTATGTTTTCAAGAAAAGTGAGAAAGGCTGCTCACCTGCCCACTTCAAAATATTTTCAACTCAGATGCAATGGGGCCCGAAATTCTATTTCCATTAAGGAATTCTTAAGGTTTCCTCTAATTGTGATACTTGTGATACTTTTTAAAAACATAAATACTTTTAAAAGGACAAAAGCATTTATTCCATCAGTATTTTCATAATTTATTTATCAATGCTGCATTCTTCATAATAGGAGCTAGCTTATGAAAACTGGATACTCAGGGAGAGAGAGGAAGAGAAGGAAGAAAAAAGAGTTTTAAAAGCTGCTGATACCTTACAAACAGAGGACTGGCTGGAAGACAGTTTGTTTTTTTGTAAATTTGCACATGTGTATAAATGTATGTACATACATACACTTATCCAGAAGTGGTCTCACCAGCCTCAGAATCCCATAACACATTATTTGAACTCCTTGTATGACGCTTATTGCTTTACAAATACCTAATGCATATGATTCCTGTTTGTCCCTATAATAAACCTTAAGCTCTCTGAGATAAAAATTCAGTTTATTGAATTAATAAGTTGAATGAAACAATCTAGTCATTACTTATACATTTATTTAGGCATTTGTATATACACTATGTGCAAAGAAAGCACTACATCTAATATATCAAGGTAACCATCAATACTTCATGGTAACAATTTATTCATAGACGATTGCTGGAGGAACTAAACCCTTTTGTATATGGAAGACTTAGAAGAATTAAGTTCAGCACTGCAACTAAAAGGAAGTAGACTCAAGAGCTGTACATGTGTTGTAAAATTTGAAAATACTTTTGGAAGTCCTTTTTCATCCCTTTTAGGTACTTACTCAAAGGCAAGTGCAGTGCAAGAGGGAGACAGTAAAAGATTCTCAACATTTCAACACAGTTTGCTAAATTTCACCAAGTCTGTTGCTGGTTACGAATCACATATGTATTACTTTGTAACTGGAGTCAACAGAAATTAGAGAATAGGTGAGCAAAAATATTCTTGGAATTTTGGAGATTCAAAGCTATCCACCTGCTAACTTGCTGCTATTTGTAAGGAGAATAGCATCTCAATTTTCTTTATTAATGCAGTTTTAACTAAACACAAGCCAATAAATTAATAGTCCCAATGTTTATATATCTGTCTTATATGCCAATATTAAAGTGGTATCTTTGTAGTTTTATGTTTGTAAAGTTATATGAGAAAATACTGCCTTTAAATAATTATGATGTTGACATGGTTGCCATTATAACACTGTAATACTATAACTTGACTTGCTCCTTTCCTGTTCTCTCTCTCACTATCTTTCTACCCTATGTTGAGATTCATTATATTTAAATATAATAACAGATGAGCCTTAGGATTAGCAAAATTATGATTCGAGACCAAGTTTGCATTATATCCCAAAGATAGTAAAAGTAAATTAGTAGATGATAAATAGGTAGATGGAGACAAAAGCAAGTTCCTCTATCTCTTTCCCACAATGCCGTACCTTTGACCAACTCAACACTACCATCTCCCTCACACAAATGAGGACCAAATGGAAAGAGAGAATATTTTGTAGCTCTTTTCTTTGGACTGGCTTATTTAACCCAGGACTCCTTGGGTCTCACGATATTAACTAATTCAACATTACCATTACATAGGCCTATTACTTTAGTGTCTTCCAAATTTGCCTGAAGAAAAATCAAATCTTGGTTCTTTGTTAAAAACATAAATTCTGGCCACCAAACAGAATCTATTAAATCAGACTTTCTCTAATCTGTATGCTTAACAGAAGCCTCAGATAATTCCTATTATCAGGGAAGACTGGGAAACATCAATTGTGTTATTTAAAGTTTATCTGAACAACTATCTGAAGCAAGAGTTATGAGCTAAAAAAATAACCCAATTGTTACAAATTGAGAAAACACTTAGAGACAGTAAATACTTGGTTAAGTTTACACAGTGAAAAGGTGGGCTAGATCTTAAACTCATGTGTTCTGGCTCTGATTTTTAAAAATGCTTCTCCACCGAATGCTCTATTATTTCCATACACTGCTGGCCATGTGGCTGTTAGTCAAGATAATGGCTCTGGATAAAGTTGAAAAGTAAAAAATAACCTTCTCTTATAACTCACTGAGTCTCTCTGCTACCTCCTAGTATCTCTACTTCCACAGATTTCTTTAGACCTCTGGCTCTTTGAAGCATTTCTTTGCAACCTCCTACTGTAACCACTCTGCCTTCCTCTTGAAGGGTCCAGGATCAGTATTGTCCTTTCTTGCCCACCCTTATCCTTTCCCTTTACTCATTCCTCCAGCAAATATGGTGTCTTCAGATAGACAGCAAGCCAGTAATTCAGAGCTGAAATATAGGATGTTAACAACCCTGAGTATACCGCTAGAAAACTGGACTCTCAGTGGCCTGAGGCAAAACATTTCAGTTCTTTGGGTTTCCCAAATGACTTGCTTCAGTCTGATCAGAGCTAGAAGACAGAGATCATCTGCTCAAACCCCTTATTTTGGAAGAAGGGAAACCAAACTGTTAAAAGGTAATTTAGTAATTCAAATGAAATTGTAAAACTAAAATGTATAAAGTAATATGAGGATAGAATGTCTTTCTTTGTTCCTTGCCTAAGATAGATTCTCCTGTCATAGCTCATGCAGACCAGGAAATACCTCACTGCCTTTTTTGTGTAACTTCTCCATGCCAAACTTTGTACTCAGTGCTTTATATAAATTATATTTTACTCAACCTCTAAACAACCTTTCAAGCTAAATAATCCCATCTCCAATTGATTTATAAGGAAACTGACTCAGAGGTTAAATACCTGTTCCTTTTTGCAAAAAGAAAAATAAGGTGGAGAAAAACTCAAATTTAGGTTTTCCTTTTAAATTCTAAAATATTTCCCTGAGCCCCTTCTCAAGTAATTGTAACCTCACAGCTCCACTCTTCAAAATGTATATTTTCAAAATGTATAAATGCTTTTAACAAAGTAAGGCAAACATATGTTAGAAAACAGAATGTTCTTGTGTACAATGCTAAGAAGAGCTGATAGGAAAGGTAATATCCCAATAAAAGTCAGGAGAGATTCATATATAAAGACAGCTCAATGAGCCAGAACAATGATCAGAATCAACAGAGTGAAGTGCTGACCTGCCATAAGAAGTCTACATTTTGGTAGTTGCACAACAGAAGCACAAATACTAGATAAGAAGTGCTAGCATGACTGTTTGACAGTCAAAAAGCACTGAGTGTTTATTATCTGTCAGGTGCATTTATAGTCCCTGGGAATACAGCACTTAATATTTATAGAAACTTGTCTTTCGGTGGGGAGTGTGGAGGTGAAAAATGTGATATACACAAAGAACAAAAATCAAGCTAACTTCAATAAATTATTAGGTCAATAAAAATGATAAGTAGGGTAGTGGTAACAAGGGACTGAGAGGACTCCTTGAGGCAGAGTGATCAAGGAAGTCCTTTGATGAGGAGGTAGTATCTGCATGGAGTCCTGAAAAAGAAGTAAGCAGCTATGCAAAAATATAGAAGGAAGAAGATGGTTCAAGCAGAAGAAACAGCAAGAGCAGTGGCTATGAGATGCATAAGATCTTGCTGGGTTCAAGAGACAAAAATTATGTCAGTGTGGCTGTTGTATCACAAACACCTGAGAGAATAAATATAAATGAATTTGGAGACATATATCAAGGCTATATCATGTAGGGTCTTGTAGGTTCCAGTAATAGTTTATTCTAGACATAATGAAAAGTTATTTCAGGGTTTGACACTGAGTAAGGACATGCATTGATTTACTTTTGAAAATATCATTGTGACTCCTTTGTGGAGAAATATCTATAGGGAGAAGAGTAGAAACAGGGAGATATGTAATGAGGCACCTGGTAGAGTTCCATAAGGATGATAGTTTCTAGGACTACATATAGCAGTAGAGATAATGAGAAGTAGTTGAATTTTAGTTATATTTTGGCAGAAGAGCTAGCAGGACTTAATCTAATAGATTGACTCTAGAATATGAAAGAAAGAGAAGAGTCAAGAATTACTAAGTCCTAGATTTATAGCCTGAGCATCTAGAATGAAGTGGTAGTACCATTTCTTGAGGTGATGGGATAGTGTGGACTGAGGTGGAGGACTATGATTGATAGTTCTGTTTTGGCCATGTTCAATTTGCAATGTCTATTCAATAGCCTAGTAATGATTATTTAGCTATATTAGTTGGCCATATTAGACTTGTATGCTTAAGATATGTTTGGATGAGATATTTTTAAAGTTCAGCAGAATGCAAGTAGTATTCAAAACAATGGGATTGGTTGCAATCACATGGTAAGGGACTAGAGATAAAGAAGATTAGAAAGCTGAGGACTGAGACTGGAATCCTATGACAAGTCTATCAATAAGAGATTTCATAGAGAGCCGGAGTTATGAAAGAAATTTAAAAGCATAGTTAGTGAAGAGGAAAACCAGAAGAGCATGGTGTCCTTGAAGCAAAAGAAAAACATGTTCCAAGATAGAGGGAATAATTGATCATGTTAAATACTGTAGAGGACACTAGCAAGATGATGGAAAACTACTAGTCACAGGAAGATGTAGATTAATGGTGGCCTTGTTAAGAACTCTTTGCATAGAGTGATGAGGTCCAAAGTCCAAGTGGAATGGTTATGGGTGGGAAACAAAATGTGAGGTGAGTATGTGGAGAACACAAATAAAAGGAGCTACTTACATGATTTTTCTCCATGAATAGAAGCAGAGCAATAATATTCTTACTGCAAGGTTTTATATATGTGTGTGTGTGTGTATACACACAGACATATGTGACAATATGTTTAATTATATGTATGGGATAATATTTTAGAAGGTGTTTTGAAAGAACCAGTAAAGAATGGAAATTGAATGTAATACAGGAGAGAATGAGTTTAACTGTAGAAATTAAATCCTTAAGATGGTAATAGTGGATGTAATTTCTGGCACAAATTAACTTGGCCTTAGGGAGGACATCATTTTTACTAAAATAAAGGAAACTAAAATTAAGGAAAACAACACAGCAGAGTGGTGGAATTTTTGGTCAAGATAAATTAATTTTCATTTAGTTCCATTTATTGTGTGCAAGGTCATCAGCTAAGACAGTATTTGGGGAGTGAATACTGAAGATTTGAGAAGAAGGCATACAAATGTCACTTCAGAAAGTAGATGAGTAAATAATAGGAAAGTTTAGCAGGATTGTCTGTCAGTGTTGAGATTTCTTTTGATGTTGTGGAGATAAAGTAAGTCTAATCAGTGAATATTCTCTGATCTTTGACCTACTCATTCATAGGTGCAACACAAAAGGATAGTTGAGCTAACCTGGGATAGGGATATTCCATGTGAGTAGAATAAAGGGCAAGAGAGGATAAAGAATTTATAGGTTTGTAAGAGAATACAGGGCTGGGATAAAAAAATATATATCTAGGTTTCTAGGGAGAGGGAGGACCTGAAGTGATTGATGGATAGTGGAAAGATGTTAGGATAAATGGACTGCAGGTTTTCATGAGTTTCAGTTTAAATGGAATAAAAAATGTGAAAGTGAGTTGGAAGAAGAGAAGTTGATAATCAGAGATTACTGAAATGTTTGACTGACATGTTGGGAGTAGTGTAGGTATAGGTAATGACTATGTGACTGGATGGCCAAGAGGGTTTGAAGGAAAATGTTGTGGGAAACAAGCAATGATGGTTGTAGGAATATAGGGGATGGATGTAACATCTATTTGCATGAGGAAGTCTCAAGAAACATCTAGCTATGGGGAGGGAGACAAGAGCTAGATGCTCTGTGAATGATGGGAATAAACAAGATGTCAATAGATGACACTAATGGAATTGAAAGCTAAAAAAGCCTGATGAGTTCAACTTGAAAAAGTATAGTGTTTTTAAGGGGGAAAGAGAAGAAATACTTTTCAAGTAGTGATAAGGAATAGGAAAGACACTTGAGTTATGTGGAGTGTAGAAGAAAAAGCAATCTCCACTCAAGGGATTACAGAGATGTAGTATCTTTAGTGCAGCTACATTTCAGTTACACAAGAGAAAGACAAAGACTGTTCAAAGAAAGGGTTGAGAATAGAATGGTGTATGCTTGTTATGGTGATTCCAAAAGATACTGAAGGATCTGAACAGCTGGGAGGGTTGGAAATTAGAATAATATTGGTGAATATAAACAATTGCAAGGGAATAATCATTTGTATTATGACGTATGGTACTGCAACTTGGATTTCTGCTGACATTCAAGGATGTAGGTACAGTGGATTAATTCTGGAAATCAGAAACGGGATTGAAAACTGAAGCATTTGCTCATGGCCTGTGGGAGGAAGATCAACTCAGAAAAATATGGAATAACTATAGACTGAAAAATTGACTTTGCCTCTGAGTAAAGGGGCTAACTCATGACACAAAGAGGTGACTGGATGACATAATTTCACTTGAGAAATATGTGAAATGTATGAAAGTTTTAACTGACCAGCAGATCAATAAAAGTTGAAAACATGACTTTACACTAAAGAGAAAATATATATATTTTTTGACTGTATCAGTAAAAATTCACTGTCCCTAAAAAGTGAATATATGCACTGGTAGTAGAATGTATCCAGAGCACCATGGCTAATTCTAGACCTCATTCTCAAAGAATAACATTGGCAAGTGAAAGTCTATCCTCAGATCCCTAAGGTGTGGTGTAAAGCAAGAAGTTGTTGTGAATATGGTGAATAATAAAGAAATTGTCAGGGCATTGAACAAGCCATGTATATCAATAACAGAAAGAACCACCTCTGCAGATACAGGTACCCAGGCTCCTCTGGACATAATAGCACCTTTTAAAAGTATAAAGGATAGATTGCTGGGGAAATCTCATCTCTCCTAAAATGATCTTGCTAAAAATGTCATCAATAGGCCTTGTGTTTCAGGATAATCTAGGAAGGTTATTTAAAATATATGTTCCTAGGTCTCATGCCAGACCCCTTTAATCAAAATCACTGAGAATGAATGCAGAAATCTGTATTTTTAACGTGCTATATATCACAATCTCTTTCCCAATTTAATCACAGAAAGACTCAATTAGATCACTAATGTGCTAATAGGAGATGCTTGACAGGTACAGCTTTGGTGCACTATGCTCTACTAGATAAAACCTAGGCTTATCTTGGCTCACTGATATAACCCAGTGCTCAAATAGTGCCTGGAACAGAGTGGGTACTCAGTAAATATTTAGTAGTTAATGACTGAAGAAATGAATATTTTCTGTAATCTAGATTTAAGCCCTTTGTCTTCTCAACACAAATTTGGGTTATTACTACTGATTAAACATCTCTACACAGAGACTTCTCCCAACCTAAACTGCCTGTTCTAGAAAGGAGTCTCTCTACGACTAAGCTCCTGTCTACTTAACCTTTCCTCAGTCCACTCTTATCTTTGATTTCTGACCTTCTTATTCTAAATTAACTAAGAAAGCGTTAGCCTTCCATTTTATTATCCAAGCCTGATGCTAATGCATGCCTACCAAATTCACTAGCTAGATTTTAACTGTTCAGTCATGAATTGTTCAGGACAGTCTCATCTGGCATGAGAAATCAGGGCTTCAATCAAACCTACCATGATTAAACATGGCTGTGTCATGATCACTCCTAGCAAAAGTATAAATAAAATATGCCTAGTCTTAATGTGGTCATTCATTTCAAATAGTTTAAGGTCTAGCCTCTAAGAAAAAGAAAATATAATTATTCTGAGTTTTTCTAAGGACAGATTTTAAGACTAGTGAGAATAAGTTATAGAAAGAAGATTTTGATTCAAAATAAAGGAAAGCAATCTAAAATTAATCTCCCTACTAAAGCATCAACTGTCTGAAAGTATCCAGCCCTTTTTACTAAGAGAATTCAAATAGAAGCAAAATAATAATTTATTGAGAATAGAATCATAAAGCTTGAAGGAATTTTGGAGTTCAATTTAATATACTATTCCAACCTTATCCTTTTATAAGTGTGAAATCTAAGGTCTAGAAAAATTGAGATTTGTCTACATTTATACAGCTTATTAAAGTGATAAGGCGAGAAACATAACCTGGCCTTATGACTTTGTGCACTTATATACTCTAATTGTAGAAGTGATATCTGCTTTGGTTTATGTGACTCTAAATATATTATCTAAATTCTAAGACTAATAACTCCATATTTTGAACTCATTCTTTTTCTTTCTTTTTTGTTTATATCCAGAATTTTAGAGTTAATTAATTTTACATGGAAATGAAGTGAATCATGACCCTGTTTGCATATTTGCAAAGTGAAAAAAAAAATCAAACACAAAACTGCCTGAAAACAGCTTATGACAACCAGTTATTACTGAAAAAGAAACAGCTCTTTATTTTTGGCAGGTGAAACCAATTAAATGGCATCTATCTTCTTATTGTGTATAACAGGATCCTCCCCTTGGGCCTGAGAATATGATTTTGCCAATGGTAGGGAAAGGAAATAACATTTACAGAAAGTCAGCTTGGTAGGTGCTTCACATATATGTAATCACATCTAATTTCATTTAATCCATACAATATCTCTGTGAAATGGATATTATAGGCATTTTACAGATGAGGAAATTGTATCTCAAAATACTTTAGGGCCATGTTCAAAGCCATCTAGCCAATATATGGTAGAACAAGATTTGAAATTAGGTCTTAGGAGGACCAATTGTTCCAATTTGTTCAGGATGGGGGAGTTTCCCAGGATATGGGACTTTCATGTTAAGTTTGAGAAAGATTCAGGCAAAGTGAGATGGTTGTCCATCCTAGTTAGTCCCAAATCCAGGGAAAGAAGAAAGTTCTTTCACAAGCTCACCAAGTGCCAGTGACTTAATTGGAGGTAGGGTTGAGGGTCAGGAGTTGTGATGTAGCATGTTAAACATACAGATTTCTAGATCCATTCTCTGTGATTTTGACTGAATGGTCTGGAATCCTAAATCATTTGATATAAAAGGTCCATACATCACAGTTTTAGAAATTACATATTAGAAGGAAAGATCAGACTTTCCAAGCAATCTAGACTTCATACTCTTAAAGGGTCCTACTATGTCCAGAGAATTTAGACACCTGTATTTCCTGGCATCATTAGTAATATTTGCTTTAAAGATCATAATCACCATGGAAGCCTCATTTTAGTTGTGTTTGTTAATAAGTGGATAAATACAGTCTTCTCCTTAGGAAAAGATGGAATGTCATTCTATGGTCTTTGCAGCCAAAGGCCAAGTTCAAGAAACACCAGAAATGTGCAACTACTATTAACTAGATATCAGAATAATATCTTCAGAAAGTAGCTGTTAAACTCTATGTGTATAAGAAGCACACTGAGGATCAAATACACCATGCATTCTCATGCTATATTTTCTAAGTCTGCTTTTAATTAGTCTGAGGTAAGGCCCAGTATTATGGTTAATTTTATATGCCAACTAGACTGGCCCCAGTGCTGGGTGTATCTATGAGAATGTTTCTGGATGAGTTTACTATCTGAATCAGTAGACTGAGTAAAGCAGATTGCCCTTCCCAGTGTGGGTGGGCATCATGAAATCCACTGAGGGCAAGAGAACAAAAAGGCAAAAGAAGGAAAAATTCACTCTCTCTGCTGGCTGCATGAGCTGATACATCAGTCTTCTGCCCTTATACTGGGCTTACATCATTGGCACTCCTGGTTCTCCTGCCTTTGGACTCAGACTAAAATTCGTTAACACTGGCTTTCTTGGGTTTCCAGGTTGCAGCTGGCAGATCATGGGACTTCTCAGCTGCCATAATAACATGAGCCAACTCATTATATACATATATAACATCTCATAATATATATATAATTGGTTCTGTTCCTCTGGACAACCTTGATTAATATGTCCAAGGGTATACCTCTTACATACCCCTTCCTCCCAACTAATTGAATCTGATGCTTTTTTTACTACCTGATCTAAGCTATAACCTTACATTCATTTTGTGCTTATACTGTACCTAACATGATACCAGATACTAGCTGCGGTATGGTGATTTGGATAATACCAAATTTTATAAAAAGCAGATTGTGAACTAGTTAACAGAAATTTTAAGCCTAGATGACAACAGATTCAATCATTTGCCTGTTTTTTGTTGTTTTGTTTTGTTTGTGGGGGAGGGGGAATGGGGGGAGGGTTTGGTGCAAAATCCATTTTGAAAGTGCTGCAAAAGAAAAGCACCTGGATGGGAAAATATTTTAGATTAGACATTTTACTGATTTCTTCTCCTTGTCATTCATATTTCAGTGCTAATTTTCTAAAGTCTTTTACACAAAACAGTTTTAAATTCCACACAAGGCAAATTGGGCAAACTCCATATCAGAACTGCAGTTGTGTTGACACACAGTAATCTTATTAGCAATAAAAGGATATTACCTATAATTGAATAGCTCTGCAATTAGCAAATTTCAGAGCCAGAGAACACCATTATTCTTCAGTTTTACATTTGTTTTTACCCACAGCAGGAAATATTTGAATTACCAACAAAACTATTAGCATTTTCTTGCTCTACTAAATGAAAAAATAACTTAACAAAAACTGCTGCACCCAGAATAAATGTTAACTACACTTCATGCAGATAAACTTAACTTTAGCAATCAGGACTATGTTATACTAACACTTTAATAAATAATGTGTATATTTATTTCAACCAACATAACATCCACGTCACCCTAAAATCTGACCGGGTACAATTCTGTGCTGATAATAAAGGTCAGGCCTCCATTTATTTAAACAAATATATCTGTGGGGTAATAATTAAAGTATTCATCTAGGAAAGTTAAATTTGGTGTCTTCATGACAGCTGTAAAATTGGTTCATTCTAATATTGTAACACAGACACACACAAACACACACACACTATTTCTTTTAAAATGGATTTAGTTATGTTCTAGGGCTCAACATCATCCATGGAACAAATTACATTAAAATTACAATTAACTTCGCTCAACTGTCAGCAGAAATCAATGTTGCTGTGTACATACTGCCTCTTCCTCACTTTTATTAAGCCCTTTTCAATTATGAGGGAACATAAATTGGAAGGATGTCACTATGTCATCTACAGTATTAAAATGTACGAGGAACATTGACCCTGGTCTCTAGAGATTATGTGAAAAGCCATTTATATGCACTGCTGTACAAATTGCCTGAGTTTAATGCTAAATTCCATAGAAAATCATCTTTGCAGCTCTACATCTGAGGAAGGACAAGGTTTAAATATTTAATGTGTTCCTTTACCAGACAAGCCAGTCAGCAGTGAATTAGTGAACCAGTCAGTACAGAGAGCTCCTTTTGGGAGTGACAGGTTTTGCCTTTAAAAGCAAGGAGACAGCAGCCAAGGGGGATAGCCAGCTAGGTTAGTCCACCTTGCCCTCACTGATGCTGTCTTCCACAAAACTACTCTCAGATTTATTCCCCATATCCTATCTCCAATCTGTTCTTGAATGTTGGCTGTGGCAGTATCCCTTCCCCTCTATCAAATCTTTATTCATAGACATGTAGTGGTCTTGAAAATATATTTTAGACATATTATTGAAAGACCACCACTTCATATTTTAAAAAAAAACAAATGAACCTGGCCAGAGATGGAAATCATATATCAGATGTAGTTATGGGAGTGATTGCTATAGTTTAAACCCCACTTTACCATTTACTGCCTGACTTTATCAAGTTTCTTATTTCCATGTGGCTCAGTTTTCTCATCTATGAAAATTAGGAAAATAGCCTTTTTATTTAAAAAGTGGAGAAGATCATAATATCTCCATAGGATTGTTTTGAGGTATAAGGTTACTAAATGAAATAGAGTTACCATAAAGAAAAAGTTAGCTACTTTGAAGAGACATTAAAACTTAAGTTGTGATTTGTTTTTAAATTATTACACATGGGGACTTCTGGGAAGATGGCAACGTGAGCAGGGCAGCAGGAATCTCCTCCCAACACTATATTTATCTATGAAAATACAGCAAATACAACTATTCCTGAAAGACAGACCAGAATACACAGGAAAGTGCACAGCATGCAGCTACACCTGAGAGGACTCGGCACCCCAGGAAGTGGGTAAGATACGGAGCCAGGACCCGGTGGGACCCGAGCCACCCCAGCGCACTGGCGGGAGAAAAGGATTCAGAGCCAGGAAGGAGTGGAAGTACAGGCTCACGAAATAACCAGCCCTGCTGATCTGCACGGGGAGCACTGACACACATTGCTCAGTGTAGCGGAGACTGGAGAGACAGAGGGTGCAGGGTCTGAGCCGGGAATGTGCCAGGGTGCTTGCAGCCAGCTCTGGGAAGGAAAAGAAAAAAGAAGAAAAGCACGCATTTTTTTCAGTGGTCTTAAAGAGACAGGAGCCCAGCAGAGGACCGGATCACCCGGAACACTCAGCCCAGCAGGCTGGTAGTCCTGGGGAGTTTCGGACCCCTTAGCTGGTGACTGAGAAAGGGTGGCAATACTTAGACTTCCCACAGAGATCAACAGCCTCCCATTCATTCCAACCTCAACCAGAGCAATAAAGGGCTCTGCTCTGGAATAGTGGAGCAACAGCACGGCCACTGCTCTGGAATAGTGGAGGCACAGCGCCACCTACAGCATCCCCAAAGACTCCACTCCCGGGGGCGTTTTTTTGTTTGTATTTTGTTTTCCTTTTTAAAGTCATTAAGAGCCCAGCTGACATATGTGGCAATGACCGTAACCACTTCTATAGCAATGAAAAAACAGGAATATGGTCAGACAAAGCTCCAGGCCCAAACAACCCCAGAGAGAGAACCTGAAGGGATGGACATGCACAGACTTCCTGAAAAAGAATTCAGAATAAAAAGCATAACCATGCTGACAGATCTACAGAGAAATGTGCATGAGCTGAGGGAGGAAGTGAGGGAACTGAGGAAAGACAATGCACAAATCAGACAAGCCATTGATGGGCTTAACAGCAGACTGGACAAGATGCAAGAGACTGTTAATGGAATAGAAATCAGAGAACAGGAATACAGAGAAGCTGTGGCAGAGAGAGATAAAAGGATCTCTAGGAATGAAAGAATATCAAGAGAACTGTGTGACCAATCCAAATGGAATAATATTCGCATTATAGGAGTACGAGAGGAAGAAGAGAGAGAAAAAGGGATAAAAAGTGTCTTTGAATAAATAATTGCTGAAAACTTCCCCATATCGGGGAGGAAATAGTCTTACAGTCCACAGAAGCCCACATATCTCCCAACACAAGGCACCCAAGGAAGACAACACCAAGACAAATAATAATTAAGATGGCAAAGGTCAAAGATAAAGACAGAGTATTAAAGGCAGCTACAGAGAGAAAAAAGATCACTTACAAAGGAAAAATCATCAGACTATCATCAGACTTCTCGACAGAAACCTTACAGGCCAGAAGAGAATGGCATATATTTAACGTAATGAAACAGAAGGGCCTCGAACCAAGAATATTGTATCCAGCACGATTATCATTTAAATATGATGGAGGGATTAAACAATTTCCAGACAAACGAAAGTTGAAAGAGTTTGCTCTCATAAACCACCACTACAGGATATCTTAAATGGACTGCTCTAGAGGGAAGCACCCCTAAGGTTAAAAGATGTCACCAGAGAAAATAAAATCATAGCAAAGAAAGCAGACCATCCAAATACTAACTAAAGGCAAAGAATAAAACACCTAATATATAAAGAATGGAGGAGGAAGAATAGGAAGGGAGAGATAAAGAAACATCAGACGGTGTTCACAATAACTTAACAAGAAAGTTAAGTTAGATTCTTAGATAGTAAAGAAGCAATCCTTGAACCTTTGGTAACCACAAATCTAAAGCCAGCAATGGCAATAAGTACATATCTATCGATAATCACCCTAAATGTAAATGGACTGAATGCACCAATCAAAAGACACAGAGTAAAAGAATGGATAAAAAAGCAAGACCCATCTATATGCTGCTTACAAGAGACTCACCTCAAACCCAAAGATATACACAGACTAAAAGTGAAGGGATGGAAAATGATATTTCATGCAAACAACAAAGAGAAAAAAGCAGGTGTTGCAGTACTTGTATCAGACAAAATAGACTTCAAAACGAAGAAAGTAGCAAGAGATAAAGAAGGACATTACATAATGATAAAGGGGTCAATCCAACAAGAAGATATAACCATTATAAATATATATGCACCCAACACAGGAGTGCCAGCATATGTGAAACAAATACTAACAGAATTGAAGGAGGAAATAGACAGCAATGCATTCATTTTAGGAGACTTCAACACACCACTCACTCCAAAGGACAGATCAACAAGACAGAGAATAAGTAAAGACACAGAGGCACTGAACAACACACTTGAACAGATGGACCTAACAGATATCTACAGAACTCTGCACCCAAAAGCAGCAGGATACACATTCTTCTCAAGTACACATGGAACATTTTCCAGAAAAGACCACATACTAGGCCACAAAAAGAACCTCAGTAAACTCAAAAATATTGAAATCCTACCAGCCAACTTCTCAGATCACGAAGGTATAAAACTAGAAATAAATTTTAGAAAGAAATCAAAAAGGCTCACAAATACATGGAGACTTAACAACATTCTCCTAATGAATCAATGGGTTAACGACCAAATCAAAACAGAAATCAAAGAATATATGGAGACTAATGACAACAACCCAAAGCCACAACTTCTGTGGGACACAGCAAAGGCAGTTCTAAGAGGAAAGTATATTGCAATCCAGGCCTATTTAAAGAAGGAAGAACATTCCCAAATGAACAGTCTAAAGACACAATTACTGAAATTGGAAAAAGAAGAACAAATGAGGCCCAAAGTCACCAGAAGGAGGCACATAATAAAGATCAGAGAAGAAATAAATAAAATTGAGAAGAATAAAACAATAGAAAAAAATCAATGAAACCAAGAGCTGGTTCTTTGAAAAAATAAACAAAATAGATAAATCCCTAGCCAGACTCATTAAGAGAGAAAGAGAATCTACACACATAAACAGAATCAGAAATGAGAATGGAAAAATAATGACGGACCCCACAGAAATACAAAGAATTATAAGAGAATATTATGAGCATCTATAATCTAACAAGCTGCAAAACCTATAAGAAATGGACAACTTCTTAGAAAAATACAACCTTCCAAGACTGACCAAGCAAGAAACAGAAAAACTAAACAGACCAATCACCAACAACGAAATTGAAGCGGTAATCAAAAAACTACCCGAAAACAAAACCCCCGGACCTGATGGATTCACCTCTGAATTCTACCAAACATATAGAGAAGAAATAACACCATTTTCCTTAAAGTTTTCCAAAAAATAGAAGAGGAAAATAGAGGGAATACTTCCAAACTAATTCTATGAAGCCAGCATCACTCTAAAACCAAAACGGGGCAAAGACCTCACCAAAAAATAAAATTACAGACCAATATCCCTGATGATCGTAGATGCAAAAATACTCAAGAAAATATTAGCAAACCGAATTCAAAAATACATCAAGAGGATCATACACTATGATCAAGTGGGATTCATCCTAGGGATGCAAGGATGATACAACATTCGAAAATCCATCAACATCATCCACCACATCAACAAAAAGAAGAACAAAAACCACATGATCCTCTCCATAGATGCTGAAAAAGCATTTGACAAAATTCAGCATCCATTCATGATTATAACTCTCAACAAAATGGGTACAGATGGCAAGTACCTCAACATCATAAAGGCTGTATATGACAAACCCACAGCTAACATCATACTTAACAGCGAGAAGCTGGAAGCTTTTCATCTAAGATCGGGAACAATACAGGGATGCCCACTCTCTCCACTGTTATTCAACATAGTACTGGAGGTCCTAGCCACAGCAATCAGACAAAACAAAGAAATACAAGGCATCCAGATTGGTAAAGAAGAAGTCAAATTGTCACTATTTGCAGATGACATGATACTGTACATAAAAAACCCTAAAGACTCCACTCCAAAACTACTAGAACTAATATCTGAATTCAGCAAATTCCAGGATACAAAATTAACACACAGAAATCTGTTGCTTTCCTATACACTAACGATGAACTAACAGAAAGAGAAATCAGAAAAACAATTGCATCAAAAAGAATAAAATACCTAGGAATAAACCTAACGAAGGAAGTGAAAGACCTGTACTCTGAAAACTACAAAACACTCCTAAGAGAAATTAAAGAGGACACAAACAAATAGAATGCATCCCATGCTCTTGGCTAGGAAGAATAAATATTGTCAAAATGGCTATACTACCTAAAGCAATCTGTAGATTCAATGTAATCCCTATCAAACTACCAACAGCTTTCTTCAATGAACTGGAACAAATAAGTCTAAAATTCGTATGGAACCACAAAAGACCCCAAATAGCCAAAGCAATCCTGAGAAGGAGGAATAAAACAGGGGGAATTACGCTACCTGACTTCAAGTTCTACTACAAAGCCACAGTAATCAACACAATTTGGTATTGGCACAAAAAAAGACCCACAGACCAGTGGTACAGAAGAGAAAATCCAAACATTAACCCAAACATTTACAGTCAACTAATATTTGATAAAGGATCCTTGGATATACAATGGGGAGATGACAGCCTCTTCAGGAGCTGGTGTTGGAAAAACTGGACAGCTACATGTAAGAAAATGAAACTGGACTACTGTCTAGCCCCATACACAAAGATAAACTCAAGGTGGAGGAAAGACCTGAATGTAAGTCATGAACCATAAAACTCTTAGAAAAAAACATAGGCAAAATCTCTTGGACATAAACATGAGTGACTTCTTCATGAACATATCTCCCCAGGCAAGGGAAACAAAAGCAAAAATGAACAAGTGGGACTATATCAAGCTGAATAGCTTCTGTATAGCAAAGGACACCATCAATAGAACAAAAAGACATCCTACAGTATGGGAGAATATATTCATAAATGACGTATGTAATAAGGGGTTGACATCCAAAATATATAAAGAACTCACGCACCTTAACAAACTAAAAGCAAATAATACAATTAAGAAATGGTCAGAGGACATGAATAGACACTTCTCTAAAGAAGAAATTCAGATGGCCAACAGGCACATGAAAAGATGCTCCCCATCGCTAATCATCAGAGATATGCAGATTAAAACCACAATGAGATATCACCTCACACTAGTGAGGATGGCCAACATTCAAAACACAAACAACAACAAATGTTGGCGAGGATGTGGAGAAAAGGGAACTCTCCTACACTGCTGGTGGGAATGCAAATTAGTTCAACCATTGTGGAAAGCAGTATGGAGGTTCCTCAAAAAACTCAAAATAGAAATACCATTTAACCCAGGAATCGCACTCCTAGTACCCTAGGAATGCACAGCCCAGTTTCAAAAAGACAGATGTTTATTGCAGCACTATTTACAATAGCCAAGAAATGGAAGCAACCTAAGTGTCCATCAGTAGATGAATGGATAAAGAAGATATGGTACATATACACGATGGAATATTATTCAGCCATAAGAAGAAAACAAATCCTACCATTTGCAACAACATGGATGGAGCTAGAGGGTATTATGCTCAGTGAAATAAGCCAAGCCGAAAAAGACTAGTATCAAATGATTTTACTCATATATGGTGTATAAGAACATAGAAAAAAAAAAAACTGAAGGAACAAAACAGCAGCAGACTCACAGATACCAAGAACGGACTAATAGTTACCAAATGGAAAGAGACTGGGGAAGATGGGTGGGAAGGGAGGGATAAGAGGGTAAAAGGGGCATTACAATTAGCAGACGTAATGTTGGGGGGCCATGGGGAGGGCTATACAACTCAGAGAAGACAAGTAGTGATTCTGTAGCATCTCACTACGCTGGTGGACAGTGACTGTAATGGGGTTGATGGGGGGAATCTGATGAAGGGGGTAGTTTAATCACCATAGTATTGCACATGTAATTGTAGATTAATGATACCAAAATAAATTATAAAAAATAAATAAATAAATAAATAAATATCTCCATTGATAAAAAAAATTACTACACATGATCTTTATATCGAGTTGAAATCTGTCTCCTTTGTCACCTTTACAGCGAGGACTCTCCAAAGACAAAGTAGATGCCTAAGGAGCTAGTGAAGTTCCTGTCATAGAAGGTGTCAGAAATAGCTGGTATTAATATTGCAGAGAGCATTTAAGCTTTGAAGGTACAGGTGTACCAAGTCAATTTCCAAATGGAAGGGAATAAGGAGATAACTTATCAATGACAGTGGTGTGGAAAGTGTGAAAGAACAAAACAAGTATCAGAATCACTAGGGTACATTTTCAAAATGCATATTTTAAGGCCTCATCTTGGGGGAAAGAGAAATAGAAGACAAACTAGCCCTCTACTCAACCCTGTTTTGGAAATTATTAGACTAATGGTGATTCTGAATTACTCAGAGATATCTTGAGTCAGGACTGAAGGCATTTATCTAGTCTGGTGAGTCTCAACCCTATATACATTAAAGTCACCTGGGGAGCCTTTCAAAAGTACTAATGATCAGACCGCTCCCCAGATCAGTTAAATCAAAATCTCTGGGAGATGGCCCAGAGCATTGAAGCTTTTAAAATGCACCCCAGGTAATTCTAATGTGCAGCCAAAGTGAGATGTAGAAATCTATAGAAACTTACCTAGATAACCTTAAGTGTTCTTTTTAAATCTGTAAATCTATGACTGGTAGCATTTCAAAACCAGACAAATGCAAATCTCCACAATAATAATTATTACATAGATTACGAATGTCAAGATGCATCCCAGTAGTAAAATCAGTTTTATTTGTATAGTGAATAAACTCATTCTACTCTTTAAACAACCACAGTGGCTGTGATTTACGAATTTCAACTGACTTGAGCAACATTCCCTAGTTGATTAGAGGTCAAGCTGGGACCCAAGTCCAGTTCTTCACATTCTTGAATCTCCATACTATCTCCGTACTATCACCATCAGCTAGTTTCTCAGGCCCCCTAGTGCCTAATTCTATTTGCATTAACAGATCATGCTCCTTTCTTTTAAATTATTCCACAGAAGTGTAACTATCAGTTATGACTCTAAGCCAACCTCAGGCTTCTAACAGATATTTTCAGAATAAATGCTCTATATATTTGCTTTTATTGAAAAATTGTGGTCTTAGAGGATGGTGACTAGTTGGAGTTCAATAAATAAAGACTTCAATTGCTCTTACAGTAATTTCATATGCAATAATTCTTAATGCAATAAAATACCCATTTACCTCTTCTTTTTTAATGCAAGAAGCAACATTGCCTTGCACTCTAACATATACAAATCAGGTTTTTTTTTAATGTAGAGGGTAATGAGAATTTTAATAGCTTACTCAAATTGCTAAAATTGAGTTTGACATTTCTTAGTTACTTGTATCAACAATGAAAGTGGTTAGAATCCTTAAAAATACATCCAACTTCCACTTTGAGGAAGATAAAGTTGATAAACTTTTCCATATTCTTCCAAGTACAACTAAATTCTTTATACATAAAATAAATAGAGAAGGCTCTGAAAGATAAAGGGGAGAAGGAAGACCAATAAGGTGAGTCAGGACCTGAAGAATGACACAGTGGTGAAGTTCTGGGCTTCCTTTATGCCTCATATATCCCAGCTTGCAGCTATATAAGCCAACAGCTGGAAACATCAATAAGCACAGACCAAAGAAGACAAAATAAAGGCTGATCTCTCCAGCCAAAGCAGCAGGAAATGAGCAGCTGAGCAAGACAAAAAACTGATAGAATACTGCTCTACTCTAGCCAAATACCACAGGAAACAAAACTGTGACCATATTCCCACCCACACCAGTAAAAGCCAAGGGGAAAGTCTAAACTCCCACCCTTGCCAAACTGTAAAGAGAGACCCCAACTTCCCCTTGAGATGGTATCAGAAAGGTCAAATAGGGAGATGGGACCTTGATCTCCAGTAGACGTTAGCAAGGGCCCCACAACTTCAGTGTCAGTGGAGACCACGAGGGGAACCCAGACATCCACCCTCAAAGAGCAGTAACAAGATGACCCTCATTCTTTGCTCAGGTATTGTCAGAGGAAGCGTTATGGAGATTGGACCTCCCCAATACCCAGTGTAACAAGGCCACACTGCCCCATGATCTCAGTGGAGACTATGTAGAGAGCAGTAATAAGACAGTTCTACCATCAGACAGCCACCAATGGAGGGTTGCTGGGGAGCTGGAAGTCCCGCCCTACTCAACAATGACAAGAAGTACCCCTTTAGGTGACAACAGAGGCCCAGTGGGAAACACTGACCTCTACTTCCACCTGTTAAAGCAGTGCCAGCAAAAGACAGCTAAAATAGAAGCTTTAAGTAAAATCCAGAGTCTCATAATATAATAATAGTTTTTTTAAAGTTCATGTTTCAATTGAAATAACTCATTGTATCAAGAACCAGGAGGATCTCAAACTGAATTTTAAAAGGCAATCAATAAATCTGCATTAGTTTATAAGGGCTGCCATAACAAACACTACAGACTGGATGACTTAAACAATGGAAATTTATTTCTTCACAGTTCTGGAGGCCTAGAAATCCAAGATCAAGGTGTCAGCAGGGTTTTTTTCATGCTGAGGCCTCTCTCCTTGGCTTGCATATGGCTGTGTTCTTCCAGTGTCTTCGCGTGAACTTCCATCATGAATGTCCATGTCCTCTCCTCTTCTTGTTAGAACAGAGTTGTATTAGATTAGGACCGACCTGTATGATCTCATTTTACCTTAATAACCTCTTTAAAGGTCTATCTTCAAACACAGTCATATTCTGAGGTACTGGGGATTAAGGCTTCTGCATGTGAATTTTTTTTTGTTGGGGGAGAACACAATTTAGCCCATAACAGATGCCAACTCTGACCTAAGAAAGACGTTAGAATTAACTGACAGATTTTAAAGCAGCCACCATAAAATGTTTCAGTGAACAATTACAAGCACACTTGAAACAGGAAAAAATAGAAAGCCCTAGCCAAGACATGGAAGATATCGGGAAAAACCAAATGGAAATTTTAGAACTGAAAAATACAATAACTGAAATTAAAGACTCGATGTATAGGAGCCATAGCAGAATACAGAAAGCAGTAGAAAGAATCACTGAACCAAAAGACAGAACAATAGAAGCAGCACACTAAAAACAATGAGTATTAAAAGCAACAACAAAAACAATGCAGCCTCAGGGACCCGTGAGATCCTAACAAAGATCTATCACTCACATCACTGGAGTCCAAGGAGGCGAGAAGAAAGAGAGTGTGGTTTTTAAAAGTCTCAAGGAAAATGGCTAAACACGTTCCAAATACTGCAAAAGATGTAAACCTACAGATCACAGAAGGTGAGCAAAGCCCAAACAGGATAAGCATAGAGAAATTCACACCAAAACACATCATAGTCAAATCTCTAAGAACTAAAACCAAATAAAAAATCTCAAAAGCAGTGTAGGAAGAAAAAAATTCAAATGACAGTAAATTATTTAAGCAAAGCCATGGAGGGCAAAAGGAAGTGACACACCATTTTCAAGTACTGAAAGAAAAGAAATGTCAACATGAATCCTATATCCAATGAAAACATCCTTCAGAAATGAAAGGGAAATCATGACATTGTCAGATGAAGGGAAGCTAAGAGAATTTGTCACCAGCAGATCTATTTCAAAGAATAACTACAGGAATGGAAAGAAAGAAAATAGAAGAAGGAGTTTTAGAACTTCAGGAAGAAAAAACATGATAGGCAAAAATAAAACTAAATACAATAGACATTTCTCCTCTGAGTTTTCTAAATTATATTTGACAATTGAAGCAAAAATTATTAGCAATGTTTTGTTGCTCTAAATGTATGTAGAGGAAATATTTAAGACAATTGTTCTATAAATGAGGGAAGGTAAAGGTTTCCATTTAAACAGGTGAAATTATAACACCAGTAAACTCTAATAAGTTATGCATATATACTGTAATGCCTACAGAAAGCACTGGAAAAGCTATACAAGGAGGTACACTCAACATCTATTTTTCAACAAATGACAGAACTAGACTGAAAGTCAGCAAGTATTTAGAACTCAACAATGCTATCAACCAAGGATTTAATTCAATCATCAATTCTAAAGAATTATACCAATTCTAAATTGATGGAAAATTTCCCCAGACAAGAGCAGAATATACATTCTTTCAGGTGCCACAAAACATATGCCAAAATATCTACATTCTAGGCATTAAACAAATATCAAAAACTGAAAAGCAGTTAAGTCATACAGATATTTTCTCTGAAAACAATAGCAACAAATTAGATATCAATGTCTAAAATATAACAGGAAAATCTCCAATCATTTGGAAACTACACATTTCTAAATAATCCAGATGGCAAATAGAATGTCTCACCAGAAATTAAAAAAAAATGTATTGAGCTGAATGACAATCAAAACAGAATATATCAAAATTTGTAGAACAGTTAAAACAGAACTGAGAGGGAAATTTATAGCACTTAATGTAAATAGAAAAGAGGAAGACTCAAATAAAAACTTTAAGTTCTTACCTCGAGAATTTAGAAAAATAAGAGCAAATTAAACCTAAAGCAACAGAAGGATAGAAATAATAGATAAGAGCAGAAATCAATGAAATTGAATAGAAAAACAATGGTGAAAATCAATGAGAAAAGTTTATTTTTTGAAAAGGTCAATAAAATTAGCCAATCTCTAGCAAGACTGACAAAAAAAGAGAGAGAGAGAGAAGACAAATTGCCAATATCAGGAATGATACAGGGGACACCACTACAGACACTGCAGACATCAGGAGATATCACTATAGACATTAAATAAATCTGAAAGATAATAAAGAACAACTTCACATATATGAATTTGATAATTTAGATTAAATAGACCAATTCCTCAAAATCTACAACAACTTCCCCAACATGAAATATGTGAACACAGCTATATCTATTAAGGAAACTGAATTCATAATTTCAAAAATATTTCCAAAATGTGGTCTCCAGTCCCAGATGATTTCACTGAGAATTCTGACAAATGTCTGAAGAAGAATTATACTAATTTTAAACAATTTCTTCCAAAAAATAAGAGGGTAAACTTCCTAATTCATTTTATTAAGCTAGTTTCAATCTGATACAAAAAATGAAAAAAACAGTGAAAAAAAAAAGCCACCAGAAGAATTGTACATCCTGGACATGTGGGGTTTATTTCAGGGATGCAAGCAAAACTCAATCCATGTAATTCACCGTATTAACAGACTTAAGAGTAAAGATCACATGATCATATCAACTGAAGCAGAAAAATAATTGGACAAAATTTAATACACACTCATGATTAAAATTCTCAGAAAAATAGGCACAGAGAGGACATCCATAACTTAATGGAAAGCATCTATAAGGAAAGTCTATGACTAATATATTTAATTTCCCCCCAAGATCAGGAAGAAGTCAAGAACTACTTCACCACTTTTATTTAACAAAGTGCTAGATGTTCTAGAAATATAGCAGGAGAAGGAAATAAAAGCCATGCAGATTAAAAAGGCAGATACATCCTGTCCCTGTGTGCATACTAGACGACTGTCTGTGTGGAAAACCCCGAGGAACCTATCAAAACAGCAGCAACAATAATGGTAACAACAAACACCATGATCGGTAAGGAAACTGCACAGGCGGAAAGACAAACAGAAATGGCTTCACTTACTTGTCGAATCTAAAAACAAAACAAAACTAACTAACAAAACAGCGGCAGAGTCACAGACACTGAGAGGTGACTGGTGGTCTCCATGGGGGAGGAGTAGGGGGACTGGGCAGGAGGGGGAGGGGGCTAAAGGGGCACAGACATTCTCAATCATAATACAAGTTGGCCATAGGGATGGTACGTAGTACAGCAGGGAAAACACAGCCAATGGTTCCATAGCATCTTCCTATATTCACAAACAGTAACTGCACTGGGCAGGGTGAGCATTTAATAATGTGGGTAACTGCTGAACCACTATGTTGTATGCTTGGAACAAATAAAAGATTGTACATCAACTATACTTCAGTAAAAAAATTTTATTGCTTAAATATGCTAACCACCAAAAAAAAAAAGAAAAGAAAACACTGCAGGATACAAGATAAATTTGCAAAAATCAACTGTACTTTTTATACTAGCATGTATATACTTGTACACTGAAATTAAAAATGCAACATCCTTTATAATCACTCAAAAATACTAAAGTATATATACAGTAAAACATGTACACCATTTATATGCTAGAACTATAAAATGCTGATGAAAGAAATTGATGCATACCGAAAGAAATAAATGGAGATATAACTTATTCATGGACTAGAACACTCAACATAATAAAGATGCCAGTTTTCTCCAAATTGATATATAAGTTTAACAAAATTCCTATCAAAGTCTCAGGAAGTTATATGGAAAGGGAAAGAAATCAAATAGCTAAAACAATTTTGAAAAAGAAGAATGAAGTTGGAAGAATCAGTCTATCCAATTTCAAGACTTACATAGCTGCAGTAATTAAGACTATGTGTTATTGGTGAAGACACACAGACACACAGATTAATGGAACAGAATAGAGAACAAACACAGCAATAGACCCACAGAATTACACTCCACTGATTTGCAACAGAGATGCAAAGAAATTCAATGGAGGAAAGATAGCCTTTCAAAAAATGGTGTTAGAACAACTGGACACCCAAAGAAAAAAATATCACCAACCCAAGACTCATATCTTATCCAAAGAGTAACTCAAAATGTATCATGGACTCACACACAAGATGTTTTAAACTATAAAACTTTTGGGGAAAAAACAGGAGGATATCTTTGGGATCTGTGGCAAGGCAAAAGTTCTTAGGCTTGACAAAAAGCAATCCAATTAGACTATGTGGAAAAGATAATGAATAAACATTTCACTAAGGAGGATATACAGATATTCACAACTAACAAGCACATGAAAAGATGCTCATAATAATTATCCACAAATAAAATATAAATTAAAACCGTAATGAGGTATCAGTACACACTTAACAAAACAGCTAAATAAAAAATGGTGACAACACCAAATTCTGGAGAGAATTTGGATAAAATGGATCACTTTTTTTTTAACATGTCATGTTAATGGGAATGTAATATAGTACAGCCAATCTAAGAAACAGATTGGCTGTTTCTTAAGAAACTAAATATGCAACTATGATAAGATCCAGCAATTGCACCCCTGGGCATTTTTCCCAGATAAAAGCTAGTGTTCACATAAAAACCTGTACATGAATGTTCAAAGCAGGTTTACTTGTAATTCCCCTCAAACTGGAAACAACCCAGATTACCTTTAAGGGGTGAATGGTTAGAGAGACTGTATTGTATTTGTGCCATGGGATACCACTCAGTAATAAAAAGGAACAAGCTACTCATACACACACCTGGATGAAATTGTGCTAATGAATAAAACAATCCAAAAGTTTACATACTACATAACTCCATTATATAACATTCCCCAAAGTACATAACTGTAGAAATTATGTGGTTAAGAAGGGTTAAGAAAATGGGGCTGGGAGGAAAGTGTGTGTAGCTTTAAAAAACAACAGGACAGATCATTTTTGATGGAAATATTCTTAATCTTGACCGTGTCAATATCAATATCCTAGTTGAGTTAATTGTACTATAGTTTTATAAGATGTTACTTATCATTGAGGAAACTTCTTAAAGAGTACATAATGTCTCTGTATTATTTCTTACAACAGCAAAAGAACCTACAATGACCTTAAAATAGCTAATTGAATAATAAACTCTCTTCCTCAATGTGAGCTTCATATTGAATTAATCAGCCTTTAATTTATAATTCATTTGTATAACATTTTAAAACTGATAAAGATATGAAAACTTCTGTAGTGTTTACTGTTTTTCCAGTATTTGAAAGCCTGGGATGTTTCCAGTATTTGAGAGCCTGGGATGAAACACCTTCATGTTCAGTGGGTCTTGGGGGATTACAAGAAATATTTAACACCACTCAAACTAAAGAAAAACAAAACTACTCAGGGCTTAGTTATTTTTCTCTAGTGGGAGTTCTCACACTTTCCATCCAAGTACTGTCTTACAATAATACCAACAGATTGCAAAAGTGACAAATATTCACATAGATATTTACTGAGTTCATATTATATTTAAAGTACAGAACTTGGTTCTGTGAAGGAAGAATCACATAAAGACCCATCCAGAACTTCCACATAATCAATGAAATTTTGTAGGCTAGCATAATATTCAGCATACTATTTTCATGTTTTCTCTTTCTGTAAAAATATAACGGTAATAAAAGTTCACATTCATTGAGGTATTGGTATTTCTATATGTCAGCTACTATTTTAATTGCTTTACAAGTATTAATCATTCAACCTTACAGCAACCCTAAATATGGAACTATTTTTATAAACATTTTGCAGTTAATTAAACTGAGCCATAGTAGGGTTAATTAACTTGTCTAAGATCATATAGCTAATAATTGTTAAAGCTTAATTATAATCCAAGGCTATCTGACTCCAAAGAGGACATTACTAACCATTAATATTGTATAATATTTATCATATATCAGCATAATATAGGCTCTTTGCCATATCTGTAGGAATCAAAAGACAACCCTGAAGGATCATTATAAGCTGTTGTAGTATTACTAGTCAGTTTGTTGTATAGATGCTATCTATCTTAAATCAGGTCACATTAGTGAAGAACATAAAAACCTTAGAAAAAAAGAAGAAAAAGGAACCTCCATCTTTCTTATTGGTAATATAAGTTAATAATCCAAGCTCCAAATGGTTAATAGCTTGGGAAATTGATGGCCCAACTGGAACTCACCATGAGTCTTCTCTGTTCCTGGTATGTTTCTATTAACTCAATATACCTCTCTTAATAAAGGAAATGTGATATAGTGAAATGATATTATGACATCTGCCAGTGGACTTCCAACTTGTCCCTTAAAGCCATAAGGTATCTAGCTGAAAGGTGATGTATTAATACATGGGAAAAAGGAGTGCTCCTTTCTGTGGTACCATGTTTACAGGGGTCTCAGAATAGTGTAATTATGTCCCAGTGTGATACAAAGATTAGAAAAAGATTATTTAATTCCTCTCTTAAACTGTCTATCCCTGTTACCATGATGCATCCAGGGGACAAAGCAAGAAGCAATGGCTTTCTGGCTCCAGATAAGTTTGTCCAAGAGGATTTCAGGACCTTATGCAAAAGAGCTTCCACCAGGTCTGCTCCTTCAGTGTGCCTAACATGCCCAGACAGTGCTGCTCATTAGACTTGAACCACACACTGTTTCTGCCATGTTGCAAACAGAAAACTAAACATGTACAGTGCACCACACAAAAACTATTTATCTGTTTTGCCATCTATCTATAAAACTAAAAGTTCTAACATTTTGACTTATAGCCTTCTGAATTATTATGAACTTTATAAAAATCTATAGAAAAAGCAGAGGACAAACATATTCAATTCAACGTATATGGATTTTCTCTCAAGCACATTTCATTTATTGGCTAAAATATTAAAAGTTGAACTTAATATTTTTTAAAACAAAAAAAGGTCAATAATTCAGTGATCCAAGCAAAATTCATAATGAGATTTTTAGATAATGAAATCTGTGACTCCAGGGGACAGGAATTTGCAGTGATAGGGTGTGATACATCTTATGCTGTGGGTGTTTCCTTTTATGCATGGATCCATGTACAAGAAGATACAAATTCACTGTACTGCATATCAGATAGGAGCTTCTTGCAGAATGCATTCTGATTAAAATGGAGTTGTTCAAATAATTTTCACTAGTTTTTTCCTAGAACATAGAGGTTCTGTTTAGTCGGTGCCTAAGCTTATTGACTTCATAATAAAGATCCATTTCAATTTTTCAAAGCCTTTCTGAGAAGGAGGCCCATCCACCACCATTAGCTCTTTAATGACGTGTTGCTCAGTGCTGTTAGTGAATCATGGAATAATGGAACCTGATTAAGATCCATCCTGAATCAGCAGGATTGTGCTGGTCAGCATCAAGTCTTGATGACAGGTACAAAGATTGGCCTGGCAACAGGCCTGTTCACTAGTAGAACATAAATGAAGAACCACGGCTCAATCTGAACCATGAAATTGTTAAACTCCACCTTGCTTGTCTCTGACACTGGCTCTCTCCAAAAGCTGGAACAGCTAATGAAAGCTTGTGGCCATGAGATATTAAGCCCTCTGTCCAGAGCCAAATTAGACTGTTTTAACATCAGAGTGACTAGATGGTTTTCCTTGACACTGAGAATGCATGCCTTACTCTGCAATTCTAGAGCAGTTATTGAATCAAATGCAATTATGACAAAGCACCAGGAACCCAAAGAGAAGAATACTTCTCAGAGTTATACTGTCAGCACACACCTCCCGCCAAAGCATTTCTCTTTAATTTGTGCACATAGAGATACAATATATGAAACAAATAACTCAGGGCTGAGTACTATATTCCAAGACTCAATATAATTTATACAGAAAGCTGGAAATTTATTACTGATGATGGAGGTTATTAAGTTATCTGAAAGGTATAGACTTCATTTCTCTTTTCAAGAAATAAAGATTTATATTGCTTATTTATTCCCAGCTGTTGAATATCTGGATTGTGCTCAGAAAAGAGATTAAAAATATTTGATGACACCAGTGGCCAACAGCAATAACATGGGAAATTTCACCCAATTTTTACCTGGAATAGATTTTTGAGTGAGTGTATACATGTGTCGGTGTTTGTGTGTCCAACAGTGAGCGTCAGGCACAGTAAAAAACAATTGTTTTGACAGCCTATCATGAAATATCCTACTGTTTCTTCTTTTTTGAAATGTGAAAAACTCAGGTATGCAAGATATTTTCCTGACTTAGGTTTTTTCCAATGAAGTAGTATAAGTCCCCGTAGGAGCTCTGACCACTGGACTAAATCCCTGGGCCCAGATTCCATCAGAACTTTCTTACAAATTATCTGTGTGACCTCAAATAAACCATTCAACCATTGGCTCACTTGAGCCATTTTTAAAAAGGAAGAATTGGACTTTCAGAATTTCACTATTTTATCTTTATGAACTGAGTTATGAATTGGGACTAATTCCTGGATAGCCTTCATTTTAGACATAGAGAAGATGAATCTAAATTGTTGGTACTCCTCTTCATATCCCAAGTTCTTACTGATACATACAATTACTCATTCCACAACTTAAGAGCAAGACCTACTAAGGATGCTCGTTGTTGTGCCTATGCAATCTTGGGAATCAGAGGCTTTGACAATGACTAACACCAGAAGACATGTATTTAGTCTTGAAGTGGAAAGACCTCCAGGTTATACATCAGTCCTTTTAACCTCTTGGGTAGTAAAAATACTAGCACTAGATTATGGAAAACAATGACATATACTATAAGGATAGATCACTGTCTGTAGATAGAAACATGCATCTATATTTCTGTCCAAAACTTTACTAAAACATGCTTAAAGAGGTCTGGAAACACCTGAAAATATGAGCATACATTTAGAAACCTTGGCAGAGACTTAACTACACCTTTTTGGTTTCTGCTGTGACTGCAGGCAGGCTGTGTCCTCACTTACAGTGCCCATAACCAGAAAAGTAACAGGTGTCCTAGAGGGGTGGAAAGAACCAAGGGCCAAGAGCCAGAGGCCTTGAGCTCTAGGCCTAAATCTAATACTAACAAGCTTTGTGTTAAGACTGAGATATTTTATGTGCTTTGGCCACAGAATCAGAAGAAAATGTATTATTATTGTTCAAACTAAAATTATTATCTCTACTGCCCTCTAACATCCTTTTGTATGACTGTCGCCTTTGTGTGTGGGTATTACAAAAGTTAATGGGTTGAGGCTTGTAAAACATTTCTAGGCAAGGCGGATTCTAAACCAAAGTACAGAGAGCAGTTCTTACTTCAAGATCCTTCCCTTCTTCTTTCAGTACCCCTTTGCACTTAATGCTTTTCCTCACTTCTCAGGTCACTTCACCATTCTAGGCCTACTCACACCAGTGGTACACCATGCACCAGAACTTCCTAACTGCCTCTTCCAGAAAAAGTTTCTCTTCTGATTTCCATTCTCCTCTGTTCAAGGTTAGTGAACAAAGCCAGTTACATAAACTAATTCCTCATATATTCCAGTTGGAGCCTGCTAATGTCAGTATCTTAACTAAACAAAAGGAAAGAATCAACTGATGGCATTATTAATAGCTGGCAAAAGATATGAATTGACATTTTTTGATGTCCCTTCAATCATACCACATAAACACTCAATTTAACTGCTTTGTATTATGGATAGCATTTTACTATTCTAAAGTGTTTTCAAAAATATTATCTGTCAGGTAAACAAAAGAGTTATTTCCCAATATGTACTTACAATCAGAACAAATTGAGACTTTAGATTATGATCCATTCACATTCTACAACTACTTAGAATAAAGTTATATTCTGGTTCTGTTTTACCCTGGTCTCAAGTGCGTGCCACCAAATATTGCTACCTTCCTGCAAAGAAGGTGCTGGGAACATCCAGGTCATGATTATAAGAGAATTTTTAAAAAACACCAGTCAATTCATTCTTAAGGATTAATTACAGACAAATTGCAAATTTTAAAACAAGGCACTATCAAGGAGGGAACCACACAGATAAGTCCCAAAAATCTGGGAAGGACATCTCTTATGCTTTTGGCCAAATACAAAGCTGTGCATGTGCAGTCTTTAGAGAGCAATTACTGGGGACCTGTGAGTCAAATGGAGATGCTGTAAGTTGTGCAAATACTGGGAAACATTGGAGTTCTGACAAGCCAGAGTGGAAAGGCCTCATCAAATATTATCAGCCTTTGGTTGAGACCATAGAAAGGTCTCATTTGAGAAGTAAGACTACTCTAGACCTCCTCCTGTAAAACTTAAAACCAAGCTTTGGCCAGAACAAATTGAGGTTAACAATCAAATTCTCAGTAAGGCAACATTCTCAATGTCCAGCCCCAAATAAAAAACTATTAGATATAAAAAGAAACAAGAAAATGTGATGCCTAATCAGGAGAAGAAAACACAGTTAATACAAACAGACAATTATACAAATGTTGAAATTAGCAGATCGAGGCTTTAAAAGGGCTATCATAAATATCTCCAATGTCTTAAAGGAAAAGATACACACAACAAATGAGACAAATTAAGTAATCACAAGTGAGAAAAGGAAACTATCTTAAAAAAAGGAAGTCCTAAAGGTGAAGCTTCAATATCTGTACTGAAATTAGCTTAACAGCACATTGGACATTGGATACAGAAAATGTATCAATAAACTTAAAGACCAATCAAATGAAACTATTCAAATTAAAACACAGAGATAAAACATACATACAAACACACACACACACACACACATACACAACAATAACAAAGTCCTACTCACCAATAGAACAAAAACAGGTGGTCTGGTGATACTTGTAACTCAAATCCCAAATAAATGAGAGAGAAAAGAAGATTTAACAAAAAAAGCATCTGAAGAAACAATAGCCTAAGTTTTCCCAAATTTGATCATGATACCAATGCATAAATCCAAGAAGCTCAAGGAAATCTAGATAAATAAAGAAAACCACACCTAAGCACATTATAGTCAAATTGCTAAAATCCAGATTTAAAGAGAATATATTGAAATTGACCATTGCCTACAATGGAATAATAATAACTGCCAACTTCTCATCAGAAACAACACAAGCCAGGATAAAATGGAATGAAATATGAAAACATTGAAAGCAAATAAAATTTTGTCAGCCTAGAATACTATATTCAGCAAAGATATCCTTCAAAAATGAAAATAAAACAAAGACATTCTCCACTTAGCAAAAACTGAGATAATTTGTCACCAGCAGACTTGAACTACAAGAAATATTAATGGAACTTCTTTAAACTGAACCAATTCCAAATAATTATGTACATACTCTAATGTCCAGTAAGTTGACCTTAATTATCCTCTCTCAAGTTTGAGTGGAGGCTGTGCTAAGCATATTCATCAAAAGACTAAACTATGGAAAGGGAGAAAGTACCTTTATAGTGAAGAAACCTGGCAAACATTACATTAGCCAAGTGATGAAAGTTAACATCATCAGTGATGCCACATTGGCAGCATGTCTTAAAATGATGTGATTTAAGAATGGCACTTCACCTCTGTAGTATGAGAAACCATAATCCCAGTCTAACTATAAGAAAAACATCCAAAAAAAACAAATTAATGGGCATTCTACAAAACAGCCTGCCATTATTCCTGAAAACTCTCAATGTCATAAAAAACAAGGAAGGTCTGAGAAATTTTCACAGACCTGATGACACTGAGAAGATATGGTTATCTAAATGCAATGCCTTATCCCAGGGGTGGGATGCTAGAATAGAAAAATAACATTAGGGAAAAACTAGTGAAATCACAGTGAAGTGTAAAATTTTGTGAATAGAAGTGTATCAATGCTGACTTCTTATTTGTGACAAATTTATCATAGTAAGATTAAGAAGTTAGCAATAGGGGAAACAAGGTGATGAGTAAACAGAAACCCTCGAAAATGTCTTTGCAACTTTTCTGTAAATGTAAACCTATTCTAAAATTTTTAAATGTTTTAAACAGAGAAAGACACTATAGACCTGCTATTGCCTTGATAACTACAGGAGATGTAAATAAAAGAACTCCTCTCATCTTTGCCCCAATGAATATGATCATGTAATGAGCATCTAAACTTTTTCCAATGGACTACCCCTTGATTTTACCCTTTGGTCATTCATAACCTCCTACCAAGCTATCACTTGCATCTTCCCCATAAAATAATCAGAACTTTCTATTTCCAGAATATTCTTATTCATGCATTAACTTCTGTAGCACTCATAAATCTCAGGTAAAGTCCAGAGTGGCTCATTCAGATGCCTTAGGTGAGAGGAAGGATTTTCAAATAACATCTGACTTTGTAACTAGCTCCTAACTATGCACTGTTTAGATTTCAAATCTCTTTTCTGCCACTTACAAACTATGTGACCATAGACAAGTTACATAATATCTCTGTGTCCTAATATTTTTATTTGTAAGAGACAACAGCTTCTGTCTACCTTACACGAATGTTTTGAGCTTCTAATGAATTTACATACTATACGAAAGTGTTTATAATCTACAAAAATGTAGTTTTGAAGATGACAAACACCACATGACTGGGTAAAGCACTGCCATTGCCATTTGGCAGATATTAAATCCTCATCCCAGCTTACTATTTAGAAAGCATCTGAACCTGCCCCACCCATTCAGACAGCATTCTGTTCTGAAAGGGGATTTCATGCTATATTTCTTCCTCCTGTTGAAATACATATAAATATAAACATGCAACTGTAGGAGAGAATTCCTTATTTTCCTTTATTTTCTTCCAAACTGCTTCTCACTCATACTATGATAAAGACCTTATTTCTTTATCAGTGCTGCTGCTTAGTATATTGATTCTGACTCTCCCCTGGTGTCTACTGGGATACAGCTCAAACAGATCAAGAGAAATGCAAAAATGATTTCCCAAAATAAAATCAGCAAACATTCACAGCAGTAAAAAGAAAGCTGGTGGGAGGAAAGGAAAGAAAATAAACATAGTTGAGTTAGGGATGTAATGAATTAATTGTCCTCCATCAGCCCTGCCTTCATGAATTCTGTTCAATTAGGGGTGTTGAATAAACATACATTAAACTCATATACAAATAAACTTCAAACTCACATTATATAAAATGGCTGTTTGTATATCTGATCTGAAGTTGGGAATTGAAGGAGCAAAGGACTACTTTTCTGCAGTATGACTCAAAACAAAAAAACTTATGGCTGGACAGTTAGCTTGGGGATTTGAAGAAATTTTGTTTGTGTGGTTATGAATGCTATGGTTGGTTCTACCTTACTATGGCTTATGATTATTTTATTTTAATTATATATGCAACTTCCCAGATACTTTGGAAAGGCTTCATAAATAAATGAATATATTTGCCATTTTAGCCTTTATTACTGTCCCTTGGAAACAGTGACAGACTTGATTTACAAGGTCACCTACCATTCTCCTACCATTCTTGTACCTTCAGCTATCCCATAAGTTTAATGTCTTTTATTCCATTTCACAGAAAGTATATGGTATTTTCCTGGGTCACAGAGATGATGTCCCTATTATATTCTCTCATCAGATCATTGACACCATAAACTATAATGGCTTCTTCAGAACTATTAACATATCTGGCATCAGCCTATATTGGGGAAGTCCTTAATCCTGCAAATGGCTGTTAATGACTGACATTACACAGAGCATTTTCATCTAAATCTTGAAGTGATATTTATATATATATATATATATATATATATATATAAAGTGTTAATCCTGCTACAATGACAGCTCTTTCTAAAATAGAATGCAACCGCTGGATAGCTACCACTCATCAAAGGGCCAGAGATGAACACTGTATTTAATATGAGCTGAATTAGTCTTCTGAAATCTGTTCTCACTTTTAATTGGGGATTAAAACAGGTCACTGTGACCAATATTTCTTTATTTGTATAAGGTAGAATTACTCAGTTTGGTATTGCAGTAAATTAAGGGAAGGAGTTTAGGACGCCAGTGATGAATGAGAGAGCAGGAGGGTGGAGAACTTCACTGGCTATTTAAACAATGGTGTTTGAATACAACAGTGCCCATTTGGTGTCCCCCCGTCATGAGAAATGGAGGCATTCACCTGGATGGATACATGAGAGTAGTCCATGGCTATTTCTCTAATCTTAGCACGACATCTCCTGTGTTTCATGTGGTGAAAGTACGTTGAGTTCAGTGTATCCTCACAATCATCCATATGAACTATGCATATTTAAAATTTGCACTTTTAAGTTAATAGGTGGTGGTTATTCTAGCCTCTTCTATGAATATAGAGAAAATATCAGCCCTCTGATTAAAAATCAAACAAATACAAATGCACACTGAGTTTTCTAAATATATATTATAACTAACCCAGAACAATGCTCTTCAGCAATACAAACTGGACTTGGAAGCAGAAGACTTGATTTTGAGTCTGAGCCCTGTCATATCATAACTTTGTGATTTGGACTATGATTTGGGGCCTGAACATTCTCATATGAAAAGTGTAGACACAATACCTAACTCATATTATTATAACAAAGATCAAGTGAATAAATGTGTATAAAAGATTTTTAGAAAAATTAAGACCCTATATAAATATAAGACGGACATATTTCTTCACCTAAGCTCAGATCACTAATGTATATGACCTTAAGTACTAGAAATAATGGGAAATAGAACTGTAAATATGCCTAGATGAACTGGTTCTGAATTATCAGAATAATTTTTTTCTTGAATATGTCTTCTAATGGTGGGACCCTTTAATATTTATACCTTCATTCTTCAAAGATTAAATTACTGATATAGACCACATAACACTTTAGAGGTGAAATACATATGAGGCCACTAGACCTTTAAAAGACATATATGAATGCTAATGAAAATATATCAAATACGTAGTAATCTATTATAAAAACTATTTGGTGTATCTTTGTGTCTGATTCATTCAAGCAAATGTTGACTGAAAAGTTGTTGATTAACTATCAAGGGATAATATTTTGATTAACAATTAAAAAGATACTCAAAGACTTATTATTTAGAAAGCTCTAGGACAAAATTGTATGAACAATGGAAATTTCCAACATTAAGAACTCTTACAATATACTGAGCTTCCACCCACCTACTTAATTGCATTTCTTTTCATAATCTTTTTATGTTGAAGACTCTCCCTCCATCTAACATGAGTTAATGGGGTTATATCCTGAGGAGCAAGTGCAGCTGAAGCACTAACTTCATTAGTTGTCTGACTCTACCTGTCAGGAATTCTGGCTCCCAACCAATTCAAGGTAAATTTATACTGGGAAATAAGGTTACAAATAAGGTTACAAATGAACATATTTGGAGAAGAGGCTGGTGGCTAAAACTCTTTTATATGAAAATGTGATAATACATAATTGTTTTGAGGACTTAAGTGCTCATAAAATTCTTAATCAACAATATATCCAAACTAGTTGGAGACTGCTTTGGGACATGAAGTAAATTAGCTTTCTTTTTCTTACCAAAAATGCAGAGGTGAGCAGGGTTAAAGAATTCCTTACCCGACCCTACAACACACCATCCCTCTTTAATATTTACCTAGCTAATCAAATACATTATAATATCAGCCTTGGAAACTACACAAGAGTCAATTTTAATGCTTTCTATATTTTTGCTATAAGAACCACACCCATATTGCACACTTAAATTTTATCTTGATATATTGTGAACTGAAACTCTTTCTTTATTAACTGATAATTATTATCTCTTGGTTCCATACTACATTATTTTGAATACAAGAAGATATGAACTTTATGAATGCAAATGAAGAGATGGCATATAGTTAGGGTGATCACTAATCTATTACTCATATACCTTGAGAGTACAAGGACAACAAGCCTAAACCAGGGTTATGTGCCCACCTAGGAAAGTCAGTGTAGGTGTCCAGGCTGCTTAAGAGTTCAGCTCCAAAAACTTAAGTGCACCTAAAAATTATTTCACTGTCCAACCAGCATCTATATCTATATCTATCTATATCTGTCTATCTATGCATATCAACGGGCAATTCAATGATTTTTTAAGGTATAATCTGACTAATAACTCAATATCTTATATAAAAAGTGAAATCAAATTTTCACCATATACTGCCCATAAGAGACAATGTGAAGTGTTGCAGAGTTTCTCATTTTTCTATTCTGATGATCTTTAATGAGTATATTTTTTAAATAAATTATCAGATTTCTTAACTAGCTTGGAATCCTTTTTTAGTGAATTATTTATCTGGGGAACAATGATGACTTACTCCTAAAGAGCCTAAATCCTTCTTTCCTGAAAGCATAATGCCAATTTAAAAAATCAAACAAAAAGTCCCAAAGGGTCATTTGGGTCAACAGGTCAAAAGGAATAATGTTACTTTCACTTTTGATGGTATCTTCTCCAATTTAATAAAATGAGTAATCATAAGCTAAAAGAAATTAAGCAAATTTGTTGGACAAAGTAATTAACTTTTCTGTGTCTCTGTTCCCTCTTGTGTAAGGACAGACAATATTAAGAATATCTGTAAAGGTTGTGAGGGCACAAGAGAAATAATAAAAATTCCCTCATAAGGTAGTTGTGAAGATTGAGTAAGGTGCTATGCATAAATCACTTAGAATGGTGCCTAGCAAATGTTGCTTAAGAAACACTGCATTTGGTGTATCCCAAATCAACCCTCATCTTCTATGCCTGAATTTTGAAACAATGGAAAATAAGACAAAGAATTCACTGAGAAGGGCCAAAATCACCTTATTACTTACAAAGGCAAAGTTGGAAGATTTAACTTACTTATCTGTAGACAAGTGAGCTTTCTGATACATATCTCCCAAAGCATCACTGAACCTGCAAGACTAATGGTATTCAAGGACTCTCTATGGGCAGGTTTGCTCCAAGAAGCTGGGAACAGAAATGACCAGGGCTATTCCATCAGCTAGCTTACGATACTTTTATTTATGGCCCATGCAACATTTCTAGTAATGGTCAGCCTTAGGGATGTACTTCACATACATCTCACTCCAGGACTGAAGCTGATGGAATAGCCAGTATCTGCAACAGTGCTGACACCTGTGGCAATAGTGAAGCGACCTTGGTGACACTCACACTGGCAGTTAAACTGCTTCCCAGAAGTGACACACATCTGTCCTTCTCACATTATATAAAGAAAACAAACCATATGGTCAAACCTAAACTTAAGTAGGCAAGGAAGTTTGGCCCTACTATGTGCAGGGAATGAAAAGAGAAGCAGCATATTTGCAAACAGCCCTATAGACTCATAGTTTTCCCTTCTTGCCACTAAACATTTGGATTCCTCTCCTTCCCAAACACAAAACAGAATCACCTCTTTCCCAAGGAATGCAACTTCAAAGTGTCTGTCAAAGAATCAAGTCAAAATCTAACTTCTGTGTGTGAAATGGAAGGCTCTGCATCAAAGGATTATGTTAGAAAACTTTATATCAAGTCCAGATATGACTCCTCTTGCCCCAGACACCTCTGAGTTACAAAGACAGATTATCTTCCTACATCCTCACCAACTCTCACTGCATATATAATATACAATATGGAATATAAATGGGATAACCTAGCATTCCCATTTAGAAAGGGACAAGCTGGAGGACTGGAAACATCACAGCAATTTTAAATCCCACTGGGCAGATAACAGATGAGCCTCTTTCCATGACGACTGTATTTCAACTCTGATTCCTGGAAAAGAGTCCGCAGTCCAGTGATTTCTATGGCAATTTGCTCTGCCTTTTGAAAAGAGGCTCTTTGTTTCTTATTCTCCTTAACCACAACTGGAGAGGACACTGGAGAATATACCTTCTTGGGGTAAAGAGCTGCTTTCACCTTGCATCCTGCTCATGGAAGGTTAGGGTTCCAAAGTTAATATTTTTAAGTCTCAAATCAGAAACTTTTTTTTAGTACTGTTTCACAGTTTACCAGAGAGCACAATTCTCAAAAAAAACTTTTCTATTTGATTCTAGTAAGATATCCACAGGCTAATAGCCAAGCCTGTATTTTTTTTTAAGTTATGCCTCCTTCTCTGTACTAGTATTTGAGCTTATACAGCTCTGTAGTGAGAACCACATAGTTAGCCTCAATTCCCTGAGCCATATTGTCTGACTGAAAGCATTTACTAGTACTAATCTATTTGTTTTTGAGGTTTTAACAAGTGGTGATAGCTAAAATGTTGATTTTATCCTTGCCAGCAAAATTGAGTTCTATCAGCCTTCCAGCCTTGTCACTCAAGGGGTTGTTAAGACTTATAGTTTGCCTAATGTACAAAAGATATAATGCCCCTTCCAATCCTGAGTCCTTTCTGTATTTTGATTATTTCTTGCAAAATAGTCTTTTCTGAAATTGCAGTATGTTTCCAAGTGCAATGAACAGTAAGCAACATATGGTACTAATGTTCTTTTTCTAACTTCCTCAGTAAGACCAATAAGCTCACTGCTACATTATCTACCTTCTGAGTTATTGCAGGTCACTCTTTTTACCAAATATGCTGCTGAATAACATGGTTCACAGTATTTCCAACTCCAGTACTAGCTCCCTCGCTCTTCATTATCTGGCCTTTACGGCAATGCTACAAAGTTTAGATTTTTTTATATGAATATTCCTGTGTCAATTAAGATAGGCTACATTATAGTATGGCAGCAAATCTTTCCAAATTATAGAGACTTGTGCAACATGTCCATCAAGGATTGTTTGGGTGCTCTGCTAATGCCTTCCTACTTAATGGTCCAAGCTGCTGGAGCAAGCCCTATCTAGTCCTTTTGGAAGGAGGAAGGAGTCAGTAACCTGACTTCATCTGTGCAGAGAAATGTAACCCTACCATGTATCTGACAGGAGAAACAGCTCTAATGACTTCATAGCTGCTCATGTGCAGGTTCTTCCACTAGATGAAGGGATTATACCTCTCCTACTTGGGAAGGAAGGAATGAATGAATATATGGAGAGAGGTGTGGAGTGCCAGGTTAATAGAATGCCTTCCATATGAAAGAAGATAGCATTCCTGGGAAAGAAGTAGCATCCCCCCAATTCTCTTTAAATAACTCAACGACATGTTCCTTTAACCCACTCATTTTCACCATGAAGGTCACAGCCAACTAAGCTGTGGCTATTCCTCTCTGAGGAGATTAATGTTCTATCAAACAGACCTGCTCCTAGAAATACGAAGCTGCCCTCTTCCCCCACCCAAGTACAAAGCAAGTAAGATAATTTGAGTATTTTCCTGGGGCCACTGGTATGCAGATTTTTTCCCCCCAGGCTCCTAAGTAGGCCACAGAAATACATCTATTAAATTAACACCAGACCCAAACCTGAAAGCCTAATCCCTATTTTATATAATATTCCCAATTATGTCCAGTTGCATTAACCAATAAAGCCCATCAGAGATGAGACAGTTATTTCAGGTGTCTTTTTTTTCCCACTCAGTATATTCAAATTTTAATTTCTCCTCTGAGCACCATCGTTTTGTCAACCCAGCTACATACTGAATGTGGACTCTGTAGAATCACAGATGTAAATATTGCTAGTGAATAATCATTTTTTCATTTTAAGTCTCACGTGCTCAAACTACAGACATCACTTGAGGCGATATAGACAAGTCATTTGAATCCAAGTGTACTGCCCACAACATTTTCTTTGGCCCTACATGACCAGAGTGCCTTGGGACATAAGACCTACTACCACCTACCTATGCCTGGCATCAAAATGCACCAAAGTTGAGACGAAGTCATCCAATTAACTTCCATTCATCACTTCCATTCATCCATTTGTTAGCTTCAGCAACTACCAACACTTGTTCCAATCCAGTTTCATCAATTCCCTCCCACCCCCACTTCAGCTGTGGCTGCTGCTGTTGATTGCTCAAAAACAAAATGAAGAAAATCTTGTCCTTTCACTCATGGACACTTTAATTGACATTAACAATTTAAAGCTGGAACTTTCCCTAGAGTTCTGTAAAGTCAACTGCTTTACAGTATTTAGAAGCAGCAAATATTGCTCATCTTCCAAAGTGAAAAAGGGCCAGTGAAACTCCCTTTTAGGTCTAATTGAACATTTGTATGTTTCAGCCTGCCTGCCAAGGCCTCTGTTAATGGCAGACAAGTAGAGATTCCATTTCCCACAAAACCCCAGGAGACCGAGTGACTGCAGATGGCACCCAGGCTGCCTGCACATGCAGATGACCAGGTCCATGCAGCAGATATTGAGGTATATGGGTATGTTAAAATAATAGCATCCCTACTGTCTACCTAAGTTGTAAAGTAGCTGTTACAGTCAGGGCCAGCTGGTGTTTCGAGTTCTCCCAATGCCTGTTGCCTACGTTTTGGCTAAGGTCTGCACTCCTCAGTCTTTGCTAATGTTCAGTCCTTTGCTGAGGCTTGATCACTGTTCACTAGGGTCAGAAGCTTTGCTAATAACATCACTCTTACAGAGGCCTAGTCTTTTGCTGGTCTATGCACCTTTGTCCAAGAAGAGCGAGTCCTGCACATCATCTACTGAATACCCATGCATTTTAATGAAGCACTGTCACCACTCAACTGACCTGCTCTGGGTATGCAAAAAGCCCCAAATACTTCTCATATATTTTGGTCTTCCACATTTTACTCATTGTCTAGCAATCCATGCAGCAAATATTGAGGTATATGGGTACGTTAAAATAATAGCATCCCTATACTGTCTACCTAAGTTATAAAGTAGCTGGGAAATAAAAACAAATGGAGTGAGAAAGGGGAATTGGGCAGAGGATAAAAAGTTAAACTCAGGCATCTCCCAGCATTGAGGCAGGTCCCTATAAAATGCACTATATGGAAGAGCAAAAGACAATGCATAATCTCTGTGAGCAAGGCTACTTCTAGGAGGAAGGAATGGGAAAGAGGCTGAGCTATGCAGGTCTCATTTACCTTTCCAAACACAATGATCTGATTAAGTTACTTCTCTTGGAAAGAGGTGAGTGGAAAAGACAATGAGAGACCTCAAGTCTCATAATATAAAGCTTCGTTCACATAGGAGAAAGTATCAGGAAGGGGAAGGAACTCATTCTGTTGTAGTTGTTTTATTTTACTGTGGCTGTCAACCATGTCTGACTATGGACAAACTTGCATTTAAAAAAAAATGAAAATTCCTAGGTTATGCATAGAAACAAACAAAATGAGATTTTTTTAATGTACAGCAAAGATACAGAAAGAGATTGCATTACATTGGGATAGCAAGAGATTTCAGGCCCCATTACCAGGACATTAGGCCTGAGGGACATGGCTAGCTTAGTGGCAAATTTATTGTCTTACCTGGTAGAAATTGTGTCTGGGCACTGAAATGTCTCTTCTGAAGTGGGGAGGGTAAAAATCAAGATGCTCAGGTGTGGTAGGGCTTCTCAGGTGTGGTAGATCCATCACACCAAGTAGATTGCTGAATATGACTGCCGGTCCACCCTGAATAAATTATCAAAAAGAACAGAAATTCTCATAAAGCTCAGGAGACAGACTGGTGTAGGTATATACTTTGTGTAAGCTATTCTCATGTCTTTTTTTTATTATGGAAAAATATGCATAACATAAAATTACAATTTTAACCATTTTTAAGTGGATAATTCATTCACAACGTTGTATAACTATCACCAGCATCCATTTCCAGAACCCATGTCTTTTTTGATGCTTAATAATCCTTGTGCATTGAACTGAGCAGAGCCCATGATTTTCAGGTCCAATACTTCAAACTCGGTCTCGACCTTCTTGGATTTGGAACAAAGAAAATTACCAGCATTGTGATCATCATAATAACCGTCATCCATATGCATCACATAAGTGATAGAACTGGGCCTGGAATCCCCTAGTCTCTCCACAACTCCTTCCTCACTATAGCTATTGTTGTATAACAGATGCTTTAAATTCAATTATGAAGGAAGTAATTCAAAGGTCTGACCAATTGCTTTAGTACCTGAAGCACTTTTTAAGTAAATATTCTTTCATGAGAAGGGTATTGAGAAAGGAGAAACAAAAAGACTTTAACCATATCATCTCCTGGATTTTATCTAACATTCATTATTTATTTAATAATGAATAATAGGTAAAATGTAGTTCCAGAAGAACTATTAGGCAGCTTTAATGTAAAGACAAGTGTATAATAACAGAGTATTTTATCCACTGCTTCTTGGTCTTTATGAGCACCGTACTGGTTAAATCCAGATGTGCTGCTTTGCACCTGATGCTTGGGAGCTGAGAGCTTTGCTATACTTAGCATCAGCACCACAGGCATGTCGCCCAAATAACTAATGTGTTTCATGATGCCACTTCTGTTTTTATCTCTTCTAATATCTTCTCTCACTCTCTTGCACCTAAATCTAGGACTTCATGCTAGCCCGAATACAGAAAAGTTTGTTATTATTAAAAAGTCAATTGTAAAAAAGGAAAAACGTTTCTCAATGTTTCAGACAAACTGAGACTTAATGCAAATATGAACACCTCATTCTGTGTCACTTTAAAAATGACTCACATTTTTTTAATTATCAATAGTGAAATTTACCTTTTTGTGGCATAAAATTCCATGGGCTTTTATATGTCTGCAGACTTTTGTAACCACTGCCACAGACAACACAAAGAGCTCTTCCAACACCCCAAGAATTCTTCATGCTGCTCCTTTGTATTCAGAGCTTCCCCAAACTCCTAATTCTTGGCAACCACGACTTGCTCTCTCTTCCTATGTTTTGACCTTTCCCAAATGTAGGTGGACTAATTTCTAATAAAATGAGGTCAATATTTTAATTTAGTAAAAATTTTATTTTGTTTCACTAAAAGGGTGATGTTGTTTACAAGCTTTACCAAGCATCTATAATACATCTAATTTAATAATGAAGAGGCGATACTTTGGTCAGCTACTAAATCTAGTCCGTTTTTAGTTTATATTAAATTTAGAAATCCTTAATTACAGGCATTGGAATGGAAACAAGCTTTTGGTATCTCTGAATATTCTTATAATTCTGAATATTTGGCTTTAAATTAGCCTTGAATTTCAAAATAATTTCTCCATGAAGTCTATTTTCTGTGCTCTCTCACATGGCTAAACCATAAGCATTTACATTCAAAAAAGAGAATTTTGAATGTTTTACGTTGGGAGGACACTGTAAAAAGATATCTCTACCCTATGCCTGATATAAATTCTTTTTCCCTAATGAATAAACAAAATTATCAACTTTGGGGGATGATTCAGCCTTCTTAAATCCTACAAGTTGCCTTAAAGTTAAAAATTCGTTTCGTTGTGTCCATGAAGTGATATATTCAAAGGATTCAAGACCTGAATATATTGCCACTTGACCAAAGCCACCTGAAATAATAAAAATATTCTTTATTGCACTTTCAGAAATATTTTGACTCCTCCCTTAATTTTTAAACTTACATGTGATCACCATTTCCTACATGGTCAGTGTGGTAAAACTGACACTCTTCTTCAAATAAAATGATAAAAGCTTTCACTCTCAACTGCTAAGAACTGATCTCATTCCCAATGTACAGTGTTTGTATGAACACTGAATAAAAATCCAAAAGTATCACTGGCCACCACATTTCCTCGTGCCCAGAACAGTGTTAACTCCAGTAGCAGTACCTTCCGCACCACACACAGAACGGGTACCCAGCCCACACAACCTGTGCTAAGTCTGGTGACCCTGCAGTAGTCTATATCATGGTTTACAAAAGAATCATCAAGTAAACCAAAAATATTTTCCTTTATAGGTTCTGCTTTTAATGATAAAAAGGACAAGAAGTTGTTATAATCTTTCCATTATATGTGTATTTCTCAAGAAAAAGTAGCTGATTCATGTTTTGACTTCAGAGATTTTATCCAAATATAAGGTGAATTACTACTCTATTGGCAGAAATGCACACATTAGTAATTGGATTTCCACTTTATCTGACATCACTGCTATGTAATATTTATTAGAGTCACTCGCAAAGGAATTTTAGGGATAAGGTTCACAGCATAATATTTGTTAGCAATTTTCCAGCTGATTATCCAAGCTTCCCTGTTTCAATTTGAGTTATACTTCCATTTTGTTAGGAAAAGAGCAACTCTGAATGATGTGGTGCTGGCATCGATTTTTACTTGAAAATATTATTTTGTTTGAAAATGACATGAAAACTACAAAAAATTGTATGCTACTATTTGACAAAATTTCTTAACAGAAAATATACCAATCTGAATTTTTGAATACTTGTGTTTATACTTTCATTTTCCCCTCTTTTTTAAGTGACATATCACAATAAATCTCATTTTCTCAGTACATAAAAATTATATTTCATGTTTAACTATAATTTTCTTCAATATCATATTGATATTTTTGAAGCTGTAATATTTCCATTAAAATGACCATTTTAGTACTTAAATTTTACAATGATCCATTGATTTTATATGAATTGAAGATACAAGAAACACAAGAAAAGAGAACCTTAGCAAATATACATAACACATAATGTTATGAATGAAATCTCACTGTGAGCCAAGTGCTCCAGTTGTACAACCAACTACCCCCAATACTTCATAAAACCAGCTCTGAATTATGTTTCATAATTTGGGTCAGGAATCAAGAAGGGCTGGACAACTCCTCAGCTCCATGTGGTATTGACAAAAGTCTTCAGCATTCAGCTGGCAGACAGTCTGGCCTAGAAAGTCCAAGACAACTTCCCTCTCATGTCTGGGGCCTTGTCATCATGGCTGAAAGGCTGGGCTCAGCTGGGACTCAATCAGAGCATTTACAAGCAGCCTCTCCAGAGTAACAGGCTTAGGGAAATTGGAGTTCTTACATGGTGAGTGGCTCAGGCTCCCAGAGAAAGTGTTCTTAGGGACAAGATGTGAAAAAGGTCTTGGAAGGCTTGGACCCAGAAACTGGATGAGTGTCATTTCTGTCAGATTCTGTTGGTCAAAGCATTCACTAAGACCAGTCCTGTTTCAACGGGACTGGAAGGAATTAGAATCTACTTCTCAATGAGAAGAGTGGCAAAGGATTTGTGGCCATCCTTTCATCTACTGCACCAAGGCTGCCCAATCATGACAATGCTGGTGACACACTGGCAACTTTTTATAATGACAATTATTAACACTGTAATTCTTCTCTGTTGCTCATAACTAATTATGCATTTCATATTTGTACAATACACATAGTAAAGTTACTTAAGTTCTTTTTCTTCTGAAACTGTCAAACTACTTATGGTTTGGTAAAACACTAAGGGACCATCACTTGTCACCAGTGTATTAAAAACAGTGTATCAGAACCAGAACAAGAAACAAAATTGTGTCACATATTTCTATTTCATGTAGCACTTAGAAGAATACTAAACTTTTTAAGGACACATGTAGTTTCCAAGACTAAAGAAAATGGTAACTCATTTACCTAGATTACCAGTCTATGACATGGGGATTAGAAACTTATTGTAAAATTTTCTTGAATTTGTATGCTATTTAGCAGTTTACAAAACACCTATATTTATACTACTGTATTTGCATTTTACAATAGCCCCATGAGACTGAAAGAACAGTAATTATTATCACTTTTCTTTTCATACGTTAAATGCTTAGCAGTTAAAAAGGAATAAATAATTTCCCCAAACTCAGAGTACAGGTAAAGTGTTTTAAATTTAAGTTAGCATTGATTTATTCAATATTTATTGAACACTTACTATGTGGACACTTTATACAATGGACTGCAAGTATATCCCAAAACAAAGGTCCCTGACCTTCCATAGCTTATTGCCTGGTGTGTGTGTGTGTGTGTGTGTGTGTGTGTGTGTGTGTGTGTGTGTGTTCCAAATTTCATTCATGTAAATGTAAATTAATGTACCACTATCACATCACAATTGTTGTCACATCTGGATACCAACAATTAGCTTACTATTTTTTAATCATTTCATGTATTCAATACTTAAATAAATGTGGCCTCACCTTTTACATCCTTCTAAATCAAAAGCATGTTGTATTACTTATTAAAATAATGAACCCTTCTTAATTTAACAACATATATATACATACTACAACCAAAAAAAGATCTCCTATACCACCAGAAGCACATATACAACACCCTGGGAAAAGTTAGTCTAGCAGTTGCAATAATAATAACATAGTACTATTACTTCAGTAATAGTATAAAGCACAAGGTAATGCTACCCCATTTTGGAAGTCTTTCTACTACATGAGCATAAGCTGGTAAAACAGTAAGTTTGTAACTATATTCCCCAAACTTTTTATTTAAGAACTATTTTTAAATACTTTCATTCTAAGCAGTTACATAATATCTAAGTATGGTAAACACAGGCCACCACCTACCTCTACCTAATGGGAATTCAACCAGTACTTGCATCTTCATAGTCTGGGACATGCGAAAGTATCAAGTTTCTTTTGTTTCATGTACTGGGGAGAAGAGATTGAGATAGCAAGGGAAAAAATTGTTGCTGTTTCCTATTTCGTCTTTTATTTTGTTTTGTCGTTGTCACATAAGTTTACATTCATATAGATACAATACAGCTGTACACATCACATCATAAATAATTAACATAGAACTTGTCATTGTTGCTCTTCAGTACTGTTGCACAGAAATAAATTTCATGTAGGTCATTTTGTCCAAAGCCATTCTTACAACAGGATGTTTTGCACACATACAGAATATGAAGACAAGTTTGGCAATACTGATCACTGACTACCTCCTCTTTCTCTTTCTTATCGTTGCTTTTCTCACCTTCCTCTTTTCTCTTCTCCAAGTGTATTTAATTTGTATTCACACAGAACTGGATTTATATTACTTTTTTTACTAGTTGGGTTAACTCGAGCTAGTAACAACCTGTTTGTGAACTCTAGTCCTTTTCAATAATGATGCATATTTCACTACATAGCTGGACTGCTTGAAATAATGTACTTACTTGCAGAATCCTAACAATTGTTATTTCTTCTCTCCTTTTCCTTCTCATTAAATATAACTGAGTAAAATATCTGATTGAACCAATTCACATTGAAGTGTAAATGACTAAGATTTAATAGGGTATCTGTTTTGAAACATGTATGTCAACCCATAATAAATTTCTCTAAATTAAAGGGTTATTTCTTTAGGTATCTAATTTCAGGCATGAGGGAGTTGGTGAGAAAAGGGCAAAATGGCATAGAAAAGTTATGTTGCATAAACCATATTTTACAGACAAAAATGTATTCAACCCACATTTACTAGAGAACCAAAGCTGTCTTGGAATTTTTATGCTAGGATTTCAGCAAACCCTGAACCTTCTCTGAGAAGTGTAAGCATTGTTTTTGGTTTGTGGAACAGCAGGGATGAAAAGGCAGGTGCTGCACTTGGCCTATCCTCCACTGTATTTTCTCAAAATTGGGTGTTGGGGTGAAGAGAATGAAGGCATATCCAAAGCCATCTTGCTCATTCAGAGTCATGCTTTGTAGTAGCTTGGCTCCATTCCATAGGGTTTTTCAGTTGCTTATTTCTTCATACTTTATTATTGGCTTACTTGTGATTATTAAACCTCAAAATGAAATACAGCAAGCTCTATGTAGCAGTCTCTTTGTGAAGCTCTCTCTCAAATTCATGTTAGGAAATTTAGATATGGGAACTATCTAATCTCTACCAATAAACAAGGTCTTCCCAGTTATTTCCAGCAATACCTTGCCTATCACATCTAAATATAGAATAGTAATTAGACACACAACAAAAAATAATGTCCAGTTGAAATATTAACTCCTAATTCCCTTGATTAGAATGGTTTTCCTATGAGTCATGCTACTTTGCTTATGTCCATCTTGCAGATATTATTTCAAATGATTTTATTAAAATAATTTATTAAATTGTTGCCTGGTAGTGTGAAAACACACGGAGTTCAGGGAATATCTTTCTCATTATTATGTCTTTAAATTGTAAAAGTGGATACATTTTGAATGAAAGAATACCAAAACTAAATTAACTCTATACTGCCATGGAGCACAGTAGTTGATGGGATTGCACAATGACATATAGAATGTCACAGGCCAACAGGAAACAAAAATGATCCAGCAACCCATAGCAATGCCTTCAGGTCCAGGAAAAGAAGGAGACAAAGGTCTAATTTGTTCTAGAAAATTCACTGCAATTCTAGTTGAGCAAAGCACAAAACACAGTCCTGAATTCATAGACTGAATGTGAATTTGGATCAACTGAGATTCTGAGAAAGATGTTTACTTCCTTAGATTATTAAAGAACCAGAAAGCAAAGCAAAACAGCAACTCTTTTTCTTCAGGAGAATCTGAAATGAATGTGCCTAGTCCTTGAAGGATGTTCTCCCCATGTCTAAGAAAATATTAAATAAAATGCACCAAAATGTTTTAAAACCCTTTTTCAAATTATAAAATTTTATTAGTAGTCATTTTTAAAGAAATTGTTTCCTTTTCTGTAACACAAATAAAATTTTTTGATGTTCTGTTTCCTTTTTTATAAAGATATTTGAAATACAGACTTTATTATATGGTAACTTACTAGTTATATGGTAACTCACTATTATACGGTAACCAGATATTCAACATAAAACCTGGGACATTACCTAATAGGTAAAATAGGTACAACAGGTACAATTGCCTAATAGATTGGAGGAATATATGCTGTCACTATCTTGAATTCAACACCAGTGAAGTACTGGCAATGTTTACTGCCCCTTTTCTGCTATGTTTTTCCCCCTATTTCTCTGGGGAACATCTCTATCCATAACTTACAGAATGTTGGAGAATCTTCAAGGAGGAAAGAAGCTAAATGAATTTCCAATATTATCTTAGAGAAGAGGGGCTGGTAAAGCCGGCATTGAGGCATTCCATATTTATTTCATAACAAATTTGCAAGTCAAACTTGGTTGACTTTTTTATCCCTGCCTATTTTGATGCTGAGAAAACCACTTGGGATTCAGAACTCCATCTGTGTTCTTCCAGTTTCCTTCATTGTCATTTGTAATGAAGAGTTTGCAACAATTTTTCAGGAGGACCACTTTGTTCACTGATTTGTGAAATAGAATGGAATCCAGATCAGTTTATGCCCAGCTTCTTAGGTCCTCAGAGGCTATAATGAACATATTAAAACCTGCTTATGCAAGTTAAAAAAAAAATGATATGCAGACAGAAGCTGCCTTTGAGTGAGATGGAATCATTTCAACTAACTTTCTTCTCCTTGACAATGGAAGGGAGATATTTTCCTTGAAATTAATTCACATTAATAAAAAAGTGTTCATTTTCATAACCATGATTCTGAAATATGTCCATATTAGACATAAACCATCAAAAGAACTGATGACACTGTTTTGTTCTTCCCTTGGTTTTCCTTTCAGAATGAAAGACAGGTTTTATTACAAGGAACAAAAAAAAGATCCCATCTTTAAACATGATTAAAAATAAGAGCTGAACTCAATACCTTCACAGGGTCTAGTCAAGCCCTCATAACTTAATTTCTGAGCTACGTTTTCATAAGTTGAGTACATCCTAGGGTTTGCAGCAGAGATCTAAGCAGGCAGGCCTTTGAATTCAGAATGAGTACTCTCGGTGGCATTCAGAGGTGAGACTGCTCACAGGGGTTCAGTGACCCTGAAAACTAATTCCTCAGCAGCAAACTTTTCTAAAGGAATCCTGTGATTAAATTGATGGAATGACAACTGGTGGTTTGATTATAGCGGGAGGGTGCAGGCAAGGGAGAAACTCTGCTTTTGGAAAACAGAAAAATTCTCTCATGCTAATTGACCAGGTTTTGCTCAGAAATTGGGCACTTTGGCTCTTTAGTCTCTATGTAAAGAGACCACGATTTGATGACAGAGAACCAATCACCCCCTCCCATCCATAAAGGAAGAGTAGAGAGTACAGAAAGTTTTTAATGGGTTTCTCAAAGTCTTTCTTAGAAATTATGAGACATTGATACAAAAATAAAAAAATAACTGTCTTTCCTCTCATCCATATCTTACACCACAGTTATCTGTAATCTTAGTTCAGTGACTCTCAATTCTAGCTACACATTAGAACTATCCGAGAAGCATTTTAAATTCTACAGTCCAAGCTCCACCCCCAGAGGTTCTGCTTAAATTGCCCTGGGGTGATCTGAGGTCTCAGTGTGTGTGTATTTGCACATGTGCATGTGTAGGATGTCCAGGTTTTTTTAAATATGCAGGCAAATTTAAGATCCAGTGTGCTTAGATAAAGCCCTTGCTCCCATTTTATTAACCTCTACACTAAAAATAAGAGGTAATTTGTGTCTTGGTTAATCTTACCACCTATTTGTTCCTTGAAGTCTACTGTGTCTTTTGTCTATTTCTCAGTGTCTTATCCAGAAGTTTAAATGATCTTTTCAATAAATAGAAATGTTTCATCATTTTTTCAATAAGTGAAGTAACTCTTTAATGAGGATTTATATTAGACAAAAATACTGTGAGTAAAATTGCAATATTTCCAGAATCTCTCACCTGGCCTTAGTGCATCTCCATATCAATAGATGTTTCCAAGGGGTGGAGAGAAGTAGTCCATCTCCACATCAATAGGTAATTACAAGGGTAGAGGGAGTGAAGGTATATCTGGACCAGAGAGATTTGGTGGGGTCCATTTTTGCAGCCAAGTCATGAGAGACATGGGTGAGCAGAAGTGGATGACTGCTTGCAAATAATAAATGGGTTTCTCCCACTTTATTTCTCCATTTGACTGATTTCAGCTTCAAAGCTAATTTGCCTTGGGCTGAGAACTTATTTTCCCACTGGATTATACCTGGCAGTAGTCAGCGGAACTTCTGAATGCAAAATCTGTCTTCATGGGTGCAACACATGAGCAGGTGGGGAGGCCCTGGTGGCTGCAGTGGTAGATGGTGCAGTTTCACCCAGGAGCCCCCTATCCATGGAACTTCCACTTGGGGAGCCCCTCAAGGGAAAATGGTCTAGGGTAAAGCACCTCCTAGATGGGTTGGCCCTTCCCCAGAATTGGGGAAGGGTGGAGACAATGGAAGCTGTGGAATTAGCCCTCTGTGAGACAGAAGACTGCTTAGAGGTCCTGAGTGGCCATATAGCAGCCAGGATTGTGGGATGTTTGTTTCTTGAGATAGTAGAAAGGGTTACTGAGGAGAGAGACACACTCAGCAGAAGAGAGACCCAGGTTGGTGTCGCCTGAAAAAGCTGGGCAATGACCTATGGGATGCCCTTAAGAAAGAGAGACAGTTATTGAGAAGACAGATCACACTCCTGGAAAATATGTTAGCAGTGAGGGAGGATGCAGCAGAAGAATCTGCACTGCAGAATGCCTTCAGGGAGGGGAAGGAAGGAGTGGTACCCTCAGCCCCAGAGATGGTAGGGGAAATGTTGGGAGAGGATATGGGGGTAGAGCCAAGGGCAGAACTGTTGCTGAGGCCACCGTCCAAGGCACCAGCCCCTCCCATATTAAAGGCCCACCCAGTTGTAATTAAGAAAGTAAAAACACAACAACTGTGGGCTCCTCAGGGGGAGGAGCAGCCCCCTCCCCAGATTGTGGAGCACTCCATGCTCCGCCCCTATACCCAGGATGAGTTGGTGGACGTGAGCATCCGGTTTCAGCAGAAGCTGTCAGAGCCTATGCCTACATGGCTTTTGCATCTCTGGGATATGGGGGTGGAAGACACTGTTACGTCAGGTTCTGAAATGGGTAGACTGGCTCCCCTGACAACTTCCCCTTCCCTCCAGCAGCGATTGCAAAGTGCCCATCATACCTCAGGGAATCAGGCTCTTCTGGATTGGCTGACAGCAGCCATCAGGGCAGTTTGGCCTAATCAGGGTCATTCCCCATACTTACACACTAGCTGGAAAATGTATGCAGAGCTCCAGCAGATATTTTGGAAGGTGGGCATGAAAATATCATCTATAATATGGACACCCAAGGCCCCGATGAGGAGTTGTTCACAGTAGGAATGAGAAACCTGGTGCGCCATACAGCAACCCCATCTCTCTTTGTGTCCCTAATGACTATTCTTAACCACCATAGAGAGCAACTCATAAGCGAGACTACTTGTACTTTAGCAGATCTGGGGGAGGTTGAAACAATGAAAGCATGGAAGGAAGTATGGGTTACGACTGAAAGGAAAGGTGCAAAGGGTCCCGTGAAGGTCTCGAGGACCCAGATGTGGGTTGATTTGATAAAGGCTGGGGTACTGAAAGAAAAACTTGATGGGCAGCCCAATAGGATATTGTTAGAACTATGGAACCAATTAAAGCCAGAGCAACAGTTCTAGCCCCTGAGCTCCAAGACACAGAAGCCAGTGGAAAAGTCCCATGTCTGACCTATGTCCTTCAAGACTTCCTGGGGGCAGTACTCAGGCTCTTCCTGGGCTTTCGCCCCCATAGGGAGACGATTGGGCATTTTAGCTTGACTGAGGTGGGGGCCAAGGCCTCAGAGGACATGGTGGGGACCAGAGGCCACATGTAGAATGGGCAATTCATTGGTCCCCCACGAATGTACAATGTGTCCTGGTGATGGTGGAAACAGGAGCTGAGTGTTCTGTAATTTATTGCAACCCTGAGAGATTTCCTACAACCCTTGCTGTGATAGATGGCTATGGGGGTAAGGCAATTAAGAGTGAAGAAAGCCCAAATCCCATTGGGGAAATGGCATTTACCCCCAAAGAAGAATACTGTGTACACTTCTCACATCCCTGAACATATTTTGGGGGTGAAGCAGCTGTGGTTAGAGACCACTGCAGGTGAGTTCAGACTGAGGGTATATATGGTAAAGGCAGTTCTGAGGGGACATGCTATACCTGCTTATAGCTCTTCCTATACCTTAACAGGTGATAAATACTAAGCAGTATAAATATCCTGTAAGGTACAAGAAAACTGGATAAACTCTACAGGAGCTGGAGAAGGTGGACATCATAAAGCCCATGCAGTCTTTTCAAAAAAATTTTTTATGAAGGTATTATTGATATACACTCTTATGAAGGTTTCACATGAAAAAACAATGTGGTAACTACTTTTACCCATATTATCAAGTTCACACCCATACCCCAATGCAGTCACGTACATCAGTGTAGTAAGATGGCACAGATTCACTGTTTGCCTTCTCTGTGCTACACTGTTCTCCCCGTGACCCCAAACACCATGTGTACTAAACATAATGCCCATCAATCCCCTTCTCCCACCCTCCCCACCCGCCTTCCCACACCCTTCCTCTTTGGTAAGCACTAGTCCCTTCTTGGAGTCTGTGAGTCAGCAGCTATTTTGTTCCTTCAATTTTGCTGCGTTGATATACATGACAAATGAGGGAAATCATTTGGCACGTGTCTTTCTTGGCCTGGCTTATTTCACTGAGCATAATATCCTCCAGCTCCATCCAAGTTGTTGCAAATGGTACGATTTGTTCCTTTCTTATGGCTGAAAAGTATTCCATTGTGTATATGTACCACATCTTCTTTATCCATTCATATACTGATGGACACTTAGGTTGCTTCCATATCTTGGCTATGGTAAATAGTGCTGCAATAAACATAGGGGTGCATATGTCTTTTTGGATATGAGAAGTTGTATTCTCTGTGTAAATTCCAAGGAGTGGGATTCCTGGGTCAAATGGTATTTCTATTTTTAGTTTTTTGAGGAGCCTCCATATTGCTTTCCACAATGGCTGAACTAGCTTACATTCCCAAGAGCAGTGTAGAAGGGTTCCCCTTTCTCTGCATCCTTGCCAGCATTTGTTGTTCTTAGTCTTTTGGATGCTGGTCATTCTTACTGGTGTGAGGTGATATCTCACTGTGGTTTTAATTTGAAATTCCCTGATGATTAGTGATGTGTAGCATCTTCTCATGTGTCTGTTGGCCACCTGAATTTTTCTTTGGAGAACTGTCTCTTCATATCCTCTGCCCATTTTTAATTGGGTTATTTGCTTTTTGGGTGTTGAAGTGTGTGAGTTCTTTATATATTCTGGATGTTAACCCATTGTTGGATATGTCACTTACAAATATATTCTCCCATACCGTAGAATACCTTTTTGTTCTATTGATGGTGTCCTTTACCATACAGAAGCTTTTCAGTTTCATGTAGTCTCATGAGTTCATTTTTACTTTTGTTTCCTGGCTCAAGAAGAGGTGTTCAGGAAGAAGTTGCTCATACTTATATTCAGGAGACTTTTGCCTATATTGTCTTCTAAGAGATTTATGGTTTCATGACTTACATTCAGGTCCTTGATCCATTTTGAGTTTACTTTTGTGTATGGGGTTAAAGAATAATCCAGTTTCATTCTCTTGCATGTAGCTGTCCAGTTTTGCCAACACCAGTTGTTGAAGAGGCTGTCATTTCCCCATTGTATGTCCATGGCTCCTTTTTCATATATTAATTGACCATATATGGTTGGGTTTATATCAGGGCTCTCTAATCTGTTCCTTTGGTCTATGGGTCTGTTCTTGTGCCAGTATCAAGTTGTCTTGATTACTGTGGCTTTGTAGTAGAGCTTGATGTTGGGGAGTGTAATCCCCCCAGCTTTATTCTTCCTTCTCAGGATTGCTTTGGCTTTTCAGGGTCTTTTGTATTTCCATATGAATTTTAAAATGACTTTCTATAGTTCACTGAAGAAGGCTGTTGATATTTTGATAGGAATTGCATTGAATCTGTAGATGGCTTTAGGCAGGATGGCCATTTCAACAATATTAATTCTTCCTATCCATGAGCACGAGATGTGTTTCCATTTATTGGTATCTTCTTTAATTTCTCTAGTGAGTGTCTAGTAGTTTTCAGAGAATAGGTCTTTCACTTCCTTGGTTAGGTTTATTCCTAGGTATTTTATTTTTTTGATGCAATTGTGAATGGAATTGTTTTCCGAATTTCTCTTTCTGCTAGTTCATTGTTAGTATATAGGAATGCCACAGATTTTTGCGTATTAATTTTGTATCCTGCCACTTTGCTCATTTCAGATATTAGATCTAGTAGTTTTGGAATGGATTCTTCAGAGTTTTTAATGTACAATATCATGTGATCTGCAAACAGGGACACTTTAACTTCTTCCTTGCCTATATGGATGCCTTTTATTTCCTTGTGTTGTCTGATTGCTGTGGCTAGGAACTCCAGTACTATGTTGAATAGAAATGGGGAGAGTGGGCATCCTTGTCTTCTTCCCGATCTTAATGGAAAAGCTTTAAACTTCTCACTGTTAGGTATAATGTTGGCTGTGGGTTTGTCATATATGGCCTTTATTATGTTGAGGTACTTGCTCTCTACACCCATTTGTTGAGAGTTTTTATTATGAATGGGTGTTGAATTTTGTCAAATGCTTTTTCAGCATCTATAGAGATGATCATGTGTATTTTGTCCTTCTTTTTGTTGATGTGGTGGATAACGTTGATGGATTTTCGAATGTTGTACCATCCTTGCATGCCTTGAATAAATCCTACTTGATAATGATGGATGATCTTTTTGATGTATTTTTGAATTCAGTTTGGTAACATTTTGTTGAGTATTTTTGCATCTATGTTCATCAGGGATATTGGTCTGTAATTTTCTTTTTTTGTGGCGTCTTTGCCCGGTTTTGGTATTAGAGTGATGCTGGCCTCATAGAATGAGTTTGGAAGTATTCCCTCTTCTTCTACTCTTTGGAAAACTTTAAGGAGGATGGATATTAGGTCTTCCCTAAATGTTGGATAAAACTCAGCAGTGAAGCCATCTCGTTCAGGGATTTTGTTCTTAGGTAGTTTTTTGATTACCAATTCAATTTCATTGCTAGTAATTGGTCTGTTGAGATTTTCTGTTTCTTTCTGGGCCAGCCTTGGAAGGTTGTATTTTTCTAGTAAGCTGTCCATTTCTTCTAGGTTATCCAGTTAGCATACAATTTTTCACAGTATTCTCTAATAATTCTTTGTATTTCTGTTGTATCCTTAGTGATTTTTCCTTTCTCATTTCTGATTCCATTTAAGTGTGCAGACTCTTTTCTTGATAAGTCTGGCTAGGGGTTTATCTATTTTGTTTATTTTCTTGAAGAACCAGCTCCTGCTTTCATTGATTCTTTCTATTGTTTTATTCTTCTTAATTCTATTTATTTCTGCTTTATTCTTTATTATGTCCCTCTTACTGACTTTGGGCATCATTTGTTCTTCTTTTTCTAGTTTCGTTAATTGTGTGTTTAGACTGTTCATATGGGATTGTTCTTCTTTCCTGAGGCAGGCCTGTACTGCAATATACTTTCCTCTTAGCATGGTCTTTGCTGCATCCCACAGGTTTGGCAGTGTTAAATTATTGTTGTCATTTGTCTCCATATATTGCTTGATCTCTGTTTTTATTTGGTCATTGATCCATTGGTTATTTAGGACCATGTTGTAAAGCCTCCATATTCATATGTTTGTGGGATTTTTCATTTTCTTTCCATAATTTTTTACTAGTTTCATAACTTTGTGGTCTGAGAAAATGGTTGGTACAATTTCAATCTTTTCGAATTTACTGAGACTCTTTTTGTGGCCTAGGATATAATCTATTTTGAAAATGTTCCATGTGCACTTGAGAAGAATGTGTATTCTGCTGTTTTTGGGTGTAGATTTCTGTAGATGTCTGTTAGGTCCATCTGTTCTAATGTGTTGTTCAGTGCCCTCTGTCTCCTTACTTATTTTCTGTCTGGTTGATCTGTCCTTTGGAATGAGTGGAGTGCTGAAGTATCCTAGAATGAATGAATTGCATTCTATTTCCCCTTTTAATTGTTAGTATTTGTTTCACATATGTAGGTGCTCCTGTGCTGGGTGCATAGTTATTTATAATGGTTATATCTTCTTGTTGGATTGACCTTTTTATCATTATGTAATGTTCTTCTTTGTCTCTTGTGACTTTAATTTTTTAGTCTATTTTGTCTGATATAAGTACTGCAACTCCTGCTTTTTTCTCCCTATTTGTTGCATGAAATGTCTTTTTCCATCCCTTCACTTTTAGTATGTGTATGTCTTTGGGTTTAAAGTGAGTCTCTTGTAGGCAGCATACAGATGGTATTGTTTTTTTATCTATTCACTGACTCTATGTCTTTTCATTGGTGCATTCAGACCATTTACACTTAGGGTGATTATCGATAGGTAGGTACTTATTGCCATTGCAGGCATTAGATTTGTGGTTACCAAAGGTTCAAGGTTAACTTCCTTACTATCTAAGAGTCTAACTTAACTCAATATGTTATTACAAACACAGTCTAAAGGTTCTTTTTTTCTCCTTTTCTTCCTCCTCCATTCTTTATATATTAGGTATCATATTCTGTATTGTACTCTTCATCTATCCCTTGATTGACTTTGGAGATAGTTATTTTAATTTTGCAGTTGTTTAGTAATTAACTGTTCTACTTTCTTTACTGTGGTTTTATTCCCTCTGGTGACAGATATTAAACCTTAGGAACACTTCCATCTATAGCATTCCCTCCAAAATACACTGTAGAGACAGTTTGTGAGAGGTAAATTCTCATAGCCTTTGCTTATCTGGAAATTGTTTAATCCCTCCTTCAAATTTAAATGATAATCTTGCCAGATAAAGTATTCTTGGTTCAAGGCCCTTCTGCTTCATTGCATTAAATACATCATGCCACTCCCTTCTGGCCTGTAACGTTTCTACTGAGAAGTTTGATGATAGCCTGATGGGTTTTCCTTTGTATGTGATCTTATTTCTCTCTCTGGCTGCTTTTAATAGCCTGTCCTTATCCTTGATCTTTGCCATTTTAATTACTATATGTCTTGGTGTTGTCTTCCTTGGGTCCCTTGTGTTGGGAGATCTGTGCACCTCCATGGCCTGAGAGACTATGTCCTCCCCCAGATTGGGGAAGTTTTCAGCATTTACTTCCTCAAAGACACTTTCTATCCCTTTTTCTCTCTTATTCTTCTGGTACCCCTATAATGCAAATCTTGTTCTCTTTGGATTGGTCTCACAGGTCTCTCAATATTCTTTCCTTCTTAGAGATTCTTTTTTCTCTCTGTGCCTCAGCTTCTTTGTATTCCTCTTCTCTAATTTCTATTTCATTTATTGTCTCCTCCACCATATATACTCTGCTTTTAGAACTTTCCATTGTATGTTTCATTTCTGATTCTGTGTTCCGTAATGATTGGATCTCCAACCAGAATTCATTCCTGCATTCTTGAATATTTTTCTGTACCTCCATGAGCATGTTAATGATTTTTATTTTGAAATCCCTTTCAGGCAGATTCATAACGTCAATTTCATTTGAATCTTTCTCAGGGGTTATATTCATAATTTTACTTTGAACCAGGTTCCTTTGGCATTTCATATTTGTATATGGCACCCTCTAGTGTCCAGAAGCTCGACTCTCTGGAGCTGCTCAGCCCCTGAAGCAATGTCGGGGGTCACAGGGGAGCGGTATTGGTGCCTGGAGTGAGGAAAGAGCTCTTTCCCACTTCCCGGCTGCTATTCCCATCTCCACTGCCAGTACCAGTGGGCCGACCACACAGGTATAAGCCTGTGTGCTTTGCATTTTTAGTTGCTCTAGACGGGGCTTCCCTCTGGCTAGCCTAACACCAGGGTAGGGTTTGCCGGTTTGCGAGCTTGTGGGGCTTGCCCGGAGAAAGGCTCAGTAGGTTGCACATCATGGAGTGTGTCCTTGGAGCTCTGTAACCAGCCAGGGAGCTGGAGCTCCTGAAGATCGTGAAAGTTCCCAACCTGCTGGGCAGAGTGCACCCACACAATTTTGTCTACCTCTCCTGAGCAGTAAGCTCTGTGCAGTCCCTGATCCTTTAGCATCCCTCTTGCTGTTAGGATGTCTCTCTGATTGCCCACCTTTCTTTTGTCCCATGGCAGTTGGACATGGATCCCTGCTTACCACAAGTTGCTGGAATCTCTGTCTCTCCTGGTATTCTGCCTGTCTTAACTTTCCAACCCCCTAATCATGAGAGTACCATGAAAACACCATGAAATGTAGGTTAGTGCTCCCAGATCAGATCTCTGGAGTTAGGTATTCAGCAGTCCCAGGCCTCCACTCCCTCCCTGCTGTTTCTCTTCCTCCCACTGGTGAGCTGGGGTGGGGGAAGGGCTTGGGTCCTGCCGGGCCATGGCTTTGGTACATTACCCTGTTCTGTGAGGTTTATTCTTTTCTCCAGGTGTATGCCATTTGGCGCAGTCCTCTTTCCTGTTGCTCTTTCAGGATTGGTTGTATTGTATTTTCATATTATATGCAGTTTTAGAGGAAGCCTCTGTCTCACCTCTCCTCACTCATAGTCTTTTTAATTGCCCAGTGTGGCCAGTGAAAAAGTCAGTCGGCTCCTAGTGTATCAACATGGATTACAGGGAACTGAATAAAGTCACAACCCCTTTGCATGCTGCTGTCCCCTCTATAGCAGCCATTATGGATACACTCAGTCATGAATTATGGATGTATCATTATGTTGTGGACTTTCCTAATGCTTTCTTCTCTATTGACATAGCAAAGGAAAGTCAGGAACAGTTTTCCTTCATGTGGGAAATCTGGCAGTGGACATTCACTGTCCATCCACAGGGATACCTCCAGTCCCAAAACAGAACTTGGCCACATGGAAGAAACCGCAAATGGTGTGGCTGTATCACTACACTGATGATATTATCCTCACATCTGGTTCTCTTGCAGATTTAGAAGGAGCAGTTCCTAGACTGCTGCAACATTAATAAGAGAAAGGATGGGCTGTGAACAGCACCAATGTTCAGAGACCTGGTTTTTCAGTAAAGTCCTTGGGTGTTGTCTGGTTGGGTAAAACTAAAGTTATCCCAGAAGCAGTCATAGACTAGTTCCAGGCTTTCCCTACTCCTACCACTGTGAGAGTATTACAAGAGTTTTGGGGTTTTGCTACTGTAGAGTGTTTATCCTGCACATGGCACAAATTCTGAAACCTTATACCAGTTGGTATGAAAGGGCATCATGTAGGACTGGGATGAAACATATGCAGCTGCTTTTACTGCTTCTAAGCAAGCAGTCAAGGCCATATAGGCCTTGAGTGTAATGGACTCATCAAGGCCCTGTAAGCTAGATGTTCACGTAACTGAAGATGGTTATGGATGGGGCCTTTGGCAGCAACTTGAGCAGACACACCAACCTATTGGATTCTGGTCACAACTATGGAAAAGAACAGAGGTCTGCTACACCTTTATAGAGAGTCAACTGGCTGCTGTGTATCCTACCTTACTGGCTATGGAGCCCATCACTGGAACACTTCCGACCAAGGTAATAACCACCTATCCCATCACAGGGTGGGTACAAGACTGGACCCAAAAGCCAAAGAGTGATGTGGTACAAACGCCCACACTGGCCAAGTGGGGTGCTTACCTGCAGCAGTGTAGTGCCCTGTCTAGTAGCCCCTTGAGTGAAAAACTCCAACACTTATTGAGGCCAGTGACATATATCAGTGGAAAGTAGGAAGAACTCACTTTTGAGCCATTGGTAGCCAAGAGCCCTTATCAGGAGGGAAAGCCTCTATACCTGAAGATGCTTGATATACAGATGGCTCCAGTCATGGGCAGCCCCCAAAGTGGAGGTCTGTGAATTTCCATCCTAACACTGAGACAATATGGGTGGAGGATGGAGAGGGGAAGAGTGATCGATGGTCCGAGGTATGGGCAGTATGACTCATGATCACCCAGAAGCCCTCCCCTATAGCTGCCTGAACTGAGAGCTGGGTTGTCTATTGGGGCTTGACCCTGGGAAGTTTTGACATGGTACCATGCCAAGTAGATGGTTGGTCACAGGTCCCTTTGGGGGCAAGAGTTGTGGCAAGAACTGTGGGCCTCTGGTCAAACTAAGACAGTTACCGTATATCATGTGACTGGCCGTTTGCCTTTGGCATCCCCAGGGAATGATGAAGCAGACACATTGGCCCAGGTGTGTTGGCTAGAAGGAAAGCCTGCCTCTGATATAGCCCAGTGGTTACATCAGCATTTGTTGCACACAGGGTAAAAGACAATGTGGGCTGTAGCCCATCAATGGCGCTTACACTGACTTTTAAAGAAGTCAGCAGAGGCAGGAAGGAGTGCCCTGTGTGCACAGGAGGTACTTACACCAAGTCCCACAGCAACATGGGACAATAACAAAGGGACCGATACCCCTTGTCAGGTGGCAGATAGACTGTATTGGGCCTCTGCCCACATCAGAAGGATATCAGCATGCCATGACTTGTGTGGACAGAGCTACTGGACTGTTGGTTGCTCTTCCTGCAGATCAGAAAATGACCAAAAGGGACCTAGAGTGTCTCTTTGCAACCTACAGCTGGCCACAAGTGATTGAGAGCTATCAAGGCCCCCACTTTACTGGACATGCTTTACAAGAATGGGTGCAGCAATTCGGAATAAAGTGGAAGTTCCATGTACTATATAACCCTACTGGGGCAGGCATGATAGAGAGGTACAAGAGTTTGTTGAAATATGGCCTGATGTTGGACACTAGTCTATAGGGCTGGTCAGTTCACTTATGGACAGTGCTACGGTGTTTGACTGAGAAGCCCCAAAGGAGCCTTGAGCCCTGTAGACATGCTAACATACATTGCTGCGTCTCCTATACAACTGTTTGCAAACCAGGATATGGCCAGCAGAACAACATCCTGCTGTCAGACCCAACTGCATTAAACCCTGGAGACTCAGTTGAGTCAACATGGCCCTGGACATTTCAACACATGGACCAACGATGGCTGGCTCCTCAGGCACCTTGGGGATAAGGCCTGGAAGCTGGCCTCCTGTGTGTTCCTGGAGTAACAGCAGAATGGCCCCCAAAGATCACAGTAGTGTACCCAAAACATCCGGGAGTTAAGAGCATCTTGTGGGGAAGTTTGGTTTTATTTTATCTTTATGGCCAGTGCATGTACCTCCCATAGTTCTATATACTGACCCATCTGAAACTCCCACAAGGAGAGGGTAGAAGGTCTGGTATACTAAACCCGGACAAGATTCCATTCCTGCCACTGTCCTCTCATCTCACAGGACCACTCTCTAGCATGGATCCTACCTGATGGACAAGTTTTGTCTATGCTGGTTTCTTTAAAGCACGTATCTTATTGCCCTTAAGGTTATTTTCTTCTACAGTCCCTGTGGCCTGGACCTGCCCTGTGGCTGCAGCTGCCATGTGATGATTGCTCTGAACTCCCTGCACATTCAGCTACTGCCTATGGAATGGGAAAGCTATGGACTTAATCTGCATATGACTTGGAACCAAGCTGAATCCTCCAGCTTGAGGACTATCATGATTTTATTGCTGTTGTTATTGTATGTTATTAGTGTGGTTACAGTGCTCCAGTTTTTTCACACAGGGGTCATTGCAGAAGATGGGGAGTGAGTAGATTGTGAGGCAAGATTTCTGGAGGGGTGGGCTGTGGGTAAAATTGCAATATTTCCAGAATCTCTCACCTGGCCCTAGTGCATCTCCATATCAATAGGTTTCCAAGGGGTGGAGAGTAGTCCATCTCCATATCAATAGTAATTATGTGTGGAGGAGCAAGGGTATATCTGGACTGGGGAGGTTTAGTGGGGTCACTTTTTTCAGCTGGGTCATGAGAGACACAGGTGAGCAGAAGTGGATAACTGCTTGTAAGCAATAAATGGGTTTCTCCCACTTTATTTCTCCCTTTGACTGATAATTTGCTCCAGGCTAGAAACTTATTTTCCCCCCAGAGTTACAATACCTAGCCCAGTTGGGATTTTTTAATGGGAATTTTTCCTCCAGTGTACCATATCATTTATATTTTCCATTCAAACCACTGATTCCTGTGTTAACTACCTGAATTTGAAAAAAAAAAAAAAGCTTTGGCAAACACAAAGGTTGCCAGGAGGTCTGTTACTGATATGAATTTTCTGGAAGCAGAAACCCATTTCATCTTCACTCCAGCTTAGGGCCTTCAATGACTTAACAAGGTGATTTTATTCTTTGCAGAGGGCAGGGAGCCTATTAAATCAATAAAGGTAATCCATGCATACTCTCAGTTTCACTGGGGCTTGTGGGTCACACTGTTGTCTCTCTTATCCCTTCAGGGACAATGGGCCAAAGCCTTCTTTCCATAAAAAGAACCCAAATTCCCTGAGCAGATACCATGTCCTATAAACTTTATTATCAAATAATGATAGTAATTATCATTATTATAACATTGACCTTTGGTTTTCATGGTAGAATAAAGACATGTGTGTCCATTTTTCTGCTTGAGAATCACTCACTCATAAACAACAGTCATAACAGACAGAGAAGCAAGAGCTTTTTATTCAGTGAAGTAAGGGGTGTCTCTAACTCCAGAGCACAGTAAATGAAAATGGAAAGTTGTTAGTAAGGGAGAGTAAATGAGTTATCAGGGTAGATAATAAATCTGAAGATAAACAAGTGGCTTTTCCTCACAGGATCCCCCAGAAGCTGAGCCAGAGACACTAACATTAATGGGGGCAGGCAAAGTGAGGTATTAAAAAGGTGGATCTAGTTTAAAAGCCTAGAGGAGAGCAGTTGAAAGCCCAATTTCCCCATGCCACTTGAAGCAGATGGGGAACCACTCCTGCACCCATCTTCATATGTGACAGTGGGGTTATTTTTCTGGAAAAAAATTAGACCAGACAGACCCCAGACTTGGAGTTACAGCCAGAGTAGTACAGGTAATGTGTTGACCTGAAGACAGAACAATTAAGTGGAAACCTATATATTTGATGGTGAAGCCTTCATCTTTCTTTCCCCAACAAACTCCAGGAGAGCCACCGCCTTGTTTAAACTTCTCCTCCCACCTTGCTGACAAGGAGATTAGAGAATTCATCTGGGGAAACTAAATCTCTAAATCTTATCAGACCAAGAAAGCTGAATCTAAGCCAGCAGTTGAGAAAAATCTATCAAGTCACATTATACTGAAGAACCCCAGTAAGGATGAGAAATTGAGGCATGGGTGTCTCAGACAGCGAGTATACAGTAATGAAGAAAATGGAAACCTAGTTGAAGGTATATCTGAAGCATTTTGATATCCCAAAATCCCCCTCCATAGGGTGGTAGGCAGAATCTTCAATAGCCTCCCAAATGCCCATCTCTTCATATACACACCCTGTACAACTCTCTCCCCTTCATTTAGGAAAGATTTGTGGATAAAATGGAGTATTAATCCCTTGATTAGGTCACTTTAGATGGCAGAGGCAATGGAACACTTACTTACATGATTACATTATATTATTTAAGACACTGAGATAACTGGCTCTGGAGAAGGGGCCTCTGGCAACTTTGAAGGAGTAGCTGTCATGTGATAAGAGGCCCTGTGCCTAGGACCCGAGGGAAGCTTCTAGGAGTAACCACTACACAGCCAACAGCCAGAGGGAATAGGGACATCAGGCCTATAACCACAAGGACTTAAATTCTGTCAATAACCTGAATGAGCTTGAGAGAGGATTCCAAGCTCCAGATGAGAACACAGTCAGTTGACACCTTCATTTCAACCTTATGAGGCCCTGAGCAGAGGACCCACTTATGCTGAGTCCAAATATCTGATCTACAAAAATGTGAAAATATAAATGGATGACTTCTAAGCTGCTATGGTTAGGTTAATCTGTTACTCAGCAATAGAAATATATGACATCAACTAAACTAAAACTTTCAGGAGAAAGTGAAGTAGTTACAGGGACTCTGTACTTGAAGACACCAACATCAGCTGAGGGTGAGTGTACTATGTGGCAAATTGAGTGTATTGTCTGGAAACTGGTCCAAAAAAAGTAGCACACCCAAATTGGGAAATTAAGGAGATTTTAATAAAATGTGTGGACATTAGAAAAATGAAGAAAGGATGGGGCAGTATTCCAGGGCTAACAATGGCAGGGAACCATGACCACTCCTAGAGGAAATAGATCCTAGAAGGCAAAGAAAAGTGGGACAGAACAGGCTCTGTGGCAGGAGCTGTGGCCTACAGAGGAGGCATGCAGCCAACCTGAGATAAGCCAGCCTGGAAAGAACCTGAAGAACATATGCTCAGAAATCATTCTCCTCTCACTCTTTAATCTCCTGACAGTGTCTGCCACAGAGTGAACCAAACAGGAAGCTGGAGACCGAAGATGCTTACTGGTGTATCATATACATGTCAGCCTCCCAGGAAAGTTGTCAGGAAGGAAAAGGTGGAATGGAATATGGAGGGAGAGTCAGGACATATACAAAGTCCAAAACATGTGCCCCTGAGTACCTTTGTCCCTTGTCTGGGTGACAAATGTTTGTTCCTTATACAAGGGACAGACAGTCCCAATAGTTTCTGTGTCATCACAGGGTGACATAAATTTGGACACAGTCCTACACTGTATTCTTAAATGAATTTGTAAGAGAAAAGAGAAGAAATAATGAAAGAACATAAAACATAGCCGTTAAGGTCCCTATTTCTAGAGCCAGTCATAAGGTCTGAGCTGATTTTTACTTCTACTTTTTTCACTTCCCGTTTCATCCTGTCCAAGCAAGATGCTGGCAAAGGGTAATAGGGACATCACCAGAACTTAGGCACACAATCCACCCATTTGCAACGAAGGCTATAAATACAGACTTTATTCAGCTAGGCACATGCCAAGCTAAAATTTGGAAGTTGTGTTGCTAAGAAAGAAGGGGAAAATAAATATCTTTCCTCAAATAAATCTATTTATTTAAAACAATTACATTTGAACTCCCAATAGTATGTTGGTATACTATTTGTTTTTATTTTTGTTGTTTTGAATTGAATTAAAAAAAGTTATCTTAAAGATTTTATGGAAGGACACATGCCCAAGAATAGCTATGTAAACTATTGAAAAGGAAAAAGAGTGATGGGGAAGTCACCTTATCAGATATCAGAACAAAGTATAAAGCCATTAAAATAATATAACTGTAGTATTAATAGAGGCTTAGACAAGCATGTCAGTAGAACAGCATAGAAAACCCAAAAGTAGATCCCACTGTATTTTAAATTTAATACGTGACAAATGTAGTTTAATTTAGAGGTTTACTGGTATGCTATTTAATAAATGGTACTTGTACAACTGGCTACATAATCATAGATAATATATTGGTATCATTATTTTACATCACATATAAAAACAAACTCCAGAAAATATTATGAAATAATAAACAAACTAGAATCTTAGGAGCATTAGAAAGCTTACATGAGCAATTTAAGTGTATAAGAGACATCCTTAATGAAGACTAGAAACCCAGAAGCTCTATATGAGAGACATGCTCAGCTACATAAAATTGAAATAAGTATTGCAAGATACATCAGAAACTATGTCAATAGAAAACTGATAGATAGAGAAAATATATTTGTAACAGATGATACAGGATTAATCACTTATACACTGATAATGAAAAGACAACCAAATCCAACAGAAGTACAATGAATAATTTGCCAAAAAATGAGTTTAAATGACCAGTAAACATATGGAAAGTCATTAATATCTCTGATGAACAAGGAAACATAACTTAAACAATGAATTATATTATACTCTATACCCATAAGCCTGGCAGCAAACTGGAGATGGAATATATTACTAATATTAATACTAGAAAAGTACCTTGGTAGTTGGGGTGTGGATGTGGCAGAAAAGAGAGGATAGGGAACATATGATTTGACTGTACTTAGACATTTATGGGAAATGTATGCACATCTATTTTAAAGAATTCAGATAGTAGTTTTTTAACTACTACATTAATTTGTATTCTAAGAAATCACTTCTAGAGATACATTTGCAAAGGTGCACAAAGATGCTCACTGTAGCATTGTTTATAGCAACAAAAGTGATATGATATAACCTTAAAATCCATCAAGGGGGTAATGGGTTCATAAATTATAGTACATTCCCACTAAAGAACACCATGGAATGAGAAACAAAGTAGAGACACACTTATTTGATGTATATGAATACATATTTATATGTTTGAAAATGAAATTTAAAAACTCTACTAAGATACATGCTAAACTTTTAACAGTAGTAACCTCTGGGGGGAATGGAATTCAGGGCTACACATACACACACACACACTTATAAAATACATGCAGGTAAGTGTGTCTGAGTTGCATTTTTCAAAGGAGAATAGATTCATATGTGATCTTATCTGCATATTAAAATTATTAGCAAATAAATGCATCAGAAACAATATATTGAGTTCTTTAAGAGCACAGGACATTTTACATTTATGGTGGCAGAATAATGCTACCCCATCCCCTCAACAAGATGTCTATATCCTAATGACTGGAATCTGTAAATATTTTATTTTGTGTTACTTGGAAAAGGGTGATTAGGTTGCTAATCAGCTGACTTTAAAATAGGGATATGTATGGACTATCAGGATGAGCCCAATATAACCATGAGTGTCCTTAAAAGTGAAAGCAGGAGGCACCAGAATCCATGTCAAATTGATGCAATGTGAAAAAATCTCAACTAACCATTGCTGGCTTTGAAGATGGTGGAAAGGGGCATGATCAAGGGAATGTGGATATCCTCAAGAAGCTGAAAAAGGCAACAAAACATATTCTACAAGTCCACAACATGGAGGTTCTAGAAGTGTAGCCTTGCTGACCTTAGTTTTAGTTGGTAGGACCCACTTCAAACTTCTGAAGTACAGAACTATAAGGTAATCAGTTTGTGTTAATTTAAGCCTGTGCTGATTTTCTATAGTGCCAATGAGGAACTTATGGAATATGCATTACCTTAATTAAAACTTGAAGAAACCTAAAAGAAAACAACTGTGGGCCCCAGTGAACAAATGAGAAAACCATGTCAGAAGGTCTGTTTAAGGTAACATAGCAGGTTGGACTTGAATTAATTCCACAGGAATCTAGAGCTTGTGCTTCTTTCCCCATTTTGTGTTCTCTGTCCTCTAATCTACAACTTCAGTGTACCTGGCTCAGGCCTTGGCCACTAGCAGATGTTTAGTGACAGGTGACTCAGTAAGAACACAGGTTTGAGGTCAGACATATCTTCATCTGAATCCAATTACTAGCTATGTGGCTGAAAACAAATTACTCAATTTGAGCCTGATTCTTTATCTATAAAATAGGAGAAATTATTTCTACCTTGTAAGGTAAGAAAAAACATTCAGTGAAATAATGTATGAAAAATGTCCAACAAAGAGCCTTGTATAGATTTTGTTTTTAATAAATGTTATTTATTGTTGGTAAGGACTATTACTTTGCTATAATGACTCTGGGAAGCCTGTTTTTCCTCTATATGAGGTTTTAGGTTTTGTTCATGCCTTTTTTATATCTGCCTACTCCCAATTCAGAGATGATGCATAGTGCCTGTGACACAAAATTACAACTACAAACTAGGGAGCTATTAACTGAGCACAAATGTACAGGAAGTGGCTTTTAGTGGTGTGGACACCAGTGATCCATAGTACGAATCCAGTTGGTAGCCAAGATGTACTATTAATAACATGTATTTATCCCATAGAATCGTATCACAGAGGAACAAAAGGGGGAAAAAAAGAAACTGAAAACTTCCTTCTAAACTTAAACTTGATCAGTATGCTATGGGAACCTAGAAAAGGAACATGTCTATCAGAATCCAGATTAGGTTGGCCTGTTTTCTAATTATAGGACCCAGACTGAGTTTTCTCAGAATATCATTTGTCTTTCATTCAATAATATGTTCTGTTGTTCTACAGACTTTAAAAACTTCAAAAATTCTCTTGAAAATTCCCTTCAGCTCTTTACCACTAAGTTTTTTTTCAGAAATTTTCAAAACATTTCTAATATTGTTTTACTTTTAAAAGGTAATTTTCATGGATGATTCTTTATGATTCTCTACAGGAGAACATCTTCATTTCTTTTAGAGCATGCCTCTAGTTCTGTGTTGTCCAGTCCCTGATATGATGTCTGACTTATCACGTATACTCAATCCGTATCCACTGAATGAGTGAGCCATAAAATGAATTGTGGGGGTGGACTACAGTTATGGCCATAAACAACTCAATCATGGAAATAGATCCCTCCCCCAGTTGAAAGGGAAGCAAGTCAGAATAAGTGCACATTCCCAGAGGACTTCAACTGAGTGGTCCCAGAGTCATCAGACCATTTGGACCATTTCTGTATGTGTCCCTTGTGCCTTATAAGAGAAAACAGAGGAAAGAAATAAAAAACCTCCTTGGGAATTTTGTTCTGTTGCAAAAAAACTCAAAGGTAATAAAGTCTGTGCAATGCTAATGGCTTTTTCAAAGTGTGTTTGGGAGAACAGGCTTTACATGTGGGAAATACCATTATAACTTAGGCAATGTGATTCTGGATTTTTCTGTAAAGTTTTTGTACTTGTAGTGCCCTTCATTCAAATAACCTTTGTCCTGCTTCTTGTTTAAGATTATTTGAACCAGCTGCAGAGGCAATGAAAGCAGTGGGATAATCGAGCAGAATGGAACATTTACAGCAATAACAATTTATTAAGATCATCATTATTAACCATGACATGGGGCTTTCTTAATCACATCTATGATTGCTATAACTCCTAATGAATACTGTATCATTTGTACTCTAATACTCCAGAGTGCTTACTACATATTCCAAAGCTATTAAAACACAAGTCTACAGAGCCATTGATGAAATGTTTCTAATGTTTTCATTGTTCAAGCTGCATTTACCCACATTTTTAAATCTGCTATACTAAATATTTAAATGAAAACAGAATCATACCTTTGAAGAGGACTTCAAAAAAAGTAATTTTATCCAGTCCACTGCCTTAAATAAATACCCAAATCTTCAAAGTGTGATACCCAAATTCCAATTTAAAAAGTCACAAGGCATGATATCTCAATAATAACTTAAACAGACTGTTTTGGTACTTGATCACCATTTGATCAAGTTTTGCTACAAGCTGAGTAACTTAGAACAAATTACACGTACATATTTTATAGGAAGATATACATTCCTTTGTGGGGATTGAAAAAACATTTCATACCTACTTTATCATACTGAAGGCACATAATAGAATTAAAAAACAGAACTTTCAACTGCCTTAACCCTTTCTTACAGTAAGTATTATCACTGACTTGACTTTCTTTGGATGTTCCTTGTTCCTTAAGTACAAATTCTGTTTTTTGTACTTAAGAGAAATGGCGACAAATTAGATATGGAAAGAGGAAAAATAGAAATGAGGAGCTCTGCCCCCCATCTTTAGTTATGTTGATTCATCAACACCAACCAAACATATATATTGACTGCTTACATTCAACATCAGTCCATATGCAAACTCTTGAATTAGCAGGTGAGCTCCTAATTAACCTGAAGGCTATTAACCTTTAGCTTTTTCTTTAACTGAAAGTTCATTGACAGAATAATGTTTCACAGTGAAACCTCAAAGAGCCTGAGCCATTTAGATAACCTCAGAGGAAACAGACATGTGAACTACATAAATAGGAACAAAGCAATACAAAGTGAACTGGTCAAACCTCATGGAGAACTAGGACTGTCATTGCTCTCCTGATGCAACATGGCACCAAAGACCTAGAGTAGCTGTATTTGAGTACCTTGTCCATTCAAATACTGGCTTACATTGTTCTTATTCCGCAGGCCTCCTCTTACATGTGACTCAGCATGTCCTTATCACTTCTTTTCTCTTTGATTTAACATGACCTACAGATAACTGATTCAGCCTTTCAAGATGTCCCAGACTCCTTATGCAAAATGTTGTCATTTGAGTGACAGAATCATATGATGGATACAGCTCCCAGGATGCAAGGCACTGACCTTGACCATTATCTCAAATGCAGTTGTGAGTGTGTGAAGCACTTCTTCCAATCAAATGCCAGGTAAAGAACACTTCTTATCAACTTAAATAAAAACCTTCAAAGAACAATGCCAAAAAATATTGCTTACACAGTCATATGTGATGTACCATAGGGAATGCAACACATTGGTATAACTGCAGTGCATTAGTATGCTATATTGCATTTTGTATAGCAATTTACCAGAGATGGACATTTTATTTAATAACCTCAGGGATGATGTATGAAGAACACTGTCCGGCAGGAAGGTGGTGGTGAAGAAGAATGATGTAAGAAAATAAGGACTAAGTCATGATATTTGTCCTCACCCCAAAGGAAGCTCATTGCACAGTAGGTTAGATACAAAAGTCGCGCAAATATAGATAATGCAAGGGAGTGAATAGCATTGGGAAAGGAAAGAAGTACAGAATCTCTCTAGCAACTTCCAAAGTTTCTATTGTACCAATCTTCCAACTGGAGCTATTATGGGAAGAGGTGACAACAAATACTACTCTACAACTGAAAGACATTCCCAGCTTCAAGAGGTAAAACCCTCCCAATGCTGAGGTCTGAAGGTTGACGGGTGAACCTGCAACAGAATGGATCAGATGAGGACACTGGGGATGGCATTCAATCACCTGCTGGGGCTTTACTTACTAGTAAAGTGTCCTCTTGAGTTTGGAACAGAAGAATAGACCAGGTGGTGAGACTGTTTTTAAACCACATTAACCTATTCACACTTTTATGATGTGGAAATTTTCAGTGGTTGCCATGCATTTATATATTTACTCATTCAACCAACTTTTATTGCAGATCTAATATACATTGGAATATATAAAGGTGAATCATATATAATCCTTGCCTTATAAAACATATAAAGAGATCACTGCAGCACATTTTATTATGTTTATATACATAGCAATATAACAAAACTTTTAATTCAAAATGCTACAGAAACTCAGAGGATGAAACTGGATAAAAGTGGTAAGAATGACAGGTGAGATAAGAAAGTCCTTCAAAGATGAATGAAAGCTCTCCAGATGAGAGGCATGGGAGAGATTATTGTAGGAAGTAAAAGAGAGTGCAAAAAGGAACACTTGTGAAAGAAATGACTGTTTCAAGATTATTGACATTATATATGGGATCCGCAAGTCAGGTTTGTGTGATGTGGCAGAAGATACAGCTAGACCAATGATGCAAATCAATAATCACCACATGGTGCTCTATAAATAAAGCTCCTATAAGAAAATTAATTGAGACATATGCACCCCTATGTTTATCGCAGCTCTATTTACAATAGCCAAGATATGGAAGCAACCTAAGTGTCCATTAGTAGATGAATGGATAAAGAAGATGTGGTACATATACACAATTGAATACTATTCAGCCATAAGAAAGAAACAAATCCTACCATTTGCCACAAAATGGATGGAGCTGGAGGATATTATGCTCAGTAAAATAAGCCAGGTGGAGAAAGACAAGTACCAAATGATTTCCCTCATTTGTGGAGTATAACAATGTAACAAAACTGAAGGAACAAAATAGCAACAGACTCACAGACTCCAAGAAGGGAGGCTGGGTGGGGAGGGAGGGAGAAGGGGATTGAGGGGTATTATGATTGGCACACATGGTGTGGGGTGGGATCATGGGGAAGACAGTATAGCACAGAGAAGGCAAATAGTTACTCGGTGGCATCTTACTATACTGTTGGGCAGTGCCTGCAATGGGGTATGGGGGGACATGACAACATGGGTGAATGTAGTAACCACATTGTTTTTTCATGTGAAGCCTTCATAAGAGTGTATAGCAATAATACCTTAATAAAAAAAAAGAAAATGAATTGAGACTGTATTTACCTTGAAATGTGTCTCGATAATAGTATTTTAATATGAACTTTATTTTCTCAAAAGTAGATTTTTTTATTGTAATCAAGCTAACATACTGTACAGAATTACTTAATAGTAAAACTTTTGGAGGAAGTTAAATTTCAGTTGAAATTTCAACCTTGCCATTTACTAGCTGGATGATATTAACAAGTTACTTAACCTTTGTAAGCCTGTTTCATGTTTAAGCAGAGGATAATAAGACTACATAAGGTTGTTGTGAAGATTAAATTGATAACACTTGTGACTATCATCTGTTATATGGTGAATACTCAATGAGTATAGCTATAGTGAAGTTTCTAGGGTAATAGTTTTTAAATATAGTTTAGCCATGAGAGTTTCTTCAAATGTTAGAAGTCTCTGAGATGCTCTGTTTGAAGCAGAAGTGGAGTACCTGAAGCCTGCCTGGCCCCACTCTCTCCCAACTTAACCTCCACACACTTAACACCTAAAGGGCTCTGTAGATCACAACTTGAAAAGTGCTGTACTATCATACAGCTGCCTTTCTTCAAAATGAATTATTGAATAAACAGATGAACTGATCTTTATCCAGAGTTCTCTAGAATTTATTTCACTTTTTATCAGTGCTTTTGGGCATGATCATTCAAAACATTCTTCTCTTGAATATATGCAGTGTGTCACTTAAATCCTATGGTAAGTTTCAGATCCTCCTACTTTATGTTCCTTAAGTCATTAATTGTGATAAAATATCATTCAAAAATTTTTAACCACCTATGTATGCATGATACTTTCAAGCAAATAAGAAAGCCTCACCTCTCTATGAACTGCCTTTGGGTAGAAACGTTGCCATGACAATATGTCTTGGCAAGCCAATGGCATCTGTATGCAGGTTAGAAAAGCTGGCCCTTTCTTTGACAAATTCAGACCTGAGCTTTGCAGGGCTTGATGGGCTGAGCAGTGGCCAGGTTTCAGCCCTCACCTGGCCCTGTAGCTGGGACCTGGTTTTTCGAACTCCTCACTTAATGATTCACAAAAGCCCTATTTATGTATTATTATTTTTTAGCTCCAACTCTAATTTATCAAGATATTTTGAAAACAAAAATGGGTTCAAATTTATTCTAGGTCCTGTTTAAAGTCTCACTTTTAGAGAATTGCAAGCATAAGCAATATTTTGAAGCTATTTTTGTGTTATTTGATGGCTATAATAGGGGCTTGTGTATCAATTTTTCCCCTAGAATATCCTCAGTAGTATCATTTCAAATTCCAAATAATAGCTTGGTCCAGATGCTGAAGCAATGAGGCACCACTGGTGGGCAGAACAAGAAAAATACATCTCCTGGTGCTCACTCTCCCTTATACGAAGAAGCTTGCAGTTGTTGAGCATTGGCTATCTTCAGGCAAGCCTTTAGGCAAGATGTCCTATTACTACAGGTACATATATATGAGAAAATAGTCAGAAGAGTTACTCTATGCCTAACAATGAATACAAAACCTTTGACAGTGGAGACCTTTAAAATCATATCTTCCAGAGGTGTGTGGGCCTGAAGCATTAAAAAGGAAAGGCAGCTCAGAGTAGGTAAGAGCACTCACTAGGTACAGTCAAGGTGTGTTTGAAAACACAGGTTACACCAAACTTCACCATAAAAATTTAAACTACCCTCCAATGAAGTTAGCTTCTTCACACAATTGTTAGAGGAAATAAATAAAATAACCTAAATGACAGCATCTACAGCTAAAGAAATATCACTTTCTTCTAAGTAACTTACTTAAAATAATTTAATTTAAATTTCATATTTATTCACTTTGAAGCCTGGAGCACCTGATCTAGAACAGTGCTGTCCAATAGAACTTTCTGTGGTGATGGAAACATTCTGTATTTATGCTACCTAATATGGTAGCTACTAGCTGCATCTGAAATGCAGCCAGAGTGACCAAGGAACTGAATCTTTAAATTGCTTAATTTTAACTAATTCAAAATCAAATTCAAATAAACACGTGTGGTTAATAGCTTCTGTGAGGTACAGCATAGCTCCAGAATAGAATGTGACCCCAATAGGGCTTTATTATAGATAAGTATTTTTTCCACAATAAGTATCTAAAAAAGACAACACTTTTCCTGCAAACATTTTTCAAGAAAGAGGTTCTTAAACTGGAATCACAGGTCTCCACAAACACCTAAAATTATATGATAAACATGTTAAATTTGAAGTGTATTTTTCTGGGAAAAGGATTGATATGTACCAATGGATTTAGAAAAAGGTCCCTGTCTCACAAAATAACAATCAATCAATCTATCAATAATAGGAATATATCTAAATTCCTTAAACGTTCAGAAGACAGAGGTGCCCAAGCTATTGCATTAGCTCATACTATAATTAATTATATTAACACTAATACACAGGAAAGCTTTTCAGTAAAAATATATAAAATACAAAACTCACAGAAGTGTTCAATTGCTCTTAGATCCAAACAAGTAAACATATTTGAACACATTGAATTACATGTTAATTACATTTAATTTCTTTAATTTCTTTTACAATAGCAAATAATACAGAAATATGTGAACTAAAAAGTTCAATTCCCTCCTGCCCTCTAACCTGCTTTTACTCACATTACCTCGGGTTAACTGTGTTACATATTCCTCTGGACCTCTTCTCATGTACCCACATATGTTGTATCCACCCACATAGATACATAATGTTACATTTTCCTCTGGACCTTGTTTCATGCTTCCACACATAAGTGCATGTATGTATTTCTGTTTAGAAATACTAACTTCTAGTATACTACTAGGCTAAGTAAAGACCCTAGACGTCCGAGAAGGTGGCGACGTGAGCAGGGTGGCAGAAATCTCCTCCCAACACTATATTTATCTATAAAAATACAGTAAATACAACTATTCCCAAAAGAGAGACCAGAATACACAGGAAAGCACACAGCGTGCAGCTACACCTGAGAGGACTCGGCACCCCACAAGGCGGGTAAGATATGGAGCCACGACCCGATGGGACCCAAGCACTCCCCTACCCCAGCGCACCGGCGGGGGGGAAAGGATTCAGAGCCGGGAGGGAGTGGAAGAACACTCTGCGAAATAACCAGTCCCGGTGATCTGCGCAGGGAGCGCTGACACACATTGCGTGGTGTACTGGAGTATGGAGAGACAGAGGGTGCAGGATCTGAGCGGGGAATGCACCAGGGTGCTTGCGGCCAGCTCCCAGGAAGGAAAAAAAAAAAGAAGAAAAGCGGGCGCTTTTTTCAGCGGTCTTAAAGAGACAGGAGCCTAGTGGAGGACCGGATAGCCCCAGCACACTCGACCCACCAGGCTGGTAGTCCTGGGGAGTTTCGGACCCCTTAGCTGGCGACTGGAAAAGGGTGACTGCACTTAGACTTCCCACAGTGATCAACAGCCTCCCATTCGTTCCCACCCCGGCCAGAGCTATAAAGGGCCATGCAGAGCGGTGCGGCCATGGCTCTGGAATAGTGGAGCAACAGCAACAGCGCCACCTACAGCATCCCCACAGAATCCACTCCCAGTGGGCGTTTTTGTTTTGTTTGTTTTGTTTTCTTTTTGTTTTTTCTTCTCTTTCTTTTTCCTTTTCTTTTTCTTTCTTTCTTTCCTTATGTTTTCTCCTCCTTTTCTTTTTCTTTTTTTTTTTTCCTTTTTAAAGTCATAAAAAGCCCACTAGGCATACGTGGCAACTACCAGCAACCAATTCTATAGCCACGAAAAGACAGAGGAATATGGTCCAGACTAAAATTAACCAGACAACCTCAGACAGAGAGCCTGAAGGGATGGACATGCACAGTCTTGCTGAAAAAGAATTCAGAATAAAAGTCATAAGCATGCTGATGGATCTACAGAAAAATGTGCAAGAGCTGAGGGAGGAAGTGAGGGAAGTGAGGAAAGACAATGCACAAATCAGACACGCCATCGACGGGCTTAACAGCAGACTGGATGACATGCAAGACACTGTTAATGGAATAGAAATCAGAGAACAGGAATACAGAGAAGCTAAGTCAGAGAGAGATAAAAGGATCTCTAGGAATGAAACAATATTAAGAGAACTGTGTGATCAATCCAAACAGAATATTCGCATTATAGGAGTACCACAGGAAGAAGAGAGAGAAAAAGGGATAGAAAGTGTCTTTCAAGAAATAATTGCTGAAAACTTCTCCATATGGGGAAGGAAATAGTGTCGCAGTCCACAGATCTCCCAACATAAGGGACCCAAGGAAGACAACACCAACACGTATAATAATTAAAATGGCAAAGATCAAAGATAAAGACAGAGTATTAAAGGCAGCTAGAGAGACAAAAAAGATCACCTACAAAGGAAAAACCATCACACTATCATCAGACTTCTCAACAGAAACCTTACAGGCCACAAGAGAATGGCATGATATATTTAACGTTATGAAACATAAGGGCCTCGAACCAAGAGTATTGTATCCAGCACGATTATCATTTAAACATGATGGAGGGATTAAACAATTTTCAGAAAAACAAAAGTTGAGAGAGTTTGCCTCTCACAAAGCACCACTATAGGATATCTTAAATGGACTGCTCTAGAGGGAAGCACCCCTAAAGCTAAAAACATGTCACCAGAGAAAATAAAATCGTAGCAAAGAAAGCAGACCATCCAAATATTAACTAAAGGCAAAGAATAAAACACCTAATATATAAAGAATGGAGGAGGAAGAATAGGAAGGGAGAGATAAAGGAACATCAGATGGTGTTCACAATAACTTAACAAGAAAGTTAAGTTAGATTCTTAGATACTAAAGAAGCAACCCGTGAACCTTTGGTAACCACGAATCTAAAGCCAGCAATGGCAATAAGTACATATCTATCAGTAATCACCCTAAACGTAAATGGACTGAATGCACCAATCAAAAAACACAGAGTAAAAGAATGGATAAAAAAGCAAGACCCATCTATATGCTGCTTACAAGAGACTCACCTCAAACCCAAAGATATACACAGACTAAAAGTGAAGGGATGGAAAAAGATATTTCATGCAAACAACAAGGAGAAAAAAGCAGGTGTTGCAGTACTTGTATCAGGCAAAATAGACTTCAAAACGAAGAAAGTAGCAAGAGATAAAGAAGGACATTACATAATGATAAAGGGGTCAGTCCAACAAGAAGATATAACCATTATAAATATATATGCACACAACACAAGAGCGCCGGCATATGTGAAACAAATACTAACAGAATTGAAGGAGGAAATAGACAGCAATGCATTCATTTTAGGAGACTTCAACACACCACTCACTCCAAAGGACAGATCAACCAGGCAGAGAATAAGTAAAGACACAGAGGCACTGAACAACACACTAGAACAGATGGACCTAACAGATATCTACAGAAATATGCACCCAAAAGCAGCAGGATACACATTCTTCTCAGGTGCACATGGAACATTTTCCAGAATAGACCACATACTAGGTCACAAAAAGAACCTCAGTAAATTCAAAAATACTGAAGTCCTACCAACCAACTTCTCATATCAAAAAGGTATAAAACTGGAAATAAATTTTAGAAAGAAATCAAAAAGGCTCACAAATACATGGAGACTTAACAACATTCTCCTAATGAATCAATTGGTTAAGGACCAAATCAAAACAGAAATCAAAGAATATATGGAGACTAATGACAACAACAACACAAAGCCACAACTGTGGGACGCAGCAAAGGCAGTTCTAAAAGGAAAGTATATTGCAATCCAGGCCTACTTAAAGAAGGAAGAACAGTCCCAAATGAACAGTCTAAAGACACAATTACTGAAATTGGAAAAAGAAGAAAAAATGAGGCCCATTGTCACCAGAAGGAGGGACATAATAAAGATCAGAGAATAAATAAATAAAATTGAGAAGAATAAAACAATAGAAAAAAAATCAATGAAACCAAGAGCTGGTTCTTTGAAAAAAAAAACAAAATAGATAAACCCCTAGTCAGACTCATTAAGAGAAAAAGAGAATCTACACACATAAACAGAATCAGAAATGAGAAAGGAAAAATAACGATGGACCCCACAGAAATACAAAGAAGTATAAGAGAATATTATGAGCATCTATATGCTAACAAGCTGGAAAACCTAGAAGAAATGGACAACTTCTTACAAAAATACAACCTTCCAAGACTGAAGAAGCAAGAAACAGAAAAACTAAACAGACCAATCACCAGCAACGAAACTGAATCGGTAATCAAATAACTATCCAAGAACAAAACCACCGGACCAGGTGGATTCACCTCTGAATTCTACAAGACATATACAAAAGAAATAACACCCATTCTCCTTAAAGTTTTCCAAAAAACAGAAGAGGAGGCAATACTTCCAAACTCTTTCTATGAAGCCAGCATCACTCTAATACCAAAACCGGGCAAAGACCTCACCAAAAAAGAAAATTACAGACCAATAACCCTGATGAACGTAGAAGCAAAAATACTCAACAAAATATTAGCAAACCAAATTCAAAAATATATCAAGAGGATCATACACCATGATCACGTGGGATTCATCCTAGGGATGCAAGGATGGTACAACATTCAAAAATCCATCAACATCATCCACCACATCAACAAAAAGAACAACAAAAACCACATGATCATCTCCACAGATGCTGAAAGAGCATTTGACAAAATTTAGCATCCATTCATGATTAAAACTCTCAACAAAATGGGTATAGACGGCAAGTACCTCAACATCATAAAGGCCATATATGACAAACCCATAGATAACATCATACTTAACAGCAAGAAGCTGAAAGCTTTTCATCTAAGATTGGGAATAAGACAGGGATGCCCACTCTCTCCACTGTTATTCAACATAGTACTGGAGGTCCTAGCCACAGCAATCAGACAAAACAAAGACAAACAAGGCATCCACATTGGTAAAGAAGAAGTCAAATTGTCACTATTTGCAGATGACATGATACTGTACATAAAAAACCCTAAAGACTCTACTCCAAAACTACTAGAACTAATATCTGAATTCAGCAAAGTTGCAGGATACAAAATTAACACACAGAAATCTGCTGCTTTCCTATACACTAACGATGAACTAACAGAAAGAGAAATCAGGAAAACAATTCCTTTCACAATTGCATCAAAAAGAATAAACTACCTAGGAATAAACCTAATGAAGGAAGTGAAAGACCTGTACTCTGAAAACTACAAGAGAAATTAAAGAGGACACTAACAAATGGAAATGCATCCCATGCTCTTGGCTAGGAAGAATAAATATTGTCAAAATGACTATACTACCTAAAACAATCTACAGATTCAGTGCAATCCCTATCAAACTACCAACAGCTTTCTTCAATGAACTGGAACAAATAAGTCTAAAATTCATATGGAACCAGAAAAGACCCTGAATAGCCAAAGCAATCCTGGGATGGAGGAATAAAACAGGGGGAATTACACTCCCTGACTTCCAGCTCTACTACAAAGCCACAGTAATCAAAACAATTTGGTATTTGCACAAAAACAGACCCACAGACCAGTGGTACAGAATAGAAAATCCAAACATTAACCCGAACATATACAGTCAACTAATATTTGATAAAGAAGCCTTGGATATACAATGGGGAGATGACAGCCTCTTCAGCAGCTACAGGACACCTACATGTAAGAGAATGAAACTGGAATTCTGTCTAGCCCCATACACAAAGGTAAACTCAAGGTGGATCAAAGACCTGAATGTAAGTCATGAAACCATAAAACTCTTAGAAAAAAGCATAGGCAAAAATCTCTTGGACATAAACATGAGTGACTTCTTCATGAACATATCTCCCCGGGCAAGGGAAACAATAGCAAAAATGAACAAGTGGGACTATATCAAGTTGAAAAGCTTCTGTACAGCAAAGGACACCATCAGTGGAACAAAAAGACATCCTACAGTATGGGAGAATATATTCATAAATGGCGTATCTGATAAGGGGTTGACATCCAAAATATATAAAGAACTCATGCACCTTACCAAACAAAAAGCAAATAATCCAATTGAGAAATGGGCAGAGGACATGAATAGACACTTCTCTAAAGAAGAAATTCAGGTGGCCAACAGGCACATGAAAAGATGCTCCGCATCGCTAATCATCAGAGAAATGCAGATTAAAACCACAATGAGATATCACCTTACACCAGTGCGGATGGCCAACATCCAAAACACAAACAACAACAAATGTTGGCGAGAATGTGGAAAAAAGGGAACCCTCCTACACTGCTGGTGGGAATGCAAATTAGTTTAACCATTGTGGGAAGCAGTATGGAGGTTCCTCAAAAAACTCAAAATAGAAATACCATTTGACCCAGGAATCCCACTCCTAGGAATTTACCCTAAGAATGCTGCAGCCCAGTTTCAAAAAGACAGATGCACCCCTATGTTTATTGCAGCACTATTTACAATAGCCAAGAAATGGAAGCAACCTAAGTGTCCATTAGTAGATGAATGGATAAAGAGGATGTGGTACATATACACAATGGAATATTATTCAGCCATAAGAAGAAACAAATCCTACCATTTGCAACAACATGGATGGAGCTAGAGGGTATTATGCTCATGAAATAATCCAAGCTGAAAAAGACAAGTATCAAATGATTTCACTCATGTGGAGTATAAGAACAAAGAACAACAACAAAAAAAAACTGAAGGAAGAAAACAGCAGCAGACTTACAGAATCCAAGAACGGACTAATAGTTACCAAAGGGAAAGGGACTGGGGAAGATGGGTGGGAAGGGAGGGATAAGAGGGAAAAGGGGGCATTACGATTAGCAGATGTAATGTTGGGGGGGGATGGGGAGGGCTATACAACTCAGAGAAGACAAGTAGTGATTCTATAGCATCTCATTATGCTGATGGACAGTGACTCTAATTGGGTTGGTGGGGGAGACCTGATGAAGGGGGTAGTTTAATCACCATAATATTGCATATGTAATTGTAGATTAATGATACCAAAATAAACTATAAATTAATTAATTTAAAAAAATTGTAATTACCCTAAAGATAGCCATAATCTAATCACTGGAAACTGTGGATATATTACCTTACATGGCAAAAAGAGCTTTGCAGGTATGATTAAGTTAAGATCTTAAGAAGAGGAGATTATCCTATATCTTCAGAGTGGGCCTAATGTTAATCACAAGAGTCCATAGAAAAGGAAGGCAAAAGGTAGTAGAAATTTTTATGAGGCAAGCAAGAAGCTGGAGTGATTCCAGAAAGGGGCCACAAATCCAGGAATGCAGGCAGCCTCCAGATATGAAAGGAAAGGAAATTGATTCTTCCCTGAAGCCTCCTGAAGGAACACAGCTCTGCTGACACCTTGATTTAAGACTTCTGGCCTCCAGAATTATAAGAAAATAAATGTGTGTTGTTTTTAGCCACTAAATTTGTGGTAATTTGTTACAGCAGCAATGGGAAACTAGCACACTGTGCTTTAACTTTTTTTTAAACTTATTAGTGTAACCCACACATTCCTCCATGAAAGTACTCCCTGCTTTATAGGAGCTGCCTAGAATATCAGTTTGCCTCCTTTTTCTACTATTATATATAAGGTTTCAAGGCACATCCTTGGACATACATCTTCATCTAGATGGTTTTGTGGAATAAATTCAGAGGAGCTGCTTGGTGAGAAGGAAAAAGTAGACATAGCACATATATTGTTAACAACATTTGGACATTACTGTTTGCTTTATTTACCTTTATTTTTAAGGATTTATTAAATTATTTACTTTATGAGAGATTATACCACACAAAAGTAATTATTATAGGTAAACTAGTTTTCTTCCTATTGAAATATAATTTAAGCCTACTTAATCACTACAAAGAACTTGGACTACTAAGAATGGCTCACTTAGAAGTCATGGTGAAAACTACTGATTCAGCATCTGATTCTAAGTCAAAGCACCTGCCAAGAATGTTTAGGACAGACATATGATGGATTGGAAAAACAGGAAAGAAGACAAGACCAAGGACAAAAATATTAAGGGATGAGGCAAGGAACAAATTGAAAGCAGAAATTATAAATGTATATAATCATAATAAAATAATTATAATAGCAATTTGGTAACATATATCAACACTCATAAAAATTTTTATAACAAGTATACATATTGCAGTTTTTCCTCCATTTAAGCTCCATTGCTGGGGCAGGATTTTTTTTAACTAAGGTTGATCATAGTAGGAGGACCAAAGCTAGTGAAAGCATGATAGTAACTAATACACAGACATTATTATTTTTATGATTAGACAATTAGGTTAAGTAAAATCTGACATATCAATCGATTAGAATATAAAGAAGCTGTTAAAAATTAATCAGTGTGTCACATTCAAAATGGCAGCATGAGAGGTGAGACAGAGAACTCCTCCCAAAACCACAGATACTGTGGAAATATAGTTAATACAACTAACCCTAAAACAGCAACAGTAAAGAAAGCTGAACCAGACTGCATACAGACCTCACAAACAAAGCTGGCCTCACAAAACAGGGTAACATACAAGAAAGCCTTGATTCGGCAAGACCCGAGACCTTTCCCCAACCCAGCTCAACGGCGGGAGGAAGAGAAACAGAGCGAGGAGGGGCTGTAATTCTGGGACTGCTAAACACCTAGCCCTGGAAATCTGCTTTGCAAGCAGAAACCCACATTGCGTGGTGTTCTGGAGGATGGGAATCTGGGACAGGTGGAATGCGTGAGAGACAGATTCCAACTGTTTGTGGAGGATGGGATTCACATCCAGCTGCTCTGGGAAAAGGGAAAGGCAGGTGGTCTGAGAGGCTTCCCAGCAGTGAGAGGGGTGCTGAAGGAGCTTGCTGCACAGGAGAAGGGATAGGGGGACAAGGTGGTCTGAGTGCGCTCTGCCCAGAGATTGGGAACTTCGAAGAGCTTCAGGTGCTCCACACCTCTGGCTGGCTACTCAGCTCTGAGGATCCCCAATGGATACACAACCTGCTGAGCCTTCCTCCTGGCCTGCCAGCACCTGCTCTCAAATGGGCAGTCACTGCACAGGCATCAGGACAGTCAGAGGGAGGCCCCGCCTACAACATCTAGAGATGCAGAGCACAGAGGCTTACACCTGTGTGCTTGGCTCACTGGCTCTGATACGGGAGATAGGCATGGCAGATGGGAATCAGGAAACAGATCCTTCCTCCCACCAGGCACCAGCTCTGCTCCCTTACGACCCCCAACCTCACTGTAGGGGCTGAGCAGCTCCAGAGACTGGAGCTTCTGGGCAATAGAAGACACCACACAGAAATATGAAATGTCAAAAGAACAAGGTTCAGACCAAAATCTCACAAACCCCAGAAAAAGGGCTAAATGAAATTGAAATCACCAATCTTCCTGAAAGAGAGTTCAAAATAAATATCATAAACATGCTTATGAAGGTACAGAAACATATTCAAGAGCTCAGGAACGAATTTAAGATGGAGATTCAATCATTAAGAAATTTCATATTTGCAATGAAACAGACAATGGAGGGATTTCAAAGCAGTTTAGATGTAGTAGAAGAGATGGTAAATGGAATAGAAATTAGAGAAGAGGAATACAAAGAAGATGAGGCAAAGAGAGAAAAAGAATCTCGAAGAATGAAACTGTGTGACGAATCCAAACCGAACAATATTCACATAATAGAGGAGCCAGAAGAAGAGAGAGAGGAAGGATACAAAGTGTCATTGAGGAGCTAATTGATGAAAACTTCCTCAGTCTGGGGAAGGATATAATCTCTCAAGTCATGGAGATGCACAGATCTCCAAACACAAGGAACCCAAGGA
>JAQQAC010008525.1:8916419-8928751 GCA_029783875.1 Phataginus tricuspis
AGACAGAGAGCTCCTCCCAAAACCACAAATTGTACAAAAATATAGTTAATTAATACAACTAACCCTAAAACAGCAACAAGATAAAAGACTGAACCAGACTGCAAACAGACCTCACGAACACAGCAGACCACACGAAACAGGGTAACGTAGGAATGCCTTAATCTGGCGGGACCCAAGACCTTCCCCCACCCCAGCTCACTGGCAGGAGGAAGAGAAATGGAGTAGGGGAGGGTGTGGAAGCCTGGGACTGCTGAACACCTAGCCATGGAGATCTGCTTTGTGAGCAGAATCCTATAGTGTGTGGTGCTCTGGATGTTGGAGAGATTGGACAGGCAGAGTGCTTGAGAAATTGACATTCTAGCCATTTGTGGAGGACAGGATCCACACCCAGCCGCTCTGTGTCAGAGAAAAGGCAGGCAGTCTGAGAGGCTTCCAAGCAGCGAGAGGGCTCCTGAAGGGGTGGGGTTTGCACAGAGCTTCCTGTGCGGGAGAAGGGAGAGCTGGACAAGGTTGTCTGGGCATGCTCTGCCCAGCTGGTTGGGAATTTTGGGGAGTCTCAGGTGCGCCATACCCCTGGCTGCCTACTCAGCTCAGAGGCCACCCACTGTGACACACAGCCTGCCAAACGTTCCTACTGGCCTGCAGGCACCTGCTCGCAAACCCACAGTCACTGAGCAGGCGTCAGGCCAGCCAGAGGGAGGTCCCGCCTACAAAAGCAAGAGACGCAAACCACAGAGGTTTGTTTACACATGTGTGCTTGGCCAGTGGCTCTGACACTGGAGACAGGCACCACAGACAGGAATCAGGAAACAGACCTATCCTCCCCACAGGCACCATTGCCACTCCCGTACAACCCCCAACCTCACTCTAGGGGCTGAGCAGCTCGAGAGCCTGGAGTTTCTGCGCACTAGTGGGCACCACACAGAAATACGAAATGGCAACAGAACATGGTTCAGACCAAAATCTCACTAACCCCAGAAAGAGGGTCAAATGAAACCAAACTCACCAATCTTCCAGAAAGAGACTTCAAAATAAAAATTATAAACATGCGTATGGTGGTACAGAATAATATTCAAGAACTCAGGAATGAATTTAATTGGACATTCAATCATTAAGAAATTCTGAAATGCAACATACAATGGAGGGATTTAAAAGTAGATTAGATGTAGTAGAAGAGACAGCAAATGGAATAGAAATTAGAGAAAAGGAATACAAAGAAGCTGAGGGACAGAAAGAAAAATGTATCTCTAAGAAGAAAAGAATATTGGGAGAACTGTGTGACCAATCCAAATGGAACAATATTCACATTATAGGGGTACCAGAAGAAGAAGAGAGAGAAAAAGGGATAGAAAGTGTCATTGAGGATGTAATTGTGGAAAACTTCCCCAATCAGGGAACGAGATAGTCTCTCAAGCTGTGGAGGTGCACAGATCTCCAAACACAAGGGGCCTAAGGAAGACAACATCAAGATATATAATAATTAAAACAGCAAAGATCAAGGATAAAGACAGACTTTTAAAAGCAGCCAGAGAGAGAAAACATCACATACAAAGGAAAACCCATCAGGCTACCATTAGACTTCTCAACAGAAACTTTACATGCCAGAAGGGAGTGACATGATATATTTAATGCAATGAAGGAGAAGGGCCTTGAACCAAGAATACTTTACCCGGCAAGGTTATCATTTAAATTTGAAGGAGGGATTAAACAATTATAGATAAGCAAAAGATGAGAGAATTTACCTCCCACAAACCACCTCTACAGGGCATTTTGAAGGGACTCCTATAGATGGTAGTATTCCTAAGGCTAAAAAGATGTCACCCAAGGGAAGACCAAGAGTATAGGATATGATTCATAACATATGAAGGATGGAGGAGGAAGAAAAGAAAGAAAAAAAAAAAGAACCTTTAGTTTGTGTTTGTAATAGTATACGAAGTAAGTTAAATTAGACTGTTAGAAAGTAAGGGACTTGCCCTGGAACCTTTGGTAACCACAAATCTAAAGCCTGCTATGGCAGTACGTACATACCTATATACAATTACCCTAAATGTAAATGTTCTGAAAGCACCAATGAAAAGACATGGAGTTACTGAATGGATAAAAAGACAAGACCCATCTATATGCTGCCTACAAGACACTCACTTCAAACCCAAAGACATACACACACTGAAACTGAAGGGATGGAAAAAGATATTTCATGCAACTAATGGGGAGAAAAAAGCAGGAGTTCCAGTACTCATATGAGACAAAATAGACTTCAAAACAAAAAATGTCACAAGAGACAAAGAAGGACATTACATAATGATAAAAAGGGTCAGTCCAACAAGAGGATATAACTATTATAAACAGCTATGCACCAAAAACAGGATCACCTACATATGTGAAACAAATACTAACAGAATTAAAGGGGGAAATAGAATGCCATGCATTCATTTTACGAGACTTCAACACACCCCACACTCCAAAGGACAGATTAACCAGACAGAATATAAGTAAAGAGAGAGAGGCACTGAACAACATATTAGAACAGATGGACCTAACGGACATCTACAGAACACTCCATCCAAAAGCAACAGGATACACATTCTTCTCAAGTGCACATGGAACATTTTCAATAATAGATCACATACTAGGCCACAAAAAGAAACTCAGTAAATACAAAAAGATTGAAATTGTACCAACCAGCTTCTCAGATCATAAAGGTATGAAACTAGAAATGAATTACTCAAAGAAAATGAGAAAGCCCACAAACACATGGAGGCTTAAAAACATGCTCCTAAATAATCAATGGATCAATGACCAAATAAAAACACAGATCAATAAATGAAGACAAATGAGAACAATAACTCAACACCGCAAAATCTGTGGGACGCAATGAATGCCATGCTAAGAGGTAAATTGCAATACAGGCCTACCTCAGGAAAGTAGAACAATCCCAAATGAAGAGTCTAAACTCACAATTAATGAAACTAGAAAAGGACGAATAATGAGGCCCAAAGTCAGTAGAAAGAGGGAAATAATAGATTAAAGCATAAATAAATAAAATTGAGAAGAATAAAACAATAGAAAGAATCAATGAAAGCAGGAGCTGGTTCTTTGAGAAAATAAACAAAATAGATAAACCCCTAGCCAGACTTATCAAGAAAAAAAGAGAGTCTACACACATAAATAGAATCAGAAATGAGAAAGGAAAAATCACTACGGACACCACAGAAATACTAAGAATTATTTGAGAATACTATGAAAATTATATGGTAACAAACTGTGTAACCTAAAAGAAATGGAGAACTTTCTAGAAAAATACAACCTTCCAAGACTAACCCAGGAAGAAACAGAAAATCTGCATAGCCCAATTACCAGCAAAGAAATTGAATTGGTAATCAAAAAATTACATAAGAACAAAACACCTGGACCAGATGGTTTCGCTGCTGAATTTTATCAACATTTAGTGAAGATCTAATACCCATCCTCATTAAAGTTTTCCAAAAGGTAGAAGAGGAGGGAATACTCCCAAACTCATTCAAGGAGGCCAACATCTCTCCAAAACCAGGCCAAGACACCACAAAAAAACAAAATTACAGACCAATATCCTTGAAGAACATAGATGCAAAACTACTCAACAAAATATTAGCAAACCGAATTCAAAAACATATCAAAATGATCAAGTGGGATTTATCCCAGGGATGCAAGTAAGGCACAACATTCAAAAATCCATCAACATCATTCACTACATCAACAAAAAGAAGAACAAAAACTACATGATCATCTCCATAGATGCTGAAAAAGCATTTGACAAAATTCAACATTCATTCATAATAAAACTCTCAACATATGGGTATAGAGGGTAAGTACCTCAACATAATAAAGGCCATATATGACAAACCCACAGCCAACATTATACTTAATAGCGAGAAGCTGAAAGCTTTTCCTTTAAGATCGGGAACAAGACAAGGATGCCCAGTCTCCCCACTTTTATTCAACATAGTTCTGGAGATCCTAGCCACAGCCATCAGACAACACAAAGAAATAAAAGGCATCCAGATTTGCAAGGAAGAACTCAAACATGACATGATATTGCATATAATAAGCCCTAAATAATCCCCTCCAAAACTCTTAGGTCTAGTATCTGAATTCAGCAAAGTTGCAGGATACAAAATTAATACACAGAAATCTGTTGAATTCCTATACACTAACAATGGACTAGCAGAAAGAGAAATCAGGAAAACAATTCCATTGACAATCGCATGAAAAAGAATAAAATACCTAGGAATAAACCTAACCAAGGAAGTGAAAGACCTATACCCTGAAAACTACAAGACACGCTTAAGAGAAATTAAAGAGGACACTAATAAATGGAAATTCATCCCATGCTCTTGGATAGGAAGAATTAATATTGTCAAAATGGCCATGCTGCCTAAAGCAATCTACAGATGCAGTGCAATCCCTATCAAAATACCAACAGCATTCTTCAATGAACTAGAGCAAATAGTTCTAAAATTATGTAGAACCACAAAAGACCCCGAATAGCCAAAGCAATCCTTAGAAAGAAGAATAAAGTGGGGAAATTACGCTCCCTGACTTCAAGCTCTACTACAAAGCCACAGTAATCAAGACAATTTGATACTGGCACAAGAACAGACCCTTAGACCAGTGGAACAGAATAGAGAGCCCAGATATAAACCCAAGCATACATGGTCAATTAATATACGATAAAGGAGCCATGGATATACAATGGGGGAATGACAGCCTCTTCAACAGCTGGTGTTAGCAAAACTGGACAGCTACATGTAAGAGAATGAAACTAGATTACTGTCTTAACCCCATACACAAAAGTAAACTCAAAATGGATTAAAGACCTGAATGTAAGTCATGAAACCATAAAACTCTTAGAAAAAAATATAGGCAAAAATCTCTTGGACATAAACATGAACAACTTCTTTCTGAACATATCTCCCCAGGCAAGGGAAACAAAAGCAAAAATGAACAAGTGGGACTATATCAAACTAAAAAGCTTCTGTACAGCAAAGGACACCATCAATAGAACAAAAAGATATCCTACAGTATGGGAGAATATATTCATAAATGACATATCTGATAAGGGGTTTACCTCCAAATCATATAAAGAGCTTACACACCTCAACAAACAAAAAGCAAATAAGTCAATTAAAAAATGAACAGAGGAGTTGAACAGACACTTCTCCAAAGAAGAAATTCAGATGTCCAATAGGCACATGAAAAGATGCTCCACATCCCTAATCATCAGAGAAATGCAAATTAAAACCACAATGAGATATCACCTCACACCAGTTAGGATGGCCGCCATCCAAAAGACAAACAACAACAAATGTTGGCGAGGATGTGGAGAAAGGGGAACCCTCCTACACTGCTGGTGGGAATGTAAATTAGTTCAACCATTGTGGAAAAGCAGTATGGAGGTTCCTCAAAAAACTCTAAATAGAAATACCACTTGACCCAGGAATTTCATTCCTAGGAATTTACCCTAAGAATGCAGCAGCCCAGTTTGAAAAAGATATATGCACCCCTATGTTTATCGCAGCACTATTTACAATAGCCAAGAAATGGAAGCAACCTCAGTGTCATCAGTAGATGAATGGATAAAGAAGATATGGTACATATACACAATGGAATATTATCCAGCCATAAGAAGAAAACAAATCCTACCATTTGAACAACATGGATGGAGCTAGAGGGTATTATGCTCAGTGAAATAAGCCAAGCCGAAAAAGACAAGCACCAAATGATTTCACTCATATGTGGAGTATAAAAACAAAGAAAAAACCTGAAGGAACAAAACAGCAGCAGACTCACAGAACCCAAGAATGGACTAACAGTTACCAAAGGGAAATTGACTGTGAAGATGGGTGGAAAGGGAGGGATAAGGGGGAAAAAGGGCTATTACAATTAGCACACATAATGTAGTAGCTTGGGGGGATACAGGGAATGCAGTGTAACACAGAGAAGACAAGTCATGATTCTATAGCATCTTACTACGCTGATGGACAGTGACTAATGGGGTATGTGGTGGGGATTTGATAATAGGGGGAGTCTAGTAACCATAATGTTGCTCATGTAATTGTACATTAATAATAGCAAAAGAAAAAGAAAAATTAATCAGTGTAATGATGTAGAATCCTGAGCCAATCTGAATTTCATTTTTTTATAAAGGCTTTTCTGCTTTGCCCAGTTTTGTTCTCCCCTATGCTCTCCTAGAACACTGTTTGTCTATTCTACATTCATCAATATGCAGCATGGCTACTGTCTCCTTCTCTAGACTTCAAGGTCTCCAGAGCTAGATTTATAACTTTTCTTTTTTGACATACAATTCATGTTTTATCACTTAAAATGCATTTATCCATTTCTTCAAGAAAAATAGAAAACAAAATTGCATGTAGACCACAAATATAATGGTATAAAATTACATAAATATGTTGATATAGTTAGAAGGGAACCAAGAAATGAAAGTAATTCTTATAGCACAACCAGAGCCTTTTAAGTGCTGTTTCAAATATTTTTTTATAAGAAAGTGTTTTATGCAAAATGGTATGAAGAAGAAAATTTACATGATCCATATTTTTCCACACAGGGATAACTGTTGTAAATGCTGTGGCCTATTCTTTTCAAACGTTTCTATGCTATTTTTCTTTAACATTAATGAAACCATTACACCTATAAATTTTTTATTCTACTTTTCCCCACATTTTCACTTTAAAGTAACTTCTATTTTTGCTATTATGACTAAACCCATATAAACAGTCTGACCTAAGTGATCTGTTGCAGTCAAAGGAAGAGAGCAAAGCAAATCAAAACTCTCAAAAGAAATGAGGGACCAGAAACAAGGATCCTGTTCTTGGAAATTGTATGGTGATAACCTATTTCAAGAAGCTTAATTTGTTTTGTTTTGTTTTCAGGCAGAATGGCCAATTCCTAAGCCTGACACACAGATCGGTTAAAACAATTGAGAATAAACAGAGAGGGAGGAAATTAGTCGTTTTAGAAAGGATTCCTGCAAATAATTCTTAGAAAGAGAGGTGGTGGAAAAACTATAGCGTTTATAGCACTGTCTAGGCTAATCTGACCTTGTTAAGAAATAAGGTGAAGATAAGGAACGTAACCATATTTATGTCTGTAAATCACAAATACAAAATACACTGTGGCAGGAATGGGGTATCTCACTAAACTACAGAATAAGATGATTTCTTATAAACAGATAATAAGCTGTCAATATATACTTGTTTTAGCCTTCCCATGATGAAAAATAAAACCCCTGATAATGAAGAGAAATATTCTTGTGCTAAAAAATTCCTTTGTGATCTACCTGATCCATATTGGTAATTAAGATACCACATCCCCACCCCCACCCACAAAGACCTAATTTCAGTGTGAAGGCATGGGACTCCTTCAGATGATACGAAGGGAAATTCTCATCTAGATGAAGTCAGTTATTTCTTCTTATATGGCTGCTTCAAGAAAATAAAGACTAGAGTATTCTCTTTGGGTGCAGAGCTACCTTAAGTGCTTTGAATGTCCATAGAACACTGACACTCCAATAATGCTGTTCAACAGATTTTTTGCAATGAGGGGATTAATCGATATATGTACTGCCCAATTCAGTAGACATTTATGGCTATTGAGCACTTTAAGTGAGACTAGTGTAATTCAGGAACTGAATTTTTAATTTAAGCTTAATGAGTTTAAAATTCAATTTAAATAGCCACATGTGGCTAGCAGCTACCACACTGGACAACATATCAGTAAGCAGTGCCTTTGGGTTTATCACTTAAGCTGCAGCTTTCCCTGATCAACATCAAAGTAGTTCCAGAAATACTGCTCCAACCACATCAAACTCTATGATAATGGCCTTTATCTAGTCTTGCCAACTGTTGCCAAGTGACGCTTGCATGTGTGTAAAGCATAGTGATTTTGCCGGACATAAATAAGCAACATGATGCCATAATTCAGGCATGCATCAACTTTGGGTAGAGCTATTTTATCTGAAAATAGAAATTCTCAGAATTATGGTACCTTTCCCCAACCTCCCTTTCCTAGGTTGGGCATATGTTCACTAGTACTACAGATATTGACAAACTATTTGGCCTCTGACTCTTATTGTTCACTATAGCTAATAATAAGAAAAAATTATATATATATAATTATATATAGGAATACATCTGAAAAGGGAAATTGAAAAGTCTTAAATCAGGTCTGAGTTACTATATAGTTTGGTGACCTAGGAACAAATATTCTAAGTACACCCAAGACTGCTTTTCTCATCTCTCACTTCTAGAAGGTAAGACCTTTCAAATAGTCTCTCATGATGATCCACTGTGTTTGCTTTCTACTTGTCTTTCTTCCTTTGCTTAACCATCAGAACAAATGGAATAAAAGATTTGGGGTGACAAAATAAGTGACAGGAAACTAAAATGTACTACTGAGTTGATAAGTAGGAGGGGTGAACTTAAGGAAAATCCTTGAATGGATGAGAAATTAAGAAGGTCAAATTAAGCTTACTGAAAGATGTATCTATAGACACATTGCTTCCTTGCTTCCTAATGACTTGCTCTAAGGGAAATTCAGCTCCAGGATCGTTTTCTTCCTTTGGCTTCTTACTGTCTGCCTTCCAACAGGATTATCTCAGCTCTGAGTGCGGCAGGGGCTTTAGTGGATGATGGTGAGGTTTTGGAAGGCTAGATTTTTAGAAATGTGGTTTTCTTAGAACCAGATCTGATTAGGAGAGTAAATGAGAGACAAACTGCTGCAGGGCTCTGAATAGGTAATGATCTGTGAGTAAACTGAACAAGCAGGAAGACAGTAAATAGGCAATTAACATTCGTTTTGGCAAATCTGCACCTGTTGGAGCTGAAAATACAAAGGGAAAAATGAGGGGGATGACAGAGAAGACCTGTCACACATCATACTATCAAAAGATTTTAAATCCTGAGCTTCATGAAATCATGTGTGTCAATTATATGAAGCTGCAAAATTGGCAGGCACCAAAAAAGACACAATCCACAGTGAAATCTTGTTCCATCTACCTTTCCTCACCTAAGTGTGCCTGGTGAGTTGTAGTGGATTCTGTGCAATTGATGGTAATGTTTAAATGCTTCTCATCTCCGGGATTCAGAAAGTCTTGATGGATCTTATTAGGGGCAGGACTGTTCACAGAGAAAACTATTAGGGGCTCCCTTCATTCCCTTCTCTATCTGCTGTCACCTTCCATTTTGGAGGACCCCCTCACCATCCCACAAAACCCCACAGCCTGAAAGGAACTCTGTGGAAAAATTAGGAACATGCTTTAGAACTTCCCTGACTTTGCTCTCCTGGGAAGTGTGCCATGTTCCATATATTAATGTCATTTTTTATTAGGATTCCTTCTTTACCATCTACATTCTAAATATTTCTAATAAATCCACACCCTGGGATTTATTAATGCTCCTTGCAAGGCTCCATTTTAACTGAGCCTTATAGAAATGATCCCCTAAGACAAACATAAAGTAAGTGTTTAGAAGTATAGGCCCCATGGTTGGCCTTTGGAAAATATATTCTAAAGCAGGTGGGCATTTGGCTTCTGTTAATTACAGAGAATTGAGGAAGCAACTGACTTTGCATGAGGGAATCCATGTAACAGAAGGCATTCTAACTGTAAAGAACCCAAGATAATAAGATGGTTTATAAGGAATTGCCTCCTCTAAAGACAATTCAGACAATTGAACAGCTCTATTATTCTGAAATTGCTTATATATACTCATTCAAGAGGCAGAGGAATGAGCTGAAATTACCTTCTAAAACTATGATCTAACACCGTATATACCTCAAGCTACACACAATAGAATATTGGTGTCCTGGGAGATGCTAACAGATATTCTCCATTATCAATTGACTTATAGGAAATTATGTCTATTTATGCTATCCTTGAAAAATTAATTGAGTATAACCCAGTGAAATTTATAAGAAAAACCATACCCCACCCCAACACCATTAACTCCACAAAGAATCTCATTTTCCACAGAGCAGTTTGGATACTTCTGATTTAATTTGTAGGTTCAGGCATAGTTTTATCCACTCTCATGCTGGGAAATCATATTGATTGTCTACAAAAAGGGCAGCTGAACACCTAGCCCAAATTTTGACAATCCTAAATACTAACTGCCTGCTCTCTTTTCACCCAATAAGCAACTCTATTCCCAGCCTGAGTCTAGTGACTGTAGGCCCTAGGAGCCTGGTTCTCTGGCAGGATTAACCTCTGTCAGCATCTTTTCTTGCTTAGTGATACCACCTCCATTAGAAGTAAAGCATGAGTCAGTTTTCACACATATTTTCCCAGGGATTTTTTCAACTGATCACACAGGTGTAGAGGACAGGTATCCAGCGCTAAGGAAAACATTAGGTAAAAGAAGATTAGACTCCTGTCAAGCTTGTCTCTGCAGTTCTTGGAAGACAGCTTGCAGAGAAACAATTCTTTCTCCCACCTTAAGTTTTAAAATTCTCTTCGATTATTTACATAGACCAGCTTGAGCTATTTGTTTCCTAAAATCCAGTAGATCCTACAACATTGGAGTCCTTTTCTTTTTATGTGTATGGTCTCCCAATCGTAAGGTTCAAGTGTGTGACAGTATTCCTGCACCAAGGAAGTCAGGGCTTCTGAGAGTTAAAACCAGCAGCATCTTGTTGCTGAAGACAGTGGCATGACCTCTGGGAAGCAGGAAAGGCAGTGGATCAGCTGCCTGAGGAGAGTTGTACTTCACGCATTGATGAAACACACTGGAAAACAGGGAGCTAGAGAAGTTAGAGCTAGGGTCTATTGTGAAACCCCTAGAAGCGAAGGCAGGGTCCAGATGAGGTTGTAATTTGCTCCTAACTAGTCTCTCTACTTTCAATCTTGTTCCTGTCTACTCCATTTTCTACATGAAAACCAGGGTTATTTCTCATTTATATCATACTTTCTCTTTATTTATAAAATTAAAATTCTTTCTCTGGAAAATTTCAAGATACACAAAGAGACTCATTAATTACCTCAGTTGATAATTTTTTTTGTAAAGCTAAAGCAGGATCCCCCTTCCCCCTGAGTTTGCTAGGGCTGCCATAACAACATATCACAAACTAAGTGGCTTAAAACAACAGAAATTTATTGTCTCATAGTTCTGGAGACCAGAAGCCTGAAATCAAGATGTCAGCAGGTTGGTTACATCTGAGGGCTCTGAGAGAGAATCTGCCCATGCCTCTCTCCCAGCCTCTGGTGATTGCCAAAAATCCTTGGTGTTCCTTGGCTTGTAGACACATCACTCTAATATCTGCCTCCATCTACTCAGTATCTCTGTGCCTTTTACAGGACTGCCATCTTGCAAAGATACCAGTAGTACTGGAGTAAGGATTCATCCTACTTCAGTATGACCTCATCATAAAGAATTACATCTGCAACGACCACATTTTTAAATAAGGTCACATTCTAAGTTACTGGAAGTTAAGATTTCAACATGTTTTTTTTGACAGATATAATTCAACACCTCCTCCCATCCAAACCCTTCAATGGCTACCACTGCATTTAAGATAAAATCCAAACTCCTTAGCCTAAAAACAGGACATTTCATGGTATGTCCCTTTCTGTCTCTCCAGCCTCATTTCCCAACCACCCTCCAAATTCCAGTTATACAAACTTCCTACTTTTTCCCTCCATATATTATATTCTCTTACTTTGCCATATGCTATAATAATAACTGACATTTTTATTATTAACACATTAACTTTTACAATACTATAAGGTAGGTAATTCTAGTTGCTCTCATTCTGAAGAGGAGGAAATTAAGCCCAGAGAAATTAAGCAAATTACCAAAAGCCACATGACTAGTAGGTAGTAGAATCAAGATGAGTAACCAGGCAACCTGCAACCAGAGCCTTATTCTTAAAGTTGTGTTAAATGGTCTTTCAGGTATAAAGTTGGGGGAAAGGCAATCAAAGGAAACACCCTATGAATTCTTCAGGATTCAATTTGGCATTTCCTTCTTTTAAATGTTTTCTCTCCCTCCAAAATCCCTGTGTCTAATCCCCCCACTTCCAGTCTGATTTTGGTACCTCCAAGATAGGCTCTCCTATCACATTGTGTATCTGTGTAACCTGAACACTGCCCAGGACTCCATGTTCTTTGGTCTCTCATGGAATAGAGTTTAAAAAAAGAAAAAAAACGGCACAGCACAGCAACCCAAAGTAATTAAAACTAAACTCCATTTTTTATTTGTGACTCGTGAGGAACATGAAAGGAGATCCAATTAATAATCCACAATTCTCCAAAGCTCCATCCTGAGCAACCTTAGTCTTTC
>JAQQAC010008525.1:8928761-8982198 GCA_029783875.1 Phataginus tricuspis
CCTCTCCTTGTCACACCTCTCCTAAAGCATTATCATGTTATATATTATCACTCCCACTCAAGCATACTTTATTCACATACGTTCCCTCATATGGGAAAACTTAAATGACCATTAACTCTTTTCATAATTAATTTTAAAACTGCAGTGTTTCAATCAGTGCAAATCTAAGACCAAGCATCAAGCTGGTAATATTGATAATATGCCCTCATAATTACATATTTCCATTAACTATAAAGTCTATTATTACAACTAATAAAACATATAAAACTCCTGAATCAGCCAGGAACTTGATGTTGGGGCCGCGGCAACATCAGCACTTGTCACTTGGCAGTTGCTCAGAGATTGTCTAAATTAACATGTAAAGGGAGGAAAACAAAGTGCTGGGAAACTACTTTTGCATAAAAATCACAGTATATTGTTAGAGTGAACACTAAATTTCTATGCAAGACCTTAGGATACAAAAACACAACCAATAGAGATCTACACACCAAAATGAGGTACTGGTAGGACTGAAGTCATCATCTGAGAGTGACCTGCTCGTAAGCTTTTAATAGGGGCTACTCCTCCCAAAATTGTGCTCATAGCGAAACTGAGTGTTTATATTCCATGCTGTATGAAAAGTGAAACTTGTAAGCATAGTACTCCTTTGGGGTAGGAGACAGGTGTTCTTGTATTGTTGGATGAAGTACCTAAAAAAAGCCTGATACAGTAAGTACTCACTAAGTGGTAGCTAGCATCTCTATGTTTGTAGAAGGAATAAGCCACAGATCTATCCAAGAGGAATTAAAGAGATCAGAGAACAAAGGAGAAAAAAAGAAACCAAGACCAGAGCCAGAGGAGAGCTTCAGTTAGTATAGGAGGAGAATGGAAAGGTGCCAGCTGAATATCCTGGTCCCTAAGTTGCGCAGATAGGTGGTGAGGGGACAGGAGCTGAACTGAAGCTATGAACAGTCTCTGTCTTGCCCCTTCTAATTTTCCTTGGCTTCACTTGGAGACCAAGTAGAACAAATGAGAATGGCTTGAGGGCGAGTACTGTCCTGGGTATTTGTCCCTCTTGAGCCACCCAGAACCCCCTGTGCTCCCATGTCCCTTCCGCTATGCTCATCAGTGTTCCCTTATCTACCCTTTGCTCATTCTGTCTGAATGCCTTCATTCTGGCTTGTCTGCCTTCTCCTTCTACCCTGTGTTCTTGGGTTCTGACTTTTCTTCCACCCTTAGTTCTTATCCATCCACGTCAATTTCTCACTTATTACAGACTACCAATTATGCAGAACTTCTGTGTAACAACTTTATCATTTGCATGCAAAATCGTTGTGTTTTATTTTAGAGATGGAATCCTGAAGGCTGCACTTAATGTGAAATATGCATTTGAAAAACATCCCATCAAATGATGGCAGATATCTCTGTTATCAGCTAACTTGGCACTGCCGTGTGGCAGTCACAATGTCAACACAGCTCCTTCAGCCCAAACCCTGGAACTCTGTGATTCTTGAAAAAAAAATTCAATTTGGAGTATTTGCATAATTTTGTATTATGTTCATGAAAGTTAGACTTTGTTCATATTATAATTGTATGACTTTGGACTTGCATTTTTCACAGTTATATTCATATGACAATATATTACATAGTATAGGGTTGTTCATTTCAAAGGTAAATTAAAAGGGAAAGATGTAGTCTTAGAAGTCCCTCAAGAAGACCTAGAAAAGGTGAGAGTTACAGCTATCTATCTAGTTATCTGAGATGTGCACATTATTGTTTTATGTAGAAGACTGCTGAGGAGGAAATGACATGACTCTGAGAGTAACTCAGTGAATAAAGGAGAAACTAAGACCTATAACCCTGCAGGATGACAGCCAGAAGGCAGAAGTCAGCATGACACCTGAGAGAAAAAGTCCCCATTTTTCTGTAAATCAACAGAAATTCCATTCCCTCCAACTTTAAAATTTCCAGGAGCTCAAATATGTACATTTATATATATATATATATACACACACACACACACACAAACATACATTCCTTTCAAACACAAACAAGACTTAAGATTCAAGCTCTTGAAATAAATAAACCTTATTTAAATCTTATGAAAACTTAAAAATACGTCAAAAGAAACAAAATCCTGGTTCATAACCTCATCAAAATAATCATTCAGTTTTTCTATGAGGAGCACAGGACTGTTTCATTGCTTTTTAAGTTCTTCCTCCAAAATAACTGACACTTATCAAAATTAAATTAATGAGACTTATAAAAGCAAAGAAGCCTTTTGCTACAGAAGGAACATAATTCTAAAGTCAAAGATATATTAGCAATAACAACTTTGTCCTTTTATCCCTCCAATCATCATTTTTATGAAAACTATTTTTATAGGTGCTGTGGGTATTCAGAAATGAACTGCTAGTCCTTGTATAACCATAAATAATTTGTATAACTATAAACAACTATTGCACATATTTATAAAACTAAATTCCTTTTTTAAGATAATATTTTGTAACTCTCATCTCATTCACTATAGAAAAGTTTAAGAAGGAGAAAGGTCAACAGGAGAAATCTAAGGACCATTAGAAACTTCAGAAAGTTGGGCCAGGTATTTGCACTCTAACATATAATTTAGAAAAAACAGTCTCACATCATTAGCTCAAATTTATTTTCATTATAACCCTGTAAAAGAAGTAGGATAGTAGCATTTAAAATTTTAACTATAAAATAGGAAGTGATTTTACCGAGTTCATGGAACAGGAAAAGAACAGAAGTTAGACTCAAATCCAAAACTGAACTGCAAAGTCCACTTTCCTTCCATTATACTGCAGTAGCTGTTTAGGACAATGAAGATATGGGGCAAGGAAGCAGAAAGGAATTAGGACATATATAATGGAGGAAACGGAGTTATCAAAGACATGGCGATGTATAGCACATGGGCAATTTGGAGGATTCAAAGTGCTGACAGTGAGCCTGGAAAGATAAGGTCATGACCAAGTAACAAGTGTACATTTATCTTCAGTTTGTGAGCAAAGGAGGGCTATTTTATCTCCAAAATCACAAAACCAGTCTTTGTTGGATAACCTATATTTCAGAAATTATTTTAGGCATTAATGACACAGAGAAAAAATACTTGGTCCTTGCCATCAAGATGCTAATAAAATAGTAGAGAGACATTGATAAAAACATTTACAATGGGGAAACTCTTACAATGGCCATAAGTATAAGGTGCAAAAAGCATAGGAAAATGATCTGTTAAATCTATCTTGAAATGTTGAAGATTTTTGAACAAGTGAACGTTACCTGGCTACAAACATGTGAAAAGATGTTAAGATTAATGGCCTAGATACCAGTCCAGGAAAGATTTAAGAGAGCTTAGAAACAGTTACAATGGCAGAAGTGGGAACTGAAAAGAAGAAATAGATCTGAAATTGTTTAGGGAAAACCTACAGTATTTGGAACCACCTTTGAGTATGGAGAAATAGGGACAAACAAGAAATTCCAGGGGGGTGGAGAACAGAATCCCAAAAATGAACAGACACAGTGGAGGAAAAGAAGAATTTATTACTGGATATTGTTGAGTTCTGGCAGGAATTCCTCATAGGCATTTCTATGGGCCATTTGGAAATGATGGAGAGGTCAGAAGGAAAGTTAAAAGTGGAGATATCTATTTGAGTATCACAGTTAAAGTTGTAGAAATAGAATGATATCATCAAGGGAGATCTTGCAGAGAAAATAAGCTGAAAACAGGAACCAAAGTAACAATAGATATGTAAGTGATAGAAATGAGAACCACAAAAAGTTCAGTGTTTTCTAAGAGAAGCAGATAAGTTTCAAGCCAGGGATAACGAACTTTTTCAAATATTATGGAGAAGTTAGAAATACAAGGCTTGAGGAAAAATTAATTTAATGTAGTGAGTACAGGGCCATGAATGGAAGGCCTAACTATAGGAAGGCAATTTCAGCAGAACCACAAGAGCCAAACTGAAAGGGATTAAAGAAGCAATAGTGGGTGAAAAACTTCTAGTGAAATAAGAGAGTGACATAAAAATAGCCCCAAACTATATGTACTAAGTATCTTCCTCAGAATATGCAAAGAAAAATACAAGACTTGCTCTCATACCACTGCATATTAGCAGAGAAAAGAGACCCAAGCAAAGGCTACCTGTCTATCACCAGGTCTTCATGCCACCCTAGTCCATCGACAAGGGGCTGAGCCTAGGGTCAGATGAAAGCTGGAAATGGCTAGAGAAGTAGTGGGGGAATTCTTCAAAAAAAGATACTTTAGAGTTGTATTTTCTTTTGAAATCTATTTCTAAATTTTTGTGCCCTCCAAAATCTGGTAAATAGCTCTGATGGCCTAAACTAGAGTTTTTTCTGGATAGGTCAAATGGGTAGAAAATAAAGAATAATGTCTTGTTCCAGTGTTGTTTTCCATTTGTTGCTGTTTGAGAGGAATTGTTTCTTTGTTTTTGAAGACCAGAAGGAAGTGATGTTCATTGATGGAAAGAGAGGGTCTTTGAAGAATGTCCTGCTCAGTATTAAAGAGCATGGATAATTGGTGCATTAAGGCCAGCAGGACAAGCTGGAAGGAATGGAATTAAATTCATGAGGAAAGTTGTCTAACTTTGAATAGAGGAAAACAAGAAAAATTATGCAAAGATAATGAAAGGTACTGAAGCAAAGAAGAAAGTTGAAGGAATATATTTCAAGAACCTTGATCTCAGTCATGTAAGAGTCAAGACTGACTACAAAGAGATCAAATGGGAATAAGGAGTCAGAGCCTGAGGTACTCAGAAAAGGTTTCCGTCACTGAAGTGAAAACAAGGTGTTGAGAACCCTTAGAATGAGGGTTCAATTGAGACTCTGACTGCACTCTCCAGGTGAAGGGGAGAAGATGAAGAATCAATGGATTGTGTCCTGAATCCCAAAACTTTGTGATTGGCTTATTTTGTGGTGTTTTTTTTTTTCCTCCCCTCAGAATCCTTAACAGTCTTATTCTTACAAAGCCAGCACCAGACTTCTAGTACAAAGTAATCCAACAAAATATTCATGCACCTGTGTTGCAAATTTTTATTTCCCTACAAGATCCAGTCTGAGGCAATGGTATTAGCTTTTGTGTCAAACTTCCTGTAGTTTCTACTGCTGCATCACAAAGTATCACAAATGTAACAGCTTAAAACAGCTTAAAAATATTTATTATCTCACAAATTCTGTGGGTTAGGAAACCAGGAGTAGTTTAGCTGGGTTATCTTCTTTAGGTTCTCTCACACAAGGGTGCAATCAAGGGGTCAGTCATGACTGGGACTGCATCTGGGGTTCAACTGAGGAGGGAAATGTCTGTTTCCCAGGTCACATGGGTTTTGGAAGGATGCAGTTTCTTGCAGGTTGTTGGACTGAGGGCCTCAGTTCCATGATGGCTATTAGCCACAGGCTGCCCTCACTTCCTTATGGTGTGGGCCCTACATATGGTAGCTTACTTCATCAAACCTAGCAAGGGAAAGAGTCAACAGAGAGTTTGCTAATGAGATGCAAGTTACAATCTTATGTAACATAACCACAGAAATCATTCCCACCATCTTTGCTGTTCTACTGATACAGGCAAGTCATGGGTCTTGCCCACACACAAAGGGAATAGATTAACAAAGGCATGACTACCAAGAGGTGGGAATAATTAGGGGCTATCAAAGAGTATGTCCATATGAGCTCCTCGATCTTACAGGAGTAATATTCTCTATGTGACAGCAAAGTGACTAAAGAAAGAAAATTTAGAGTGGTGTGGGCAGTTGAATTGTGAATTAACACATTTCACATTCATGGAAGACACAGTGAGTGAAAAGTTCAGGTGAGGAAGTCATTTGATTTTATTTCAAATATCTGTATATTGACAGGAATTTAATCAGTAAGATTTATTCTGGAACTGGACATCAGGTTATAAAAGTAGTTTACATTTAGGAAATTGTAGGTTTTACCAGTTATACCCATCTATTCTTGATGAAGAGTAGACATGTCTTTTAAGCAAAAGAAATGTTATGATGGGTAATCATACCAAGAACCAAACTTCAAAATGTAATACTTTTTCACTTGTCTAGCATTTTAAAGGATATCTATTGTATTCAGTTAGAAACCTTGCATTTAGGTACTAGATGAAAATATAAACTAAAATACAGAAGTGAGTGGGGATCATACCAGATGTCAGCAGTTTTACATACATACTCATTTCATCCTTAAAACTTATATTTCATATCTTTCTCAAATCTTACAAAGTGATATCTATTATACTATACTACAAGGATAGCTTTCTCTATAGACCAACACTGGTAATAAGAGAACAATATAAATTATGTTTTGCTCTCAACCACTACTTCTAGTATATCACAGTCAACAAAAATCTTAGGTAAATACTTTTGGTCACAGAGAAATACTTTCAAATATATTTTAAATACACACACCCAAACACATTATAAATCAATAAAAAAGACAAACCAAGAAAAAAATAACTAGGGAAGAATATGAATAGTCTTAGCAAGAGAAATAAAATTTGTCTTAATAAGAAACAACGCAAAAGATACTAACACTAGTAATTAGGGACATAACATAAATGACAAGAGGGAACATTTTTCAACTATAATTAAGCAAATATAGTTATGATATCCAAGAAGATGTGGTACATATACACAACAGAATACTATTCAGCCATAAGAAACAGATCCTACCATTTGCAACAACATGGGTGGAACTAGAGGGTATTATGTTCAGTGAAATAAGCCAGGGAGAGAAAGACAAGTACCAAATGATTTCATTCATTTGTGTAGTATAAGCACAAAGCAAAACTGAAGGAAAAAAAGCAGCAGACTCACAGACTCCAAGAAGGTACTAGCAGTTACCAAAGGGGAGGGGTGGGAGAGGGTGGATAGGAAGGGAGGGAGAAGGGGATTGAGGGGTATTATGATTAGTACACATGTTATGGAGGTGATCATGGGGAAGACAGTGAAGCACAGAGAAGACAAGTAGTGACTCTGTGGCATCTTGCTACACTGATGGACAGTGACTGCAGTGCGATGGGAGGGGGACTCAATAATATGGGTGGATGTAGTAACCACATTGTTTTTATGTGAAACCTTCATAAGAGTGGATATCAATGAAACCTTAATATAATTAATTAGTTAATTAATTAAATGATAAAAATAGTTACAAGATCCAGTACTGGCAAGTATGTGGGAAAAATAGCATTCTTCCATACTGTAGAAAAACAATTTATCAAGATTTACCAAAATTTTAAATGTTCAAATCTAATTGACACAGCTATTTTACTTCTTAAAGTCTATCCTAACACATTTACAAATACATACACACATTTTACTGCATTATTGCTTCTTAAAAGTAAAATCTGAAAACCATTAAAGTATTCTTCAATAATAAAGTAGTAACTAAAATACTGTATTTACAACATTGTTGCAAATGGAATGCAATATAGCATTTAAATATAATGAGGTAGCCCTATATAATGACAGAGAAATATTCCAAAATGTGTATTAAAAGAAGTCACAAAACAATGTGTATAACACAATTCTATTTATTTTTTAAAAACTAAACTATATGTGTCTGTATATATGTACATATAAATATAAAAAAATGTAAATGCTTAGGAAAAATAGGGAGAGAGACATTGGATGCATACGTGGCTAATAGTATTAAGGAAGTTAATTCCAGGACAGTTGGGATGACTGGACAAGAGGATGAGCTAATACTATAATTTATTGTTCTGTATATATCAAAGTGCTTGAATTTTGAACAGGCAGATACCCATGTATTACATTCAATATTTAAGAGAAATATACTTCAAAAAAAACCAATTTAATAGTGACTGAGAGAACCAATACCTGGATATTTTTCAGATTAGTAGCCAATTCCATTCTTGCTGGCTAAAGTAAGCAAACCTTCTCTATCTTTACTGAGCTGCTTAATTGGAGTAGGAGGTGACAGCAAGAGGAAGGAGGTTTGCTCCACATGTATCACATAGTAGGAATTATTGTTTGTAGGTACCAACAAAGAGAAAGGAACTGAATCCTAAGAGGTCCATGATGCTGGATCTGTATGATTTATTATTCAGTTAAAACCTCTAAAGAGGGAAATAGGACCTCGTTGTCAACTCTGATTTATATTCTCTCATTTTGCAATTCAATGAGCAAATCAGGTGGGTATTGCCAAAAAATGGTTATGGATTTCACCCAAAGACATAATTGTATTTGTATTCAAAGCTTCAGGTTCATTCATTTTGTATTACTTTATTTTTAGCTCTTTCCTTTTATTTAATTTTTATTTATGTATTTCCTTCATCCACTCAGACCGGAATGACAGGAGGTAGCTGCTTAATATTTAGGCCATTTTTCATGCATCCTTTTTGCTCATTTCCAGGCCTCTCCTGCACTGTTCTAGAAATAGGCAAACTGCTTGCAATTCCCACCCCCTCCCAACACCAAATTCATGCTGGGCTAGTAAGCCACAAGTTACATTTTTACTCTCTACATCTGGAAACAAGGGACATAAAGTTCAGAACAGATTTGACTTTAGCTGCAATGTAGGCTGTCTCCATTTAAGAAGTGGCAGTAGGATTACAGAGATTTGGTTAACCTGTGCATCAGCAATGATGTTCTGTATCTTGTGGAAGGAGTATTGGTTAGAGGACCTGGGGCCCAGAAAGTGGGAAGTATGGTGCACTGGTGAAATCTCAACATCTGTATCTTCTCAAGAAATGGGCCCCCATGAAATGTATTTCACCATGTAAATATTCATATCCTTTAGCCAGTAATTCTATTCTGTAAATCCTCTTGAACAAAAAGAACACAAAATGTGGGAAAGGCATTGTACACTAAGATGACCATCAGACAGTATTTATAATAACAAAAAGCTGAAAACCATGAGACTCTCCAACAGTAGAATATTGATCTCATAAAATGTTTATATTCATTCTTCTAGGGCTAGATAGATTAAAATGAGTGGTAATGAAAAAGATTTAGCAACATGAAAAATACATCATTAGTGAGAAAGGAAGATGCAAATTAGTATTATACACTGTGGTTAAAGCACTGCAAAAAAAAAAGAAGCCTGGGAAATAGACCAAGAGGAAATGAAATAATATGCTAAGAGGAAAAAGAAAAAAGAAAACATCACAATCCAATTTTTCAAATTTCTACAGTATGACTATGCTTTCTGATTAAAATTATTTCTAAAATAATAAGGCATATTCTTGAAAATGTTTAGTTCTTTTTAAGCAAGCAGGAAGCTGGAATAATGGTGATATATCTTTATAATAAGGGTAATAAATCCATAAAATTCTCTGTCTATATCTCCATACTCCTATTCTCTCTAGTCCTATCCTCAAAACACACACACACACGCAAACACACTCCCCAAAGTTTTCTGAATAACTTGAATATTTGAATGAGTAAGAGAGGCTACAGAGGCTCCCCCAAGCTCATAATTAAAAGAAAGAAAAACGGTTAACAATTAAAATTTACTACTGCAATCAACAGTATACTGAATATTTAACTGTCCTTTTCTTCTATTATCATATGAATTATACCATTGAGGAACTATTTTATAAGTTTGATTTTACCGGTGAAAAGGACTAAGATTCAAGAGAGAATTAATTTTCACAAGGTCACATCGCTTCAAAATGGCATGTGTGTGATTTGTATGAATCACAGCTCAGACTCTTAACCAATGCCCTAACTGCCTCCTATTCCTTTTAAGTTATAATTTCTTATCAGAGCCACAATGTATAGTTTGGCAGGTTGTACACTGCACAACTCCAGAGAGCACTATTTACTTTGTAGTCTATGTGAATGATACTCCTAAAAATTGGGCAGCACACAGCCTACACAATTTTATGTGATCCCTACACATGCCCTCTGAATGTTTCTCTCTCTTCTCCCTTATCTACTTAGCCCATTATTTTCATAAAGTTTTCTCCAACTATTCCAGTGCATACTATTATTTTCTTTCAAGATATCAACTAATATAGATACAAAAGATGCAGTCTGGTTGGCATCACAAAACTAACACACAGGAATTTTGAGCTCTTGGTCAGCAGAGATCTCTTATATGTTTCTTTAGTAGGTTTCTCGAGCACCAAACCCAGGAACAAACAGGAAGTTAATAATGCACGTCAACTTACTGTATGAACCTCTAGGAAAACCACTGTAAATCCTGTAAAGGTATCTTTGGGAGGACATTAGGAAATATTCTGCAACAGGTGTTAAATATGTTTCAGACTATAAATTGGAATGCAGTAGAGTAGGTGGTTGTTCTGCAAATGAGCAAGGGTAGCTACCTAGTATCTGTGCTGATTTAAACCAAAGTTCATTTGTTTCAGGTCTATAGAGAAGCAGAAATGAAATGATTTGCACTTGTATGAATATTCAACTTTGAGATCTCCTTGCCCAACCACAATGTAAATTACTGACAGTTTTAGAAATGATTTAAGAGTATGATTATCACAATTCCTAGAATAAATCAAATACAGAGATAAAATGAAAATAAGACTACAAATTCTGCTTGCTGTTTTCAAATAGTTGCTTTCTATTTGCAGGCCTCTGCCCAATTCTATGCATCTATAAATATAATTCCCCATATACAGGTGGCAAAACTAAGATTTAGAGAGAGGTGAATTGTTCAAAATGAGTAATAAAACAGGGAGGAAACACTGTCTTTTGTAAATCTGAAACAGATTTTTTTAAAAGAGAAGCAATGAGAGAGTATTACACGTGTGAGTTTTTCAGTTTTCTCTTAGACCAATGGCCTATGCTGAGCCAGTTTCAGGAGGAAGAGAATATACTGAGTGGATAATAACACTGCACAGAAGTGAAATATAAATCCTTTGTTGCATGTACCCTACACAGGCATATACACACATACATGCACAAACACAAGCATGCACTCACACACCCAAACTCATTAAAACAAAAGCATGGTAGTTAAGATTTATCAGGCAATAAACAGTCTTCCAACTACTGACTTCATTTAAGAAAATAAATGGATGTAAAGCTGTTCATTTATCCCCAGGACATGAACACTACATTCCAGATATATAAGCCACACTGGACACCAAGAGCAGGGGGCAGGAGGGCGGGTGCAAAGAAAGAAGACCTGGTCACAGCTCTACAGAATTCATTTCCTTGTGGCAATCTAAAGGTTTCAAAGAGTTCTGAAGCAGGTTTCCTTTTCCTAGGAGCAGATGAGAGAGCAAACCCTGCTTTTTCAGCTTCTATAAATTTCCTGCTTCTCAAAAGTGGTAAGGCTGGTAACACAGGAAAGAAATAATCCCTTGAATTAGCATGAATAGTCTTGCTGGAGATAGTCTAATTACCAGTAATTTTCAGATAAATTTACATTATATTCCACTTATTTTATGCAGTTCTTCATTGCTCCTACACTTGAATGCCCTAATAACACAGGCCTTACAATAAAACTTTTCATCTTCTCAAAGCTCAAATTTCCAATGGATAGATATTGAGACATCCTGCGGAGTCCAATGTTTAGCCATTCTCTTACCACAATTACAAGTCTCTCATTGAGAGTCTTCACCTCAATGGGCATAAGACATGGATGGAAAGAGACCCTGCCTTTTCATGTCGCCTCATTTTTACCTCCATATAATCAAACTTTCTTCCACACACCTCTACCCCAGCACTGAGATATGGGCAGGAAATGTGATGACTAAGACTGTTGAATTCTACATTAAGAAGCCTTTTTTCAGGTTTTTTTTTTTTTAAAAACAGCAATGGAAACCCTGGAGCCAAGACATCAATGGCAAATATTGATTTTACTGCTTATAATTGAGAATAGGTTCATTAACTCATTTATTCATTTAATAGATATTAAGAATATTTTATTGGGTTCTAGGCTAATTCCAGGGGACAGGTAAAAAAAAGACACTGTGTTCTCCCTCATGAAGGTATCATGTAAAGGAGACATGATCTATGATCAAGGTCAAGACAAGAAGCATTCAAAAACAGGCAAAGCAGTGTGTTCATGGGGCAAAGGTAGCCATCATTTATAGAAACCCTACTATTCTGTTCCAACTGTCCTTCCTCTATTATTTATCTTTCAAAAAATATATGTATAAAGTAGACATCATTTCTATATTACACTGGGAACAAAAGTAAATTTTCTAACATTGCATAATTAATAAATACCAAAAATGAGATCCAAATATGGAAATATATTTCTCTAACACTACTGCCATTTCCATGATTTTGTGTTGTCTCCCAATTTAAGTAGCATAGGATTACTTTTCTCCATCCTTTCTTCCCTGATGTACCATCATACCTTTTCAGGTTATTTGCTGAAGCTTTTCTAATTAAATTCTTTCTAACTAGGGGCATGGGACAGAGTCATGGTGAGAAGATAAACAGGAGAATAAAGCTTTAGGAATGAGGTAGAGACCTAAAACTAACCCTGAGCTTCCAGTGTTTATTTCAATCAGTTCAAGACCATTAGTCTTACAATGCAAAAAAATATTTCCCTTCTCTCCTTAGCACTTACTTATCCATCTCATACTTGTGCTCTTGTGGGACTACATCAGCTGTCTATTGCCCCAATCTTCTCCAAAACTTGGAGGCTTAAAGTGATAAGCAGTTACCCAATGGAAACTTCTGTGGGTCAGTGACTTAGGTTTGGCTCAATGGGCTCCTCCACATTTGGAAGTTTGTTAAGGGTCAGCTGACCTACAATGACTTCATCCAGTATGTCAAGGATGACTTGGCTTGGCTCCCTGTGACTCATTCTCCAACAAACCGACCTGATATGTTCTCCTGGCTAAGGCATAAAAAAAGTAAGAGTAGAAAGGGAAATATGTGAACGATTTTTCAAGCCCTTGTTTGCACTGTAACTGTTAACATCCTATTAATCAAAGAAAGACACATGGCCAAACTCAGAATCAAGATGTGGGGAAAAAAATTCATCCTCTTCATGGAAGAACTAAAAAAGTCACATAACAAAGGAAATAGATGCAAAGAGGAAAGACAATTGGGGCCATTAAACAATCCACCTACCACTAAGGCTAAACAGGTGAACATCTGGCAAGAAGGGTACACATTTCCTAGATTTCATGTACTGATTAAACTGAGTAAACTTTATTTTTCTATGCTCAAACTGAATTAAAAAGAAACTTTAAATGGATACAGTGTACTCTGTCATTCTACAGCTCAACTTCTCTTTGAAATCCCCTACCAAAGTTTGATTTATTATCATAGAACCAAAATTCTCTCTCTTTCCAAAGAACTTAAACCAAAGGTTCAGTAACCAAGCTTTTGGGATTCTTTAAATATAATGTCTCAACTTATAGCAAAAAAGATAGTTGAGTAAGCAGGCAAGGCAGAAATCTCCTCCCACAAACACACCTCCTCCCACATACACACCAAGGAAGCAACTACAGGAAAAACAACTAACCCTGAAAGTCCTGAAGACTAAAGAACAGACCTTCTACCTTCTACATCTGGTAAAGAAGAGAAGATCACACAAAGAAGAGTAAAGTGGCAGTAGCAGGAACCAGGCCCTTCCCCATCCCAGCCCACAAGTGGGAGGGAAAGGAATGTAATGGAGCAAAAAGGGGATAAGCACTCAGGAACTCTGCATACCTGGCCCTGGAGATCTGCTCTAGGAACATTAGTCCACATTCCATTGGGCTTAGGTGATTAACAGGAGTGGACACCAGGGAGAACTGCAGAACTCTGGGAGGCTGGAACTTCTGCCACTTGGGGAAAAGGATCACTCCTCTGGTCCTGCTGAGACCCAACACAGGGGTGACAGTGTGAAAGATTTACCAGCAACAGGAAGGGTGTCAGAAGGGTGGGGGTTGGATGAAGCTTTCCAGGGAGAAAGGGCAGGTGGACATGCTTCCCAGCCCTCACTCAAGTCAACTGGTTGGTGCAAGTGGGAGCCAAACCCAAATACTCTATCTTCCTGTGAGGGTTCAGCCCTGAGGCATGTCTCTGCACACCCACCCACCTGCTCGTCTGACCTGCTGGACCCAGAAACAGACTTTGCTGCCTGGCAGGCAGAGGGAGGCTTTCCCAGCTTTCTCAGCCCTCTCTCAGCCCAACTGGAGAGGCACCTGTGGGAGATAGCTCCAAACATTCCATTCCCCTACAGGAGGCTCAGCCCCAAGGCACTTCTCTGAGCACCCACCCTGACCACCTTCCAGCCCAGGAGCATCGCCATCACTGTCCAGCAGGGAGAGGGTGGCCCCACCCACAACAATCCAAGCAGAGGTACTGCTGAATGACTCAAAAAGGAATGGCTGAGGTGAGCTGACAGCCTTGGCAGAATGAGATTGGCCACTGCTGGCAGAGGGGAAGAAGGGCAGCGCCATCCACCACAATCCCAACAGAAGTGCCATTGCTCAGCCTACAAAGGGCCTACTGACAAAGACCCACCACTTCCTGCAGACAGGCAGAAAGGTGGCTCCACCCACAGCCCACAAACAGCAAGTGTGGCTTCATCCCAAAGGGGAACCAGGCACAGGTAAGCAAAGAGTCTTGAGCTTCTGGGCACACAGAACACCTCCTTCATAAAGCCATTACTTTCTAGATCAGAAAGCTTAGCTGATCTATCTAACACAAAGGAAAAAACACAGAAAACAAGACAAAATGGGGAGGAAGAGGAGTATGTTACAAACAAAAGAATAGGATAAGACACCAGAAAGAGGGCTAAGTGAAACAGCAATCACCAATCTTCTTGATAAAGATTTCAAAATAACAGTCATAAATATGCTTACTGATCTAAGGAAAAGGAACCTCAGGATGATAACAACAAGACATATAATAATTAAAATGACAAAGATTAAGGATAAAGAAAGGATATCAAAAGCAGCCAGAGAGAGAAAAAATATTACTTTTGACAATCTCAGGGAAGATTTAAAGAAAGAGAGATCATATTTGGAAAAGAACCACTTAGAGCTGAAGGCTACAGTAACTGAAATGAAAAATACAATGGAGGGAATGAATAATAGATTACTGCAGGTAGAGAAGACAATCAATGAGATGGAAATTAGCAAACAAAAACAAAGCTGAGGAACAGAGATAAAAAGAATCTCTAGAATTGAGAGGATACTAAGAGAGTTGTATGACAACTCCAAATGAAGCAATATTTTCATGTTAGGGGTACCAGAAGTAGAAGAGAGAGAGAGAGAGACAAAGGAGTACAAAGTCCCTTGATGAAATAATGAAGAAAACTTCCGCAGTCTGGGAAGGAAATCAGACACCCAAGTCATGGAAGTACAGAGAGCTCATAACAAGAGGAACCCCAGGAAGACTACACCAAGACAAATAATAATTAAAAAGACAAAGATTATGGCTAAAGAGAGGGTATTGAAAGCAGCTAGAGAGAGGCAAAAATAATAAGGGTAACCCCATAAGGCTATCCAAAAATTTCTCTGCAGAAACATTACAGGCCAGAAAGTAGTGGCATGAAATAGTTAATGTACTTAAACAGAAGGACATTCAACCATGAATCCTCTACCCAGCAAGATTTTCATTCAGAACTGAAGGAGAGATTAAAAGTTTCCCAGATAAACAAAAGCTGAAAGAATTCACCACCACTAAAATGGCCTTTTAGGATATGTTAAAGAGACTTCTGTAAGTAGACATATACTTAAACCTAAATACTTTTCATCAGTGAAAAAACTCACAGTAAAGGTAGCAGACCAATTACTTACTAAGTATGAAGTTAAAAAACAAAAGTAGTAATGTCAACTACACACAAAATCAGTTAAGAGATACACAAAAAAATGCAGATTATGACAAATAATACATAAAGTGTGGAGGAGGAAGAATAAAAAAGAAGTACTAAATTTTAGACTGTGTTCAAAATAGCACAACCAATTATAGACTGTTATATATTTAGGAAACTATCTATGAAACTTATGGTAACCACAAACCTAAAGCCTATAATAGTTATGTAAAAAATTTTTTTAAAGAAATCCAATTACAACACAAAGAAAACCATCAAATAGCAAAAGAAGAGCATAAGAGAGGAAGAAAATATCAGAGAACTACAAAAACAACCAGGAAACAATTAATAAACTATCAATAAGCACATATCTATCAGTATGTACCCTAAATGTAAAAGGACTGAATGCACCAATCAAAGACACAGGGTAGCAGAATGGATAAAGAAACAAGACCCATCTATATGCTGCCTACAAGGGACTTATTTCAGACTAAAGACATACACAGACTAAAAGTTAAGGGATGGAAAAACATATTTCATGAAGGTTAGGGAGAAAAAAAACAGTAGTACCAGTACTTGTATCAGACAAAACATATTTCAAAATAAAGATAGTAACAAGAGAAAAAGAATGATATTACATAATAATAAAGGGATCAGTCCAACAAAAAGATATAACAATTATAAACATCTATTCACCAACATAGTAATACCTAAATATGTAAAATAAATACTAACAAACCTAAAGGGAGAATCAGACTGCAACTCAATCATATTAGGGGACTATAACACACCACTAACATCAATGGACAGATCAACCAGAAAGAAAATAAATAAATAAAACACAGGCACTGAAAAACACACTATATCATGGACTTAAAAGGTATATACAGAATATTCCACCCAAAAGCAGCAGGATACATTTTTTTCTCAAATCCACTTGGAATGTTCTCCAAAATACATCACCTATTAGGACAAAAAAAGAGTCTCAATAAATTCAAAAAACTGAAATTGAATCAAACATCTTTTCAGATCACAATGGTATGAAACTAGAAATAAGTTACATGAAGAAAACAAAAAATACCCACAAACACATGGAGGCTGAACAACATGCTTCTAAATAATTGATAAATCAAAGAAGAAATCAAGCAATACATGGAGACTAATGAAAACAAAAATACAACAGTTCAAAATAAGTGGGATGCCACAAAAACAGTTTTAAGAGGGAAGTACATAGCAATACAAGCCTACCATGAGAAACAAAAACAATCCCAAATAAACTGTCTCAACTTCACAATTATAGAAACTAGAAAAAGAACAAATGAAACCCAAAGTTAGTAGAAGGAGGGACATAATAAAGATCAGAACAGAAATAAAGAAAATAGAGATGAATAGAAAAAATCAATGAAACCAAGAGCTGGTTCTTTAAGAAGATAAAAATAGACATACCCCTAGCCAGACTTACCAAGAAAAAAAAAAAAGGACACACATAAAACCAGGAGCAAAAAAGGAAGTTACAACTGACACCACAGAAGTTCAGAGAATTATTAGAGAATTCTATGAAAAATTATATGATGATTAATTGGAAAACCTAGAAGTAATGGAGAAATTTCTAGAAAACTACAACCTTCCAAGACTGACAAAGGAAGAAACAGAAAATCTGAGCAGACCAATTACCAGTAACAAAATTGAACTGGTAATCAAAAAACTCCCAACAAACAAAATTACAGTACCAGATGGCTTCACAGCTGAATTCTACCAAACATTTAAAGAAGAGATAATACCCATATCCTTCTTAAACTATTGCAAAAAGTGAAAGAGGGAATACTTCCAAACTCATTCTATGAGGCCAGCATCACTCTACTACCAAAAACAGACAGACACCACAAAAAAATAAAATTACAGACCAATATCCCTGATGAACATAGATGCGAAACATTCTCAACGAAATATTAGCACTGAATTCAAAAATACATCAAAAGGATCACCAATCACAACCAAGTGGAATTTATTCCAGGGATATAAGGATGATACAGTGATACAATATTTATAAATCAATCAATGTGATATAACACATTAACAAAAAGGACAAAAACCATATGATCATCTCTCAACATATGGGTATAAACGGTATGTACCACAACATAATAAAGGCCATATACAACAATCCCACAGATAATATCATACTCAGTGGTAAAAAGCTGAAAGCTTTTCCTCTAAGATCAGGAACAAGACAAGGATGCCCACTCTCACCACTTTTATTCAACATAGAACTGGAGGTCCTAACCAGAACAATCAGACAAGATAAAAAGATAAAAGGTATCCAAATTGGTAAGGATGAAGTAAAATTGTCACTATTTTCAGATAACATGATATTATATAGAGAAAACTCTAATGACTCGAGCAAAAAAACTATTAGAATAACTGGATTCAGCAAAGTAGTAGGATACATAATTAATACACAGAAATCTGTTGCATTCCTATATACTAACAACAAACTATCAGAAAGAGAAATCAGGAAAACAACTCCATTTATAATTCCATCAAAAAATATATATACCTAAGTATTAACCTAACCAAGGAGGTAAAAGACCTGCACTCTGAAAACTATAAGTCACTCTTGAGAGAAATTTAAAAAGGCACAAATAAATGAAAATCTATTCCATGCTCATGGATAGGAAGAATTAATATTGTCAAAATGGCCATCCCTCATAAAGCAATTTGCAGTTTCAATGCAAACCCTATCAAAATACCAACAGCATTTTTCAATGAAATTGAACAACTAGTTCTAAAAAGCATATGGAACCACAAAAGACCCCAAACAGCCATAGTAATCCTGAGAAAGAAGAACAAAGCTGGGGGATTACACTCTCTGACTTCAAGCTCTACTACAAAGCTAGGGTAATCAAAACAGTATGGTACTGGCACATTCATGATCAATGGAACAGAATAAAGAACACAGGTATAAACTACCTCATATACGTTCAATGAATATATGATAAAGGACCCACAAATATTCAGTGGAGAAAAGAAAGTCTCTTCAGTAACTGGTATTGGGAAAACAGGACAGCTACATGTAGGAGAATGAAACTGGATTGCTGTCTAACTCCATACACAAAAGTAAACTCAAAAGGGATCAAAAACCTGAATGTAAGTCATGAAACCATAAAACTCTTAGGAGAAAAGACAGGCAAAGATCTCTAGCATGAACAACTTTTTCCTGGACACATCTCCTAGGGCAAGGAAAATAAAATCAAAAGTGAGTAAGTGGGACTACATAAAACTAAAAAGCTTCTGTACAGCAAAGGGCACCATCAGCAAAACAGAAAGGCATCCTAGAGTATGGGAGAATATATTCATAAATGACTCATCTGATAAGGGGTTAACATCCAAAATATATAAAGAACTCACACACCCCAACACACAAAAAATAAATATCCTGATTAAAAAATGGGTGGAGGACTGGAACAGACATTTCTCCAAAGAAGACATACAATGGCCAACAGGTACATGAAAAGATGTTCCACATTGCTAATCATCAGGAAAATGCAAATCAAAACCACAATGAGATACCATTTCACACCAGTTAGAGTGGCCACTATCCAAAAGACAAGAAGTATTAAGTGTTGGCAAGGATGTGGAGAAAATGGAACCCTCTACTCTGTGGGTGGGAATAGAAGTGCCTCAAAAAACTAAAAATAGAAATACCATACAACCTTGTATTTCCACTTCTAGGAATTTACGCTAAGAAAACAGAATCCTGATTCAAAAAGATACATGCACCCCTATGTTTACTGACACATTATTTACAATAGCCAAGATATGGAAGCAACTAAAATGTCCATCAATAGATGAATGGGTAAAGAAGAAGTGGTACATATACACAATGTAACATTATTTAGCCATAAAAAAGAAAGAAATCCTGTCATTTGTGACACCATGGATGGACCTAGAGGGTATTACGCTAAGTGAAATAAGCCAGACAGAGAAAGACAAATACCATATCATTTCACTTATTTGTGGACTCAAAATACAAAACCAAACAAATGAATAAAATAACAGTAGACTCATATGCACTGAGAAGTGAGTGGTTGTTAACCATGGGGGAGGAGAGTGGATGGGTAGTTGGAGAGAGGGAGGAGCATAAGGGGGCACAAAAATTCTCCATCATAATATAAGTTGGTCATGAAGATTGCAGTACAGCATGGTGTATAGCCAAGGACTCTGTAACATCTTTCTATGTTGACAGATAGTAACTGCACTAGTTGGGATGAGAATTTAATAATGTGGGTAAATGCTAAACCACTGTGTTGTGTATTTAAAACATATATATATATATAAGATTGCATATCAACTATACTCAATATAAAAGTTTAAAGATACAATGTGTCTTACAGAATAACATAATTATAAACAAAGAATATAAAACATAATCTATGATTTATTTGTTAATATAATTTACTAAGTCATTTATTACAACTTACTAAATAAATTACGTACTTCCAATTTTACAGATGAAGAAACTGAGACCCAAAGCTATGTCTGAACTCAGGTCTAATTCCAAAGTATCTTTTCTAGTTAATGTGCTTTCTTTTTACTCTTGACACCATCAAATTTCCTCACATTAAAGTTTGAGCAGGATCATTCTGTTTTCCTTCATTTTGCCTTGCCCTCTTCTAAGCCAACCCACATAATAATTCCCAAATGGACATGAGACAAGACACTTCTGATGACTGTTCTCTTGCATTCAATCCAAGAATGGTTCCCTATCTACTTATAGCTCAGCTCTAAATTTAGCAAGTATTGGTTAACAACCTTGGGAGTTCCCAGGATGAAATCTGAAAGTGGCCCCCTATAAAGAGGACAAAGAAAGAACAAAGAGGCAGAGGCCTCCAGATTGGTGAGTGACAGTTTTTATAAACAAGGGAACTTAAATACAAGGCTTGTCTTGGGTGTCCACAAGACAAGGAGATCTCCACATCAACCTACCAGAATCTTAAAAGTTTACTCAGAGGTCTTAAATGAGAACAGTAATGTATAGAGTTCAGATGGTCTCAATAGCACCTAACTCTCCCAAGGCTACATCCTTGAAATGACTGCTACTATGGGAATAGTAGGCAAAACATACATTACAAGGACGGGAGGATGTAAGGAGCCTCAGATTGCCTAGGTCCTCCTCATGGGTCAAATGGTGGTGCTGTTTTCTTGATTACCTCCTCCAACAACAAGGCATTTCACTTCCTTCACATAACAAGGTATCTTATCTATCAATCTCTCCTATCCCTATCCTCCAAACTGAACAATATCCATTAGGATTTTACTTTTCTCCATACCACCACCATCCTACCAGGGTTTTTCTTTAATTTCTCTTTGCCCATATTCTTTGTCCCACTAAAGATATGGTCACCTAGCAAAGTCCTACCCATTTTTAAAATCACACTTCATAAAGAATATTCTGATCTCTTCTTATGGCATAGGCTAGCCTTTTCTCATAGAAAATCAGTTTGAACCTTGGCTGGAACCACTCAGTGAGTATTGATAAATAACCTTGGTCAAGAATGTTTCAGTCCATTTATAGAATTCTGCTGACCCTCTACAAAGTGTAAATGTTAAAAAAAAGGACAATGAAAGCATGAATCACTTCTGCATACATAGCTGGATTTGGCAAAACAAGAGTTTTATTTTTCCTTTTAAATGTCTCTTTATTCAAACATATAGCAGTATGTCACCCTTTTCCAAAATGCATCAACAGGAAAGAGAAGAGTCAAAGAAAGTCTCTAATGGGGTGCCAAATTAGCATGGAAAAAACAAATGTGTCCTTCTCATTATGAATTGTTAATGGCCTGTTTACTGCTGAAGCTGTCACAGAAAACAAGAGTCTGGTAAGTCAATAATTTATTTCAGACTGGAATTAATTAGGAAGACAATTAAATAATTGTAGGGAAGCAAAAAATATGTTTGGACGTTTTGTTTTTAGAGCTCAATGGTGGTTTACATGGTGTTTGGATACTGCATGAGAAGAAAAAAATGTTAGAGGCAGAAAGGGAGTAAACTCTCTTGGTGTTTCTTCATTATAAGATGTTGATAGGATTTGTTTCTTTCTTATTGCTGCATTTGCAACAACATGGATGGAGCTAGAGGGTATTATGCTCAGTGAAATAAGCCAGGCCGAAAAAGACAAGTACCAAATGATCTCACTCACATGTGGAGTATAAGAACAAAGAAAAATAAAAAATAAAATAAATAAAATAAATAAATAAATAAATAAATGAAGGAACAAAACAGCAGCAGACTCACAGAACCCACAAATGGACTAACAGTTACCAAAGGGAAAGGGACTGGGGAGATGGGTGGGAAGGGAGGGATAAGAGGGTAAAAGGGGCATTACGATTGGCAGATATAGGGTGGGGGGGCACGGGGGGTACTGTACAGCTCAGAGAAGAAAAGTAGTGATTCTCATCTCACTACGCTGATGGACAGTGACTGTGGTGGGGTTGGTGGGGGGGACCTGGTGAAGGGGGGAGTTCAATCATCACGGTATTGCTCATGTAATTGTAGGTTAATGATACTAAAATAAAATAAATTATTAAAAAAAAAAAAGATGTTGATAAAGTCCACCTTCTATCAACTTCTTCAAAGAAATTTCAGTCAAACATTAAGCAGCAATAAGCTGCATTAATCCCTAAGAATATCTGAATGATTTTATATTTCATGTAAGATCAGGTAGGCAAATATGCTGTGGCCTCGATTTATTTTTACTCTCTTTTGAGGCTATATAATGAATATGTGATCTTTCACTTCATGCATCTGCCAAATGAATATCAACAGTGGATCTAATAAAAAGTAATACCATTATATTTCAAAGCAACTGTCTTTATAGACTTCAAGCCACTTCACAGACCTTTTGAAAGGAATAGTAAGATTTAAATAGAAATAAAAATCCATAAAATAGCATTTTCCTTGCTGGAATTATAACTGTCATACTCTGTTTCAATGAAGCTATTTCCATGCCTTAGTACTCACCTACATTAATAGAGAAAATGCTTGGTGATCTGGTTACAGGAAATAATTCTTTACAACAAGCAGTGCTGCAGAAACTGGACTTGGTTATGCTCTGTACTGACAACAATAGAAATCTGCTAGGCAATGATGATGGTTCTTTCCACATGTGTCTACCAGTAGACTTGCCCCTCTGTTCTTTATATGCCCTACTTTGGAAAAAAAATCATTTTTAAAACCTCCACCAGAAAGTTTTTTTTTTAGAAGTCTGGTACTTGGAAGGGGATATTAAAAACTGGATTAAATAATGTACACATTTTTTATTTTGTAAAGTCACTAAAGAAAAATCTACAGGAATTTTTTAAAATCTTGAAAATTACATTCTTATTCTAGAAAGCTTAACAACCTACTATGTACAAGTTTCCTTTCCCAGGCTAAAAGAAGATTCTTCACCTTGGCTTCTCACTGTTCTGTTACTACCAGGTCTTATGGAGGAGAATCCAGACAAAGAAGTCAGCCCTAAAGAGGGTCTTATGCTGAGAGATTTGGATACTTTTCTAGACAGTAAGTGGAAGATCTTCATCATTATCATCATCATCTTAGAAGGAAGTCTTGGACTTGCCAATTGCTGCCTTCATTAGCCACCAACAGGCCCAAGATCAGAAGAGATCTCTAGTCCATGGTATGGGCACTCACAAGAGGAATTCAGGGCCTGAGGACTAGAAGAATACTGAGGAAACAATCAACTTATCTGAAGAGAAACTCAATTCTTCAAACTGGTCTGGTGTTTGTTACCTATTCCCAAAACACCTGGTAGGGATGAGGCTGGCAGGGAGGAAACTAGAACTCAAAAGCAAGGCAGGAGCCATGATTTCTTAACAAGCTCAGGTTTGGACTCCCTTCTGAGCAGGATGGTCTTGGCAACTGGGAGGAAAGAACCAAGTCTACTGCTGGTAGAAACCAGTTGCAAGGAGGAGGAAGGGTGCAAAAACTAAGGAATCCACAAGGTTGGAGGAAGGTCCCTGGCTCATCTTGAAGTTTTAGAATGCACTTTTGGACCACTTCCTCTTTTTTACCATATATATAGTATAGTATAGTTTTTATATATAGTGCATTTACAGATGCAGATGCAAATCATTCTCATTTGCTGATTTGGCTGGCAGAATAAGTATTATGTGCTCATAATTTACTACTGGATTATTTCACTACCTATACAAGTTGAAGAAACAAATATTTACTGAAAAGAAGTCAACAATGAGAGAGAAAGAGATAATCAGGAGCTGTTTTCTAATATTTGTTCTTTCTTTGTGAGGCTTCCATAGGGAACTAGGATGGAGATAGGAAGTTTCCACAAAGCCAGATGTCTGGTGAGTGATTCCTCTAAGCACTAGAAACACCAGGGCACACAAGACGGATCAAATCAACTGGAAGGCACCCAACAAAAATGCATGATTTAGAATTTTGCTTGCCTGAAGTTACTGGACCAGATGATCTCTCAAATTGCCTGTAAGGCTCTGTTTCTGTAGTCACCAAAGTTGTCTAATCTGGAATCCAGAATGTCCTTAGGCCTGGCCCATCTTTGTAGAAGCTGTTCAACTCAGCAGAGTTCACAGTTATAATTCTGCAAGCTGGAAGATCTCAAAAATTTGCCAGAAGATGGATGCTGGTCTGTGACTTAAGTTAGCATCAGTCTTTTCTGAGAAGGCTAATAATTATTTTAGATTATTTTCTTCTTTCTTATTTGTGCCCTGAGAGGTCCTCTCTTTTATTAAAAAAAATCTTGATAGAATACTCTAGGATAGTCATTGCTATTTTTCAAAATTCCATCTTTCATAGTTATAAAATGGCAACACTATTTGAGCATTACAATCTTTTTTTTTCTTTTTCACATGCAATTGGCCTGTGACATTTCAAAGACTAGAAGCCACTCTGCAGAAAAAATCCTGTGGTTTCTCAGACTCAGAAAGGGAGCAGATATTTTTAATCATACATTCCTTAAACAAATATTCACTGAGCATCTATTATGTGTCAGGCACTGTTCTAGACATTTGAGATCCATCAGTTACCAAAACACCAGATTAAAATAGCTACTGTTGTGGATCTTATCTTCTTAGTGGAGACAGATAATAAAAAACAAATATAATACATAAGTAATTAGATTGTATATTACAGGTGCCCAGGTCTTGAATAGGTCATTATACCTGAATTCAGTCCATCTTAAACCAGTATCTTCCTATGCTGAACTTTGCATTCTAGGCTCAATTAATTTAGGGGTAAATAAATCAAAGCTCAGTTCTTTAAGCTGTTCACGTTGTAATACAGAAAATGAATATAGGGTACTCTTTCCCTTCCCTAGATTATAAATTCTTAGATTATAACAACTAATAAACAGATATCTTTTAATTCTGTAAATTCCGTAATAGAATTATATCCTAGCTGTAAAAACTGTTGAAATACCCTTGTTTTGCAGTTTTTGCACCTATGGCATCTGTATTTCCTTTTTTCTTTTCCTTACTACAATGAGCTTAGCCCCACACTTGGAGTTGAGTGCTGTCATCTCACAACTCAAATAGCTGACTTACCACAAAGAGTGGAGTGGCCTGGACACCAAGATGGCAAGATGATGTGGACCTGACAGTGCACAAACCAATGAACTGCAGTGGGGCACCACCAAGCTGCTTAGCTTAGTCCATGAATGTGAGCACTTCAAAGCTTCCCCGGGCTTTCAGAGACATCAAACAGGGCTCTGGATGTACATATTAAGAACCCCATTCAAAGCCTGAGTAAAGAATGTTTAGAAAATAAATGAGTTCTCCTTAGATCAGATTCTAATACTGAGTCAAGTTTTAGTAAGTACACAAATGGTTATGTTCCCCCCCACCCCCACCCCGCCAAACTGCTGCACAGGTGGGAGATCACAGAGAGATGATGCAAATGAGCTGGCAGTTTAGAACAAATTAAAAAACAGTGTCAGATATTAACTTGCAAAATGCCAATACTGCATATGTACAACAATGAATTGAATACTGAATAGGGTTTTTATTTTTATTTGACTTCCAGCTTATGTCAGTGGGTCAGGGGAGGAGACAGTGAAGAGATGCTATTCCAATTGTTGAACACATAAAACCCATCAGATTCCTGCTTCCGGTGAGGCAGATTATAGGTTAGAAAGAGAAGTGGCACAATTGAAGGAGGCCTTGACAAACAGAACTGGGAAAGAGCCAGATTTTGCATGCAAGGAGTGCTTGGGGGAATAAAGCTTTCTGGCAGTTTGGTTGTGTTTATCCCAAAATGTTTGCTGAGGGGAAGACAGAGTATATTTGCATTTTGTAAGCGAATGATGATAATAATAGGTTTCTGAGAGATATAAATGAGGGAAGATTCAATAAAAACAAAATTTTGAATATGCATGTTTTGACCCTCCCCCACCCACAGATGCAGAGGCTCCCAGATGCCCGGTGAGCAGCATCAGGAGAGAGTATTTGTGGATTCCGTGTAGGGAATGGTCAGGGCCCCAGCATGGGTTTCTGGTTGGGGAACACAGCAGGGCTTCCTGCTGCTGTATGTGAACACCCTGTGCCCTTGCTGGCCTCCTCATCACTCTACCCCTGACCACAGCTTAGATACTTGACAACTAGGCTGTTATACCCTCTTTTTCCAGCTTTCATCATTTAGCCAAAGAGTAAGGTTTACTAGTCAATAAACTTCAGCTAGCTCTCATACATGATGTGGATATAATAATTACTCTATATGAGTAAGTAACCCTCCCATTATACCACTCGATCCGTTCATCCAATTTGATTGGAAAGACATCTAGGCACTTCTAGAATTCTTTGACATAGATAAAGTGAGACTTTTCTGACTTAACAGAAGAAAAATGTTTATAAAAGCTGGTTTGGTTCACTGATTCCTTAATTCCACAAATATTTATTAAATGTGCAGGCACGAACAAGGTGAACAAACTCTTTTTCTACCCGTAAGTGAGCTGTAATTGTTCATATGAAAGTAGTTCATATCCCAAACAAACCAACCAGATCTATATTTTGCTCTTTAATCTTCTGCAGTTTTATTCACAGATGATCTCCTCCCAGCCTCTACATTGGTAGACACAAGACACACTGAGATTCTATCAGATAACCATTATACATCAGTCTCAGGAATTGCCGCTGGGGTCAGTATGTATACTAAGTTTCCTTCAGCAGAAATGGAAAGAATTCATGGATGTGTCACTGCTCAAACTTCTAAAAATGTTTAAAATATAATTTTTGCATTTTTGTTCAAAGTAAATCTGAATACAGTCTGAAAAATAAAATCATAATGAAAATTAACCTAATGAAAATCAACAACCCATTGCCACTACCTTTCTCCATTCTGAGTCCAGAGAGAAACATTTCTATCTGTTTCTGCCTTTTATTTCCTGGTGCTTATCTACATGTATCTAAATAATATGTCTAGATTGCTCTTTTCATTCATTGAGACATTCACTCTAGAAATTAGTGCTTATTGTATGCCAGCACTTTTCTAGGAACATACTTTAGGAAGAGTTTTAAAAACCCTATCTATCTGACCTGTTCTTACAAATGCTTTGCAACCTCTTACCTACTGATGAACTTCTGCTCATTTTCTTGTTACCAAGGATTTATACCTTTTTGTAGACCAATGTAATTTTAAGGGGCTCTAAGGAAAGAGGGAGAATAAGCAGTGTGCTCAGCCTGCTACATCTAATAGAAATGTCCTGATCTTTTCTTCATGGAATTCTTTGAATGCATAAGAACCTGGGGAAAGACATGAGCTCACTTTAACACTCAGAACCAGGGTAAAGTTGCCTTAGCTGTATTAAAGGAAACATGGAATGGTAGAAAAACAATGAACTGCGAGTTGGGGGACCCAGACCACATCCATTACCATGTTGATAACCATGGCATTTATGGTGCTTGGCAAATAGAAAGAGGTAAAGTATTGTTATCATTACTATCTTTGATGTAGTTAACATTTATTTAGCTCATTCTATTTGAATATTCTGTGTGACTTTCTCATTTAAAGTAGACATGAATGTTGCCCCATTTTTCAGAAGAGACAAATGAGGCCTAGAGACATTATATAATTTCTCCAAGGATTCAGGACAGAACTGGGATTTCAATCCAAGCCTACTTCTATAGCCAATGTTTATCTCATTCACCTCTTTCATTTAATTCAATTCAAGAAACACTAGCTGAAGTTCCACTGTTTGCAATGCACTGTCCTCTGCTAAATTCTAGACAATAAGATGGATAAGGAATGTCATATCAAACATCTGTGGGGACCCGATTTATATCCTCATAGCTTCCCCTCAGATTCCAGTCATGTCTGGTGGAGAGCTCCAGGTGGGCTCCAATTCCTGGTTCACTACATGCAAGCATGTGCCCTATCCCCTTACACTGGGTGTCACCATGAACTGGTGCTCATATGACCACCTCACATGTATAGGAGTTAGCATCCAGGAGGAAACCTCAATAGCTGGAGGGCAGAAGTTGGTGCCTAAATTGCAGATGACTCTGGAAAACATTCTGTAGGCTTCTCAGAAGGTCCCCAGAGAAGCAGGCTCCCACTGTCCTCAGTAGCAACCTCTAAATCACATTCTTATATTGGCTTTTCCTCCTTCTCCATTTCACTCTCCTCAGCCCCTTGATCCTTCTCAATGGGAACACTTTTGTTTCAAGGATTGCTTTCAAGGAAATCCAAGTCATGATGAATGTTAGGCATAACCCAATATATTTTGTAAAGTGCTAAGATAGGGGACGATAAGGAAACATAGAGTGAGGAGTACTCAGCCATATCAAGGTAGGTGAGAGTCAGAGATGCCTTCTGGAGGAGATGATATGCAGAGGAGAGTTATCTATTTTTCCTTCAGATAGAACAAAATGAGCAAAACAGAACAAGGTGTGAAACTCAGGCATTCACTCATTCACTTATTCTTTCATAATTATTCATGGAGTAACATAGTTGCTAGGGAACCAGCATTAAAACAAACAATGGCCCTGCCCTTTTTATCATAGGAAAAGACATACAGATGAGCAAAAATCTGCATAAGGTAAGAAGCACACAAGTATTATAAAGAAAATGAAAGCAGGATTAGGGGATTACAGTTCTGACACCAATTCTAATGTGTAGGGGGTCTTTCCCCAAAACTATCAAGCAATTCCCTGACACCAGCTGGGTGTCCTACAGTCCTACTTAATTCTGACACTGTTTACCTGGAGATAGTTTTAGATTCCACAGGTTAAGTGTTCAGTTTCACAAGGCCATCCTCCACTTCAGATGCCAGCTGCAAGTTCAGGTTGTGACCTATATTACTGTCCCACTAGCTGTAAGTCAAAGGTTCTGGTGACCTCCTCCTTGAGTTTGGTTAATTTGCTAGAGTGGCTTACAGAACTCAGGAAACTAGTTTACTGATAGGTTACTGGTTTATTACAAATAAATGGTATTTTTGAAGGCTACAAATGAACAACTAGAAGAAGAGAAACATACCCCAAACAAAGGAATTTCTAGACCTGTGGAGTTTTGAGGCCTATCTTTGTGGCACATGAATGATTTCTGGTTCACCAACCTGGAAGCTCTCTGAACCTTGTCCTTTTGGGTTTTACATAGGCTTAATTACATAAGCATGACTGATTAAATCATTGGCCACTGGTGATTGATTCAACCTCCAGCTCCTTCCTGTCCCTGGAAATCAGGAAGTGGGAATGAAAGTTCATGGTTGGTTTCCCTGGCAACCAACCTCCTCCCCCAACTTTAGTGGATTTCCAAAAGTAACCTCATTAACATAAATTCAGTTGTAGTGGAAAGGGGCCTGTTATAAATAACAAGACAACCTTTTCACCTTTATGGCTCTGAAACAATATCAGGGACTGAGGACAAGAAACTAAATATTATCACAAAAGATGCTCTATGGCTCTTACCGCTAAAGACATGCCAAGGGTTTGGGAGCTGTGAGCCAAGAACCATGGACAGAGACCAAACCTATATTTATTTATCACACTATCACAGGGACAAAGAAGGGTGAAAATGCTCTTTTAAAGACTGACTCTCCTCAAAAGGAGAGTAACTGGATGGAGTGCGGGCACCAGCAACCATCTGGGGGAAGAGGTGCAGCCAGCCACATGTGAGATGTGTTCAGGAAATACAATGAGCTTGAAGCAGTATTAGTAAGGAGAGAGAGGGATGAAAACTAGCCAAGACTCAATAGGCACTTGAAGGCCAGCTAAGGACTTTGTCCTTGCTCAGACTTTAACTTAAAATTTTGTCACTTTTTCCTGGGACTCAGTTCCCTCATCAAATGAGGAAGTTATAAATACACAAGGTCTTTTAACATTCTAACTTCCCATTCACCCTATACTTAAGCCCCTTGGCAACTCAGGCCTATTCCCACAATAACCCTGCTTTACAATATTTCTTGGAAATCTTGGATGGTTCCTGAGAAGGAAGACTTCTCAGTCAAGAAAAGTATATGAAAGTGCCATATTTTCCTTCAAATTCTGGCCCCCTACTTCCTAAATATAAGTGAAGTTAAAGTGCAACTTACTCTGGCATGGCCCAGCCTAGATGGGACTCTGGACAGCAATGCCAGCACATGTGCTCCTCAATGGCCTGTCTGCTGTTGCTGCCAGTGGAGGCTCAGACTCTCCTCCTTTTGCCTGTCTACTCCCAGGTGAGTGAGGACAGAGAGAGCAGTCTGTGCCCTTAATCCAAGCCCTAGATTTGAAGAAGCAAGTTACCTACCACAAAAAGCCCAGAACCCACCTCTGACAATCTGCTTAAGGAGTGAGAGCAGAGACTAGAGACACACACAGCAGCCAAATTTGTGGGTAAGCCCATCCTCAACCATGGCCTGTGGCAAAACCTTTCTGGAAAGTTTCTAATTGGTATTGCAATGCTGAAATTAGAAAGGGCAAATTGAATGAAGGTCTGCTAGGCAGAATGGAAATAAGACAAACTTTTAATAACTTCTAGGCTTAACTCCTGGTTCCCCCATTCCTTAGCTACACCTTGAGGCTGTTAAAACATCTCAGATATCAGGTCCATCAACTGTTAACCTTAGTTAATAATATTCACCTTATACAATGATTTTAAGCATCACAATAAATGCATATAAAAGTGTCTGTCCCCAAGAAAGTGGCAGATTCTTCTATTATAATCAATAATTAAAATGGTTAGTACTTATCTTTCTATGAATAAAAAAGAAATTCCGGACCTTGAGGAAATCTCCTCTTTGAGTTCTACCTGCCTATGACAACACAGCACAGAAGAATCTAGGGCCTCTACCATGGACATATATTCTTTTTCCTTTGGCTTGAAGTTTTAAGCTACTTACAACATGTGGAATTCAAAGCTGCAGGCACAGGACTGTCAGAACTGTCAGGAAGATTAACAACAGGTATTTGAAAAGAAAACAGTAGGCAGTTAAGGAGCTGCTCTTGGAGTATGATTTATGAAGGTTTTCATGACAAGACCATGGTTTTGATGAGAAAACAGTACACATTTCATGAAACTCAACTACACGGGTGTTTCAATAAACAAGTTGCTTTTGACCAGTAGATGCTATTCATAGTCCTAAAACATCTGTGAGACTAAACAGTCACAGGGAAATACCAGAGTGATATAGGGGCAGCTCCAGGGTGTACTCTAAAAGAATAAACTTTTTGTGTCCCCCATTTTATATGTCATCTGAACCACAGGTGACCCTTCATTTATAGTTTACAGAGGTATCAATTTATCAGCCTCAAACCATGTATAGAAAGAACCCAGGTATTTTACTAAGTGTGGCTGTAAAATAATTGATATATTAAAGATAAAAAAGTCTTATAAAATTGTATTTTAATATATGAAGGCACAAGAAAAAGAAAGGGTTTAGAGTTACAGTTTACCACAATGATCATAAGAATTATTCAGTCATTAAAAAGGCATAGTCCCACAGGATTCTCACTAGAATACATTTAATATGGCACTGAACCAGTGCCATTAAAAGGGAAATACACACACAAATATATAATCTGCATAGAATTTGATTCTGGTGGTAATTGCTTACAACTACTTCACTCATTTTCAAATCTATTTAATTTGAGCTCTAGTTTTTTGGTTTTTGTTTTTTTCTGAGAGCCTTTTGGATTTATCAGCCAACTTGAACTAAACTGGGGTGGGGGCTTGTGGTGAGGAGTCTACTCATCACTCCTCACCACCACATAGCACTTCATATCCATCAGGAACTACCTTGCCCCAGCCTAACACCAGCCATTCTCTGGTTCTGCCACATTATTCATCTGCTGCCTTCCCCACCAAAGAAGCAGTTCCAGCATAAACCAGGTGTGCCCACTAGAATAACTTGATTGAGGAGATTATATCTAAACAAGGATCAGCTATTAAGTTTCATCAAGCTACATTTTTGCTCTATTTCATAGAAACAGCAGGTGAGTTAGACTGGTTGCTTGCTAAAGAAAAACACATTAAGAAGGCTTAAACCTCAAGCAAGCATGGATAGAGAATTGTCGATGGTGATAAAAATCTAACCCGTAGGACATTTCTACAGCTATAATCTAGATGATTGAAATGAACATTACTATTTTAGGTTTAACACAGAGGATTTCATGCCTCAAGGGGTACTTTTGAATCCCTGAGACAGTACCCAGCACCACTGAAAAATGTCTCTACACCTTATGTAGCAACACAGAATCCGAAGAAAATATTTAGAACATACGTCTTCAGCAACGGGTTCTTGGATGCTGCAAATATATCAAAATGACTATACTAGGGTAAAATGGGAGAAAGGAAAGGAAATGACAGTTTAAAGAAGATTAAAAACTCAACCAACTTCTAGGAAGATTAAAAAAAAGTCAGCCAGGAGAATCATTTATAAAAGGAAGGATGTAAATTCTTTACAACCTGATTGGTTTTCCTTAGAATTTGTTTGCTTTAACAAAACTGTTATTCCTGAAGGACTGAAAGCTCTTTTTTAATGTGAATAAGAAGTACTGGGGGTTCGCATATTGTTAGTCTTTGGCCTCAGGAGCCTATCCCTGAAGATCTAATTAGGTTACAAACATGAGAAAATGAGTTTAGTAATCCCTTGTGCAAGAGGTTTCAGGGTGGCTGATTTCTGAATGTTGGGATAGTTAACACTTCCCAGAGCATTCTTTGTGAACTCTATAAATCACTACTTTTCTGCCTTCCACACAACAGCTAAGTTATCATTAAAGATTCACTTTAATCAGATGACCTTTTCTACAGTGAAAAAATTAAAGATGTTGGGGTTTTCATTGGTTTTCTGTATAGCAGTTACCAACAAAGTTTGCACATTTCCTAATTTTTCAATTTTCTGCCAAAAAGAATAAGGAGTCTAATGTTTTCTAAATAAATCACTCCAAGCAATTAAAAGTGAAATGTTTAATTTAATAAAATAGTATTGATCATTATAAACCAAAATTTTGCTTGCTAGCAGTCTCTGATGGACACTGAGGACACTATTATTACCTCAGTAAAGTCATAGGCAGCATGTGAGACTGAAAAGAGAATGGCCTTGGGAGTTACAGGGGAGCAAGTCTCTCAAATTTTCTGAGCATTTCTCAACTGTGTAATGGAAATAATAATATGGACCTTATATTATAGTTCCCCTAATTAAATGATATAACATAAGAGAAGGCATTTTGTCAAATAGAAAGTATTGCACAAGTAGAAGACATTTTCATGTGTGCAGAGCTGTACAAGTTCCCCTATGACCAAGACATGTATCAATTAGTTAAATAATTAATTGAGGACATTTTCATGTATTTAGAACCATAGAAGTTCCCCAATAGCCAGGACATGTATTACTAGCAGTGAAATAATTAAATGACATATTCATGAATGAGATCATAGATTTTATTACAATTAGATCAACTATAGACAGAGAGCATTTAATATTGGCCACCTAGGTTAAAATGCATGTCTTCACTCACGAGGAAATGAGAGTAGTAGCCACTATTGGAAACCCCTCTACTAAAAGGTATTTAGTCTACTCATAATATGTGATGCACAGCAGTCCACTTGGTCAGATGATTCAGTGTAACAAAAAAAAAGAAATGTTTATAGAGTTGGTGCTCATATGGAAACATACATACACTAGACTCTAAGTTTCACAAGGACAGTGATCTTTGGTGCAGTATCCACTCCAATAGCTTAGACAATTTCTTACACATAGTAGGGACTGAATATATATATATTCATTCTCTCTCTCTCTCTCTCTATATATATATATATATATATAGAGAGAGAGAGAGAGAGAGAGAGAGAGATTGTGAATAAAAGAAAAACAGACTGATTCAGAGGCATAGCCAACTTCAATAAGCCGGTTCAGTGGTGCTCCAGATGGAAACTAGAACTGGGTAACCACATTGACTTCATCCTTCCTTTGACTGTATTAGCCTGGGGCTACTATAAAAAAAAGCTCCTGCTCTGTGCAGGGTTCTAGCCAGTCCCCTCAGAGGTGGCTCTGTCCTCCCCCACCAGCACATACATGTTTACATTTGTGCTCAAGAAATTCTCCATCTATTCTGATATAGAAGAATTGATTATGGACTCTACTTCTTCAGCCAAGCTCATTTCTGAGCAAGAACAGAGCTGATTCTATGGGGTAGAAAAACTTGGTTCCATAAACTTGAAAAGACAACTGGTACCTAATGTGCACTGAAGTTTTAAATCTATTCAGGTTGTGTTAATAAGAAAATTACTTTTAAAACTTATTAAGTATCAACTGTGTGCAAGACACTTCACTGGACTCTGTGTATTCAGATAGAAAATAGAGCCCCTGCATTGGAAGGAGCTTAACACTTTCATTGGATATGTACAATCTATACAGTTGGTATTTCCTGACAATAGGTAGTACCAAAAAGATCAGTAGATTATGTTGGGTTCAGTTTGTCAAGCAGGACTTCGAGGTAGAACTTAGACTGCAGCTGTCCCTGAAGAATGTGGAAGAGAAATGGAAAGTACATTCTAGAAAAGGAGAATATAATAAGCAAAGACAAAAGAACTGAAGTAATACAGGATGCATTGGGTAAAATATGAGAACAATCACTGGAATAAGGGAGTATAAGAAAGCAAAGCAGGAGATCAGGCTGAAAAAATAGTTCCATTTAAGTTAACATCCTCTTGACTTGAAGCTCTATAGCAGAAGGCATCCAAGGGCCAGAGAGGGACACAAATCTCTGAAAAAGGGAAAACAAACAAAAACAGGGTGTGGTAATTTGCAAGGAATTGATGGGGCATTTTCAAATTAGAGTGTTGAGATCTATTTTTTAATGTGCTAAATTGACTGCCCAAAAATAGATCTTTCTGCCAGTCACCATTTTGCAACCTGTACTAAAGAAAAGCTAAAATGAGCACAATTTGAAACAGAACAGAAATGTCCAGTATACTTAAAGTTAATGTGTATATATTTACACATATAAACTCAAGGCCTCTCTGTTAACAGAAAGAAAAACTATAAATCAATTTTCTGAAACTAAAGTTATGTTTTAGGTAGATGTTCGCAGTTCCACAAAATTTTAGTATGCTAGAGAGTACTGGTTTTCAAACCTTACAATGCATGAGAAATGCCCAGAATGCCTATTAAAACACAGACTATTCAACCCCAACCCCAGAATTTCTGACTCAGTAGATCTAGGGTGGGGCTCAAGAATTTGGATTTGTAACAAGTTCCCAACTGATGCTGATGCTTCTGGTTTGGAGATTACACTTTGAGAAGCAAGGCTCCAGAGCAAACCACATCATTCAGGCCACCACTGCTACTATAATTTACCTTTAAGGGACATAGCAAATAATATTTCTCAAACCCAAGTGTTCTTTGGATGACGTACAGATACTATTTCTCTTTGGGTGAGACATAACTTTGGTTACACCTATTTGTGGATGAAGATTGAAGATATGTTCTAAGGAGAACACTTGACAAAGCAGAAGCAGAAAATCCTCTCTCCCAGTGCACATTTTTATCAAGTCCCTCGATTATCACAACATGAATATCTTCCACTTGGCTGCTCTTAAAACATTTTGTTTTGATTTAATTGGCAATGTAGAACAGCTACATTCTAGGTATCTGCCAGGAAGTATACTCTTAACTTCAACCAACATCTATTTTTCAAAAGCTGATAAAAGTTAGATTTGCCAAGTATTGTCTAAAGTATGTGCAATCCACACATTCCTCTCTAGGTAATTTGTATGTTGGTGACATAGTCATATGCTGCTGTCAATTGTGGACTATACTGGGAGCTATTTATTAGTAATGAGACATAAAAGAGTGAAATTTACAAATTATTTATTTAAAATAAATAATTAGAGCAGATGTAAGGTTATTCCTTCAACATCATTCTGCCTAATTTGCATTCTGAAATATTTTTCAAGTGAGAGAGAAAGTCTGAAGATTTCTGAAGCTTACCTTACATACATCTTTACCAATATATCAGTCGTGGAAGCATCATCTGTCAAGCATTTTTAAAAAATTGAAGCTGTCACTTAGATGCTCTTAAATATGTCCCTCATATTAAAGAATCACCTGGAATACTTGTTGAAAGGAATATTCTGGAGTTCCATTCCAGATTGTTGAATAAGAATCTTCTGAGTAAGTGAAGCCTTGGTATCTTCACCTTACAAGTTACCAGACTGCCTCTAATGCCCACTTACGTTTGAGAATATTCCTTCCTAGAAACCCTAACGGAGCTGCATAGCAAGGTGCTCTCCTTGTCCCACATTGCAGGCCTTTCAAATAAATGGGCAAAGGGGATAAAGAGGCACAAAATCTCAGTCAGAATATAAAATAGTCACAGGGATGAAAGTACAGCCTAGAGAATATAGTCAATAGTTCTGTAACATCTTTCTATGTTGATAGATATTAACTACACTAGCTGGAGTGAGGATTTAATGTGGATAACTGTTGAATCACTATGTTGTATAGTTGAAACAAATACAGTATTGTATATCAACTACACTTCAATTAAAAATGTTTAAAAATAAAAGAAATAGCTGGCTGGTCTATCTTTGCTTCTACTCTAAAGATGCTAGGAGAGAATTCTGTGTTATGTCATACTTTATCTCATCACTATGCTTAGGAAAAGAATTTCTATTTTAGGTATTAACAATTGCTATTCTTGTGCTTTGCTTTTGGTTAACCATTATAATAAACTGTATGCACGTAGGATTGTAAGAAAGCATGGAGCCAAATTTGTGTTCCACCCTTATTGAAGAGGACTCTGGTGGATATTTCTGTAGGAGTTTCATTCCTACCTCGGTTTAATAAGTCCTTTGACTCATTTTTGTTAGTTGTTTTCTCTTCCATCTTCTACTTTCTGTTATATCTTCTTATTTTATGTATCCCTTATATGTAATCTTGGATATTTTTGCTTTGTTATACTTTTTTATTTTATGTATTTCTTACATGTAACCTTAGATATTCGGTGGAACAAAGAGGTAAAATAAGCTTCTGTGAATGTGTGTATATTGGAATTTGGCAAATGGCTTATTTCTCTTAAGAAAACAAAGGAAATTTGGAAATTCACATGAAAACAAAAATGTCTTTTTAGGAATATGTAAGAAATCCTTATCTAGGTTTAATTCAGTCACACTTAGTCCAATAATTCTTACAATTTTAAAGCAATGTATAAAAACAGGTCAAGATACTAGAAATAATATGAGATTTTAATGAGACCAGTGGATGGGTGTGGGTGGTTTTTATTTTCCCTAGATGTGTTTAGGTACTATAATACTCTCTCTGTATCCTATAGCTTTACTTTGGATATGAAAAAAAGAATTACAACTGTTGAAAAAGTCTACAGCAAGAAAAGTAAACCAATTTAAAAATGTTAAAGGAACTATAAATTTTTCTGGAAATATGGTGTTTTTTACAAATGAGTAGTACAAGATCTCTGACTTGACCTTCCCGTTTATTAATGCCCACCCATCTGAATGTGGGCACATGATACTACAAGAAAAACTTAGCAGTAGTGACCAAGCTTCCAGCTGCTTTAAACAAAAAGAATTGATATGAGAAATTGTAATTCTGAGAATTAGTGAAGTGTCAATGCTACAGAGAATGGGCTACAGTCAAAATTTGCCTTTATACTTGGACCAGAGACAAGATAAAATTCAGAGGGAAATTCTTTTCTCCAGCAAATGTCTGAGGAAAGAAGTAAAGGTCTTGATAGGAAAGCTGTGGTAAGGGAAGTTGGTAAGGACAGTGTATGCCCCTGGAGTGGGTTAGGGCATAAGGACGGAATTAGTTGACAGGAGTTGTGATTTTTAAAAATCTACTGTCCACTACTATAATCTCACAGGTGAACAGGTAAGAGGTAACTTTGCTGAAAGCTCTTAGCTTTTGAGCATGTATGGTAAATAGTGTGTTCTTGTTTTACACAAAGTGGTCTACTCCTAAAATATCCTCCCACATCATGATAGACTACTGTTAAAGAAGTCATTTACAACCCGAATCTATTCCTTACCTGAGGAATTTTCAGATTTCTGTCACTTTTTTATCTATAAAAGAAAACAAGGGAACCATGGAATTTAAATTTGACCCTATTTACAATTCATATGGAGTTAAATAGTAGAAGAAAAACAGAGAGGTCTTTAAAAACATGAAGGAAGGAAGGAGTACGGTAATCAAAGGATTACCAACAATTAGGCTAAAAAGAAAATATCTGGGTAATTGGAAGGCTTTCCCACATTTTCAACTGTCAATGAAGAGTAATATACTTAAAATTGAAATTAAATATTTATTTGACTTAATAGTGATTGCTAAGTTCCCCATGTCAGTTTGACTTTATACAATTTGTGGTCACCATCTCTGTCTCAAATTTCCTTCTAATGAAGTGAGAGCAATAATTGAAGTCTCATGTCTTTAAGGCTCCTTCTAGCTGTATGATCCCATATATTTCAAGCGCAGGTGCATGATTCTATGTGATTCATGAACAGAAATATTAAAATTTGAATTTCCTGTTGTTAATATGCCAAGTCTGCATATTATTTACTTACATATTTGTTTCTACTCCCCTGCTGTCAACACACACTAGAACGGATGCATCGATAACATCAGGGACTTTAACCATCCTGTTTAACTGCTAAATCACCAGTGCCTAGAATAGTACCTGGGCATAAAAGATACTCCATAAATATTTCTTGAATAAATTAATATGAAGCAGGCAGTTAGAAGACATATAAATCAGACTGTACTGCTGTTGGCAGTGATTGAAATCCAAGAAATAAAAAACAAGAAAGGTGTGTATGTCACCTGAACAAGCTGAGGAAGGGATCAAAGGAGATAAATGCCAATCAGACCTTAGTACCCTATCAGAATTAATTCCTTAATAACTGTGAATTACTAATATGTCTAAAAATACTGGTTGTCTTTACACTGAAAAAAAAATAGACAACACATTTTACACTGAAGAAATAGACCAACAAAACTAATTGCTCACGAGTCCCTAATACATCTTCCCAAATTATTTCCCCCAACTCTCTTCTTCACCCTAACATAATCCATTACTGACAGTTAGTGAGTTTTATTTATTTATTGTTTTTCCAGCCTCTTCTATCTCATCTCTGGCTGTCGCTTCTACTCGATGAGAAGCAGAGGGAAGCAGACTCTCTGAGGAGTCACCTGTCAGAACTGTCCATTTGGACGTGACGTTCTGAAGTCTGAAAGCAAATGCTGAAGGAAACTGCTAACAAAATGTGCAAGATAAGACTGAGTTTTCCCAATCTCATATCTAAATCAATGCTATAGAATGTGAACTACCTTTAAAATCAAACATGGAACTCCAATTGATAAAGACCTTGAGAAATATTGTCAGAAGAGTTTCTGCAACTCAAATAATCTCTATATCACCCCTTCTGTGAACCTTCCCTTGTCTTGGGTCAAAACTATGCATTTTCCTTTATCAACTCCTTCACTAATCAGGTAATGGTAACCAGAATAAATAACACATTGGATAAAAAAACATCCTTTTCCCACATCTCATGGTATCCAAAATATGGGCTAAGTCTGTGTCATATGCTAAGCTTCATCTAATCATTCTTCATTATTTAATGGGGTTACAAAGCAAAGAGAGATTATATGGCCATGATTATTAAACTGATCAAATGAATAAACAATGAAATTGAGCAAAAGTCAAAATGATATGTGCTATTTCTAGCATATACACTCTAAAACAGCTAACTGCAACTCAATATATTTTTTAAAAAATCTAGGGCATATTCTGCATGAGAAAAATAATTAGAATGAGACTCTTACCCTCCATTAGTAAAGGTCATGAGGAAGTTTTGAGCTCATAATGAGACTTATCAAAGGTCCCCTAAGCCTACATGAGCAAGAGATAGGAGGCTACTTACTTCTCATTTTTAGCCCCAACCCTCAGAGTCACAGTGTCTTGATCTGCCTTGAATCACTAGGATTAATCTCATTATACTTTTTATTGAAATTTAGGCAGGGACCACAAGAAGCCTAGGTGGCACAAATCTCCTCTGTCTAATTCTCCTGTGGCTCTACACACTCTACACTCCCCCCCAGCTCCAATCCCTCCACACTCCTGAAACCCAACTGCACCCCCTAGAATTCATGATTCCTTAATGGGAAAAAGTGTATTTTCAAATTATTCTTTAAATATTTCTTTCATCTTCTCTCACTAAAAGAAGACTGACTCTCTTCTGAGAACACTGCTTCTCCAAATTCCTCTGAATTAGTAAAGCCCCAGCTCCAATCCTTTACCATCAAGTACACTACTCATAGTCTTCCTTATTTCAGTCATCTATTGACCCTTGGGTCCCCCACTCTCATTGCTTTAGTCCAGCCTGGCTGTGACACTCTCCAACATCACTACTATCTCATATCGGGGGACTTTCAATGTCCATTTAGCTAATTCTTCCATATCCTAGCCTCATTGTTTCCTGAACTGCTCTTCTCCCATGGTTTTATCTTTGGGCAACTTTTCCTTTAAGGCACTAAATTACATCCTATCTCTTCTGCATAAAGACATGGATCCAGCAAAAATCTCCTCTTTCTTGTCTGGTTCAGTAGGCCCCTCTTTACTAATGATTGCCATCAATATACAAAACATCAAACTTTCTAAAAATTCACTCTTGACCCCATTCCTCTGCTCTAATTTAAAGAAAAACTGATATTGAGTGGTCTATACCTGAAATTTTTAATTTTTCCCATTTTCTCTTTTATTTAATCCAAAGAAGCTTTCATCACTTCACTAAAAGCACTCTTGCAAAGTCATCAGTGACCCCCATGTAGTTACATTCAATGACCAAAATTCAGTTCTGATCTTATTACATCTACTAGAACATTTGCCCCAAGTGATACTCACTTATCCTTGAATACTTTCATGTTGGCTTCCCGGATTACATTCTTCTTGTTTTCCTCTTACCTCATTGGTCACTCTAACAGTCAGTTTGCTTGGCTCATCCTCATGGTTCTGGCCTTTTGTATGCCTTTGGCTCAATCCCTGAACTTCTTCTCTTCTCTATTTATAGTCCATCCCTTGGTGATGCAATTCTGTCATGCATACTTTGATGACTCTCTAATTAATGCCTTGAGTCTAGATCTCCCCATAATCTTCTGAACTTCAGATTTGTGTATTTAACAGCCTATGCAACACCTCCAACAGAATATCTAAGTAAATTAATTTAAACATACAAAAATGAAAATGAATCCCTGGCCTTGCTCACTAGCTTGTCACAGCCCCTGCCAATCTCCTCCCTTTATGTCCACTGTAATTAATTCATCAGTTGCCTTTACCTTTACCTCATTTCTCTCAGACCCCACATCAAATCTGTCATCAAATAATTCTGCATCTACTTTCAAAATATATCCCTAAATTGACTTCCTATTTTACCACTTCAGCTGCTACTTCCCTGGACCAATCCACCATCATCTCTTTCCTGGAATATTGCAATAGCTTTCTAACTAAACTTGCCCCCACTATTCATCTTTCTTATAGTCTATTTTAATACAAAGGCAGAAAGATTATTTAAAATTTTTGAGTCAGCAGTCACTTTTCTATCCTAATCCTTCCAATTCCAGCCAACTGCAGTGCTTTTTTTTATCACTCAAAGGAGGGGAAAAAGTACAGTGCTCAACTCCCTCTATATTCTTGCTCCGCAATGATTCTATGCTTTCATTTTCTACTGCACTTCCTGTCTGTCATGCTTTTCCAGCCACTGACCCCGTTAGGATCATCAAACAGGCTAAGAAGCCTCTTAACACACTTAGTTTGTCTGGAATACTCGTCACATAGAGGTCATATGCTTCAGTGAGACCTCCCTTGATCATTCTATTTAAGATTGTCTCCATATTCCCACCCCACCTCTTATTTTTCTTCCCTGCTTTACTTAGCCCTTCTAATATACAATATAACACACATAAGCTTCTTGTTTGTCTCCTCTTTAGAAAGAGGACAGGAACTCTGGTCTTCCTTTTTTCTTTACTCTTACCACAAAGTGTCAAGAGCACTGCTTAGCATAGTAAGTAATCAATATTTGTTGAATGTATGCATACATGAATGAATGAACAAGTGAATAAATAATGAGTGAATGAATAAGACATTATTTGGCAGTTTCAATTTAGGAGCCACAATATAAATTATACCAATGCATATTGTGAGGGAGTCTATAAAGCAAAATTTCAAAGTAGATTCCCAGAATCAACAGGGCAAGTCATGAACATCAAATGAATTAAAGTTGCTGGAAAATATCAGGAATTCATAAGAAGGACTGGGGGCAGGGAGGGCTGTGTACTGTCTCCTCAATTCAATGTGGAAATAGAGGAAGGGAATAGTGCTTCTACTTTCAACCTAAGTCAAAAGAGAATGACACCAGGATTACTCATAGCAGTTGCTGTATATCTTCTAAATATGGGAGTAGGAGTATTTACTGTTAAATGTAAAGGCAAGATACAGTAGCTCTTTATCTAAGAAACAGTACTCTAAGAGTATCTGCATAGAGGGAATTATTTAAAAACAACCAGGGTTGAGACAGTAGCAGCCAGATGGAAAAAGTGCAGTGCCAAGTATAAGGACACTGAGTCTAATGTTTCTAGTAAGACCCTCTGAAAACCTATGGAAGCATTCATAGGAGAATCAATGATAAATACATGACAGACCCAGAGAGCCGAAGTCCCCAACTGTAATACAAGTCAAGAAAAAAAATTCCTATCTTACTTACCTCTCTTCTTCCCCTGACTCTGATCCTGATAGGGCCCTAAATCACAATCAGTTAAAATGAAGAAGGAGAAACACTGTGTGGAAAACGAGTGGTGAAAACACAAAGACCCTCTCAAGGCAATAGTACAGCCCATAGCAGGACCCAAATAAAGAGGGAGTAAGAGAGAACATAAGCCAAGTTCAAAGTTTGAGTTGTCCTTAGGACTAGAAAAATGCATTTACCAATTAAAGCTGTTTGTGAATTTGACAATAAGATTTAAACCAAGAAGGATCAGGAAGGTTGTGGGGACCTGGCATATATATTCTTTCAGAGACTGAGGCTAGGCATAGTGCAACCCTACCTGTAGACTTAAATATATAATGGGAAACAAAAATAAATTTATCTTAATGAGAAGACATTTGTTGGCCTTATTCAACATTCATTACAAAAGAATGGAAGATATGAAAGCATAACATATATTTCACTATTAATTTGAGATTACCCTTGAACGCAACAAATATTCACCGTCTAACTTTGGCCTCCTAACAGTCCTGGACATATTTCATTATCATTCTGGAAATGATAAGATTCTTTAGGAATACTAGTTTAGCTCCTAGAGTTTAGAAATATCACTGTTCTTTAAAGTATTTATTTTTCTTCTGAAATCTTGTACTTTATACTGTAATTTATTTTTTAAGATAGAATAAGGAATTAACTGTGCATATCAATTTCTGTAAAATAATTCTTAAGACAATTAACTAGTGGGATAAATAGCAAAAAAATAGTGAGATAGTGTAGTTAAATTCCAATATATCATAATTAAATACATGTAACTGAAATATATCTTGCAATTAAAAGACAATGATTGTAACACTAAGATTAAATAACAAAGTCAACTCAAAAGAGACACGTTTTTTATAAGGATACAGAATGGTTAAAAGTAAAATGGAAAAACTGATATTATGCAAATACTAACCAAAAGAAAGTTGCTGAACTCAAAGTGAATTTGAAGAAGTCTCCCTCGTTTTAAAGAGGTATACTCTATATGTTTTTCATTTCATATAAATTTTAAGTTTTTATTCCCCTGAATATCTAGCCTCAAAATACAAAAAGCAAAAATTGGGAGAAGTGAAAACAGAAATAGACAAATACATGATCGTGGTATGAGATTTAAAATATCTCTCTCAGTAACTGATAGATCAAGCTGACAGCCAAGAAATAAGAATACAAAAATGTTTGTATAAGATGATTATCAAACGCATTTTTGTAGACACTAACAATCTTTTAGGAAATTAACAAAATGATTGAAAAATTCTCACAGTCATGCATTGAACAGCATATATACAGCAAAGATAATCTTTAAAAAGAACAAAATGGGGTAATTACAAAAGTTTATATCAAGAATGTTATAAAAATTAACAGTTAAACCAGTGAAGCACTAGTGCAAGGATAAGCAAATAGAGCACTGCAAAACAATCAAGACTCCAGAAAAAAAACTGCATATATCTCGTCATCTGACTTAGGTTAAAAATGGGACCATGAAGCACTGGAAAAAGGACAGTATTTTCAAAAAATGGTGCTGGATCAATTGGTTATCCACATGAAAAATAAATAAATTTTCATTTTCTTACCTTATTCCATACACAGAATTAGTTTCATGTGAATTGTAAGTCCAAATGTGAAAGCTAAAGTAAGAAATTTACTAAAATATAACAAAGATTATCTTGATGTCTTTCAGGCAAAAATTTCCTAAACATGACACAGGAAATATTAACTCTGAAACAGATTATTGACACATTGAGCTACACTGAAATAAAGAAATTCTGCTTTACAGAAGGCATCACTAGGAGAGTAAAAAGGCAATTCATATAGTGAAAGATGATCTGTAATACTTATCTGACAAGGGATTTATAGTCAGAATACATAAAGAACTCCTAAAATCCATATGAGAAAGATACATAACAAAATAGAAAAAAATGGCAAAGACGTGATCAAGTCCTTCAAAAAAAAAAGATTATCAGAATGGTCAACAACTGGTAAAAGATGGTGAATCCCAATAACGATCAAGAAATGTAAATTAAAACCAAATGCAATTCCACTAGGTACTCACCAGAAAGGTTTAAAAACAAACTACCAATAAAAGGTGTTTGGAAGAAATGAAGCACTTGGAACCTCAGTGCTAATAAGAGCATAATTTGGTAAGTCACTTTAGATACTGTATGGAAGTATCCACTAATGTAAAAATATGCATACCCTATTTACCTAGGTCATCAGAAATGTGTACATATAAATCCCAAAAGACAAGATCAAAAATAATCACAGCATCATTATTTGCAAATGCAAAAATAAAAAAAAAACAAATTGTCCACTTACTGTAATAATATGGGTAAATTGTTGCTACAAACACAAGTGAATCTTACAAACATAATAATGAGAAAAAGAAGTCAGATACAAAATAATGCATTTAGAATGATTCCATTCATATGAATTTCAAACGTATTGTGTTCGAAATTAGGGTTGCATTTCCAGTGGAGTGAGAAGGTGGCTGATGACTGGTAAAGTGCATGAAGGGCTGTCCTAAATGCTGGTAGTGTTCAATATCTTTTGATTGGAACTTACAGAATGTGTTCACATGTGTAAAATTGCATCAAAATATATACTATAATTTGTGGGATTTTTGTTTCTATTTGAATAAAATTACTTAGTTTAGAATATTTGCATTATCACAAAGCAGAAACCCAAATAATAAATGTAATAGACAAGAGAGGAGGGAGTATATAACTGATGCCATATTAAATATGCCAACTTGGCTGGCTTACTTTTTTATGTTTTGTTTTGCTTTTGTTATTTTTTAATCAAAAGAAAGACCCATTGAGCAGTCCTCCTTTGTTTAATGTTCCATCAGTTTATCTTCCTACAGAGATTGTCATAAAAATATAACTTAACCTGATATTATCTATAAATGTCTAGAACATATTTTTTCCAGTACTTGAATTTAAGCTTACCATAAATGTGAGACATAATCTCAGGTTCTATGATTTATAACTGTTATCTAGTCAATAAAAGAAAAACATTTATATCTTGAGTAATGTTTATCTGAAACTTAGGGTTGACAAGTTTTTAGGATCCAGTTAAATTAAAATTGCTGTCAGTGATATTATTGTTTTAAAAATTACTTAATCCTATAAGTATTCTTTTATTTTAGAAAGTGAAATTATACATTTTCCCTTCAAAATAATTTCAAATATTTCATAAGTTTTTAAAGCAAAATATTCCATTGCTAAATATGTGCATTCAAAAACTCATTTGTATTTTTAATTCTGCCTTTATATACTTACTATTTACATAATGAGATACTAGTAGAGTCAAGGCATTGTTCTGTAACTTGTTTTTTGTCACTTAACAATATAGTTTAAAGACTTTCCTTGTTAGTACATAACTCTTCCTCATTCTTTCAAACTATTGCACCAAACTCCATAAACACACTAGACCATAATTTGTTTAACCATAGTTTAGAACTGAGGCTGTTTCTCATTTTCACTAATACACTTTTTCAGTTTATGCATTTATTTTTGAACACGTATGCAAATATGTCTATAACAGATGTATAAGGAGGGATTTCAGGACATTTGGTTCACGGTTTGGGCCTCTTAAGATTCAGTAGGTAACAAAGGAGCCATGGATATACAATGGTGAAATGAAAGCTTCTTCAACAACTGGTGTTGGCAAAACTGGTCAGCTATATGTCAGAGAATGAAACTGGATTACTGTCTAACTCCACACACAAAAGTTAACTCAAAATCTATCAAAGACCTGAATGTAAGTCATGAAACCATAAAACTCTCAGATGAAAACACAAGCAAAACTCTTTTGAATATAAACATGAGCAATTTTTTCATGAAAGTATCTCCTCAGGCAAGGGAAACAAAAGCCAAAATGATAAAATGGGACATCAAACTAAACTTCTGTACAGCAAAGGACACCATCAGTAGAACAAAAAAGCATCCTGTATTGGAGAATATATTCATAAATGACATCCAATAAGGGGTTCACATTCAAAATTTATAAAGACCTCACATGCCTCAACACCCAAAAAGCAAATGACCTGATTAAAAAATGGGCAGAGGATCTGAACAGCCACAAAAGTTAAGACAATATTTGAAATAAGGACCAACTAGAGATTAGTCCTACCAAATATCAAAACATATTATGGAATTACAGAAATTTAAAGAGTAATTTAAAGAAGAAATTCAGATGGCCAACAGGCACATGAAAAAGGCGCTCCACATCACCAGTCATCATGAAAATGCAAATTAAAACCATAATGAGACATCACCTCACACCAGTTAGGATGGCCAACATCCAAAATACAAGCAACAACAAATGCTGGCAAGGATGCGGAGAAAGGGGAACCCTCCTATACTCTTGGTGGGAATGCAAATTAGTTCAACCATTGTAGAAAGCAATATAGAGGTTCCTGAAAAAACTAAAAATAGAAATACAGTTTGGCCCAGGAATTCCACTCCTAGGAATTTACCCAAAGAAAACAAGATCCCAGATTCAAAAACAAACATGCACCCCTATGTTTATCGCAGCACTATTTACAATAACCAAGATACAGAAGCAACCTAAGTGCCATCAGTAGATGAATGGATAAAGAAGAGGTGGTACATATACACAATCGAATATTACTCAGCCAGAAGAATAAAACAAATCCTACCATTTGCAAAAACATAGATGGAGCTAGAGGGTATTACACTCAGTGAAATAAGTCAGGTGGAGAAAGACAAGTACCAAATGATTTCACTCATTTGTGGAGTATAAAAACAAAGCAGAGACTTCTGGGAAGATGGCGACGTGAACGGAATGACAGAAATTTCCTCCCAACATTACATTTATCCTCGAATACACAGCAAATACAACTATTCCTAAAAGGGAGACCAGAATACACAGGAAAGCGCACAGCGGGCAGCTACACCTGAGAGGACTTGGCACCTGGCAAGGCGGGTAAGATACGGAGCCGCGACCCCGCGGGACCCAAGCGCTCCCCCACCCCAGTGCACCGGCAGGCAACTACACCATAAGAGGACTCGGCACCCGGAGAGGCAGGTAAGATATAGAGCTGCGACCCAGCGGACCCGAGCGCTCCCCCACCCCAGTGCACGGCGGGAGGAGAGGATTCAGAGCCGGGAGGGAGTGGAAGTCTGCGCTGGAAGCGCCGACACACAGCGTGCGGAGTAGCGGAGATTGGAGAGACAGAGGGCGCAGAGTCTCAGCGGCGAACGTGCCAGTTGCTTGCGGCATGCTCCGGGAAGGAGAAGGAAAGGGAAAAAAAAAAGAAGGGGCGTGCACTTTTTTCAGTGGTCTTAAAGAGACAGGAGCACAGCAGAGGACCGGATCACCCAGGCAAACTCAGCCCAGTAGGCTGGGAGTCCTGGGGAGCTTCGGACCCCTTAGTTGGTGACTGGGAAAGGGTGGCCACGCTTAAGACTCCCACAGGGATCAACAGCCTCCGATTCGATCCCACCCCAGCCAGAGCTATAAAGGGCCTTGCGGAGCGGCGCTGCCATGACTCTGGAATAGTGGTGCAACAGCGCCACCTACAGCATTCACACAGAACCCACTCCCGGTGGCATTTTTTTGTTTGTTTGTTTTGTTTATTTGTTTTTTTTGTTTTTTTTAGTTGTTTTTGTTTTTTCTTCCGTTTCTTTTCTTTTTCCCTTTCCTTTTTTTTTACTATTATTTTTTTCTTTTATTTTATTTTCTTTTCTTCTTTTTTTTTTTTAAGTAATAAAGAGCCCAGCTGACAAAAGTGGCAACTATACGCAACCAATTCTACAGCCATGAAAAGACAGGAATATGGTACAGAAAAAGGTTCAGACTCAGACAACCCCAGAGAGGGAACCTGAATGGATGGACATGCACAGTCTTCCTTAAAAAGAATTCAGAATAAAAGTCATAGCCATGCTGACGGATCGACAGAAAAATGTGCAAGAGCTGAGGGAGGAAGTGAGGGAAGTGAGGAAAGAATATGCAGAAATGAGACAAGCCATCGACGGGCTTAACAGCAAGACTAGGTGAGGTGTCAGACACTATTAATGGATTAGAAAATAGAGAACAAGAATACAGAGAAGCTGAAGCAGAGAGAGATAAAAGGATCTCTAGGAATGAAAGAATATTAAGAGAACTGTGTGACCAATACAAACGGAACAATATTCACATTATACGAGTACCAGAGGAAGAAGAGAGAGAAAAAGGGATAGAAAGTGTCTTTGAAGAAATAATTGCTGAAAACTTTCCCACGCTGGGGAAGGAAATAGTCTTGCAGTCCACGGAAGCCCACAGATCTCCCAACACAAGGGACCCAAGGAAGACAACACCAAGGCACATAATAATTAAGATGCCAAAGGTCAAAGAAAAAGACAGAGTATTAAAGGCAGCTAGAGAGAGAAAAAAAGATCACCTACAAAGGAAAACCCATCAGACTATCATCAGACTTCGCAACAGAAACCTGACAGACCAGAAGAGAATGGCATGATATATTGAACGTAATGAAACAGAAGGGCCTCGAACCAAGAATATTGTATCCAGCACGATTATCATTTAAATATGACGGAGGGATTAAACAATTTCCAGACAAAGGAAAGCTGAAAGAGTTTGCCTCTCATGAACAACCACTACAGGATATATTAAACGGACTGCTCTAGAGGGAAGCACCCCTAAGGCTAAAAATATGTCACCAGAGAAAATAAAATTATAGCAAAGAAAGCAGACCATCCAAATACTAACTAAAGGCAAAGAATAAAACACCCAATATATAAAGAATGGAGGAGGACGAATAGGAAGGGAGAAATAAAGAAACATCAGACGGCATTCACAATAACTTATCAAGAAAGATAAGTTAGATTCTTAGATAGTAAAGAAGCAACCCTTGAACCTTTGGTAACCACGAATCTAAAGCCAGCAATGGCAATGAGTACATATCTATCAATAATCACCCTAAATGTAAATGGACTGAATGCACCAATCAAAAGACACAGAGTAACAGAGTGGATAAAAAAGCAAGACCCATCTATAGGCTGCTTACAAGAGACTCAACTCAACCCCAAAGATATACACAGACTAAAAGTGAAGGTATGGAAAAAGATATTTCATGAAAACAACAAAGAGAAAAAAGCAGGTGTTCCAGTACTTGTATCAGATAAAATAGACTTCAAAACGAAGAAAGTAGCAAGAGATAAAGAAGGACATTACATAATGATAAAGGGGTCAGACCAACAAGAAGCTATAACCATCATAAATATATATGCACCCAACACAGGAGCGCCAACATATGTGAAACAAATACTAACAGAATTGAAAGAGGAAATAGACAGCAATGCATTCATTTTAGGAGACTTCAACACAGGATAGATCAACCAGTCAGAGAATAAGTAGACACAGAGGCACTGAACAACACACTAGAACAGATGGACCTAACAGATATCTACAGAACTCTGCACCCAAAAGCAACAGGATACACATTCTTCTCAAGTGCACATGGAACATTTTCCAGAATAGACCACATACTAGGCCACAAAAAGAACCTCGGTAAACTCAAAAATATTGAAATCCTACCAACCAACTTCTCAGATCACAAAGGTATAAAACTAGAAATAAATTTTAGTAAGAAATCAAAAAGGCTCACAAATACATGGGGACTTAACAACATTCTCCTAATTAATCAATGGGTTAACCACCAAATCAAACAGAAATCAAAGAATACATGGAGACTAATGACAACAACAACACAAAGCCACAACTTCTGTGGGATGCAGCAAAGGCAGATCTAAGAGGAAAGTATATTGCAATCCAGGCCTACTTAAAGAAGGAAGAACATTCCCAAATGAACAGTCTAAAGACACAATTACTGAAATTGGAAAAAGAAGAACAAATGAGGCCCATAGTCAACAGAAGGAGGGACATAATAAAGAACAGAGAAGAAATAAATAAAATTGAGAAGAATAAAACAATAGAAAAAATCAATGAAACCAAGAGCTGGTTTTTTGAAAAAACAAACAAAATAGATAAACCCCTAGCCAGACTCAATAAGAGAAAAAGAGATTCTACACACATAAACAGAATCAGAAATGAGAAAGGAAAAATAACGACGGACCCCACAGAAATACAAAGAATTATAAGAGAATATTATGAGCATCTGTATGCTAACAAGCTGCAAACCCTAGAAGAAATGGACTTCTTAGAAAAAAAAAAACCTTCCAAGACTGACCAAGCAAGAAACAGAAAAACTAAACAGACCAATCACCAGCAATGAAACTGAATCCATAAACAAAAAACAACCCAAGAACAAAACCCACGGACATGATGGATTCACCTCTGAATTCTACCAGACATGTAGAGAAGAAATAACACCCATTCTCCTTAAAGTTTTCCAAAAAATAGAAGAGGAAGGAATACTTCCAAAGTAATTCTATGAAGCCAGCATCACTCTCACGGGAAAATACCTCACCAAAAAAGAAAATTACAGACCAATATCCCTGATGAACATAGATGCAAAAATACTCAACAAGATATTAGCAAACCAAATTCAAAAATACATCAAGAGGATCATACACCATGATCAAGTGGGATTCATCCCAGGGATGCAAGGATGGTACAACATTCGAAAATCCATCAACATCATCCACCACATCAACAAAAAGAAGAACAAAAAACATATGATCATCTCCATAGATGCTGAAAAAGCTTTGACAAAATTCAGCATCCATTCATGATTAAAACTCTCAACAAAATGGGTATAGACGGCAAGTACCTCAACATCATAAAGGCTATATATGACAAACCCACAGCTAACATCATACTTAACAGCGAGAAGCTGAAAGCTTTTCATCTAAGATCGGGAAGAAGACAGGGATGCCCACTCTCTCCACTGTTATTCAACATAGTACTGGAGGTCCTAGCCACGGCAATCAGACAAAACAAAGATATATAAGGCATCCAGATTGGTAAAGATGAAGTCAAATTGTCACTATTTGCAGATGACATGATACTGTACATAAAAAACCCTAAAGACTGCACTCCAAAACTACTAGAACTAATATCTGAATTCAGCAAAGTTGCAGGATACAAAATTAACACACAGAAATCTGTTGCTTTCCTATACACTAACGATGAACTAAGAGAAAGAGAAATAAGAAAAACAATTCCATTCACAATTGCATCAAAAAGAATAAAATACCTAGGAATAAACCTAACCAAGGAAGTGAAAGACCTGTACTCTGAAAACTACAAGACACTCCTTAGAGAAATTAAAGAGGACACTACCTAATGGAAATGCATCCCATGCTCTTGGCTAGGAAGAATAAATATTGTCAAAATGGCTATACTACCTAAAGCAATCTACAGATTCAACGCAATCCCTATCAAACTACCAAAGCTTTCTTCAATGAACTGGAACAAATAATTCTAAAATCCATATGGAACCAGAAAAGACCCAGAATAGCCAAAGCAATACTGAGAAGGAGGAATCAAACAGCAGGAATTATGCTCCCTGACTTCAAGCTCTACTACAAAGCCACAGTAATCAAGACAATTTGGTATTGGCACAAAAACAGACCCACAGACCAGTGGAACAGAATAGAAAATCCAAACATTAACCCAAACATTTACAGTCAATTAATATTTGATAAAGGAGTCTTGGACATACAATGGGGAGATGACAGCCTCTTCAGCAGCTGGTGTTGGAAAAACTGGACAGCTACATGTAAGAGAATGAAACTGGACTACTGAAACCATAAAACTCTTAGAAAAAAACATAGGCAAAAATCTCTTGGACATAAACATGAGCGACTTCTTCATGAACATATACCCCTGGGCAAGGGAAACGAAAGCAAAAATGAACAAGTGGGACTATATCAAGTTGAAAAGCTTCTGTACAGCAAAGGACACCATCAGTAGAACAAAAAGACATCCTACAGTATGGGAGAATATATTTATAAATGATGCATCGGATAAGGGGTTGACATCCAAAATATATAAAGAACTCACGCACCTTAACAAACAAAAAGCAAATAATCCAATTAAGAAATGGGCAGAGGACATGAATAGACACTTCTCTAAAGAAGAAATTCAGATGGCCAACAGGCACATGAAAAGATGCTCCACATCGCTGGTCATCAGAGAAATGCAGATTAAAACCACAATGAGATATCACCTCACACCAGTGAGGATGGCCAACATCCAAAATACAAACAACAACAAATGTTGGTGAGGATGTGGGGAAAAGGGAACCCTCCTACACTGCTGGTGGGAATGCAAATTAGTTCAACCATTGTGGAAAGCAGTATGAGATTCCTCCAAAAACTCAAAATAGAAATACCATTTGACCCAGGAATCCCACTCCTAGGAATTTACCCTAAGAATGCAGCAGCCCAGTTTCAAAAAGACAGATGCACCCCTATGTTTATTGCAGCACTATTTACAATAGCCAAGAAATGGAAGCAACCAAAGTGTCCATCAGTAGATGAATGGATTG
>JAQQAC010008525.1:8983516-9089385 GCA_029783875.1 Phataginus tricuspis
GTCTTCAGATGACTGCAGCCCCAGGCTACAGTTTGACTGCAACCTCATGAGAGACGCTGAGCCAGATTCCGCCAGACACCATCCAGATTTCTTACCACAGAAACTATGAAACAATAAATGTTTGTTTTAAATTGCTAAGCTTTAGGGTAATTTGTTAGGTAGTAAGCTATAACACCTTGATTACCCTTGATTAGCATTCAGTTTCTTGCCAATTTAATGTGAATACTAGTGATGTTGACATCTGTATTTGTGTATATGAGTATGGGTATGCATGTGTAAATCACTTCTTCAAGTCTTTTGCTCTTTTTTCTACTGAACTGTTTGTCTCGTTGATTTGCAATACTTCTAATGTATTTAATGATTAATGCTTTGTTTTTCATAGATGGTACATGTATTTTCTGTTTAACAAGATATGATTCATAATTCATATGCAGTCAAATATACAGATTCTTTCCTTTGTCACTTCTAGGTTTGTATAGAATTAGAAAGTCATTGTAACTCCAATATTTTTAATATTTTCCTGTATTTCCTTCTAAAGGCTTTAGGGACCTGTTCTCTATTTAGCTCTTGACCCATCTGTAGTAAATTGTGTTTTAATGAGGTTATGAAGCAAGCTAAATAAAATTTTCCAAATGAATAACCTATTGTCAAAGAACCAATGTAATGTATTCCATCTTTTACTCCCTATTTCATGTCAAAATTTTCATGAGTTGAATCCTCATAAAAACATGAAAATTCTTGAACTTTGTTTTGTGCCATCAATTTTCTTATTGTTTCCTGCAATAGCAAAAACACTTTAAATTGCTATAATTCCATAATATGCTTTGATATTTGGTAGGACTAATCTCTAGTTGGTCCTCCTTTCAAATATTGTCTTAACTTTTGCGCATATCTTTTCTTCATTATAAATTTGACATCATAGATTTTAATTTTCAGATTAACCTTAATATGAAGAATACTTTAGGAAGAGTTTACTTTCTCAAATACTGAATCCTTCTTAACCAGGAAGCTCCTGTTTTCAGGGCTTACTTTATGACCTTCAGTAAACTTCTATAGTATTTTTAATAAATTTTACAAGTTTCTTGTCATACCTAATCATAAGTATTTAATGAGCTTTGTGGCTATTCTAAATGAGACCCATTTTTCCATTACTTTTTAAATTGGTCATTGCTAGTGTATAAGAAAGCTATTGATTTTTCAATATTGATTTTCTTTTATCTGGCTACTTTCCTGGACTCTTACTAGTCTGATAATTTTTCCATTGATTCTCAATTTTTTTTTGGTAGACAATCAGTTTGTCTCTGTCATATATTATGTGTGTCTGTGTGTGTATATACAGAGACATATTCTTTTACTTTCATTTTATTATATGATTCTAGTATATCAATAAATATTAATATTAACATAACTAAGATCCTTTTCTTCTGATTTACTGCATATTCTTTCTGTTAGTTTCTTGGTGCTACTGTAACAAAATACCACAAACTGTGACTTAAAACATAAATGTATTCATTTATAGTTCTGGAGGTCAGATTTCAAATGAGTCTTATAAGGACTATAATCAAGGTTATCCCCAGAGCTGTTTCCTTCTGGAGGCTCCACAGGAGAGTCTGAACCAGCCTCTATAGGTACTTCATTCTTTTGTGCAAGGCTCCTTCTCATCACTGCAACCTCTGGCTTCCATCATTATATTGCCTTCCTCCTTCTAATTACCTGTCACCCAGATAATTCAGTCTCCCTGTCTCAAGATTTTTAACTTTATCACATCTGCAAAGCCACTTTTACGTGGTAAGGTAACATTCACACTTTGCAGAGATTAAGACCTATTTTTGAAGAGAGGTATATTAGTCAACCTGCCACATAAATATTTCACTGTTATTTATAATGTTTTCTAAAGGTTTCTGGAAGGTTTTTAAAGCCAAATTTTGAAAGTTTATTTCTGTAACTAGCTTACTAAGAAGTTTTTTTCCTCCAGATCAGTGACAAATATAATAAATCAAATGTTTTATTCATCCATATTAAGGTGTTTATTCACTTTCCTCCTTTGATTTGTTAATATACTAATTACATTAATGCACATGTTTCCGAATTTGAAATACCTTTGCATTTTTAGTATACACCTTCAGAGCATAATGTATTAGTAGTCTGCTAATACATGCCTGAAATTAATTTGGTAATAGTTTATTTATGATTTTCATATCTGTGTTCATGAGTTTTCTTTTATGTGCTTTTTTTTTGTTTTTTTGATATCAGAGTTGTACTATACCCATAATATACTTTGAGAAGGATTCTTTTCCTTTATGCCAATAGAAAAAAATATATATTACAAGGGCATTATTTCTTTTTCAGAGGTTCAGTTAGCCTTACCCATAAAATATCCTAACCCTGTTTTCATCTTGTCATGGCAGATAACCTTTCAATATTTTCCCCGTGCACTATCAACATTCTCTACCTCAGGTGCACTTTGGTAATTTGTTTCACTAGAAAATGATTTTTACTACTATAATTCCTTTTACTTTCCTTAGCTTAGCTTTTATTTTGTTTCCCTAGCTTCTTACTTTTGTATACATAATGTTAGTTTCTTTTATTTTAAAATATATGCATTTTTATCTCTTATTTTTCATCTCAGTACAACTTTGGACAGATTCTATAGCCTTTGATATATGCTACCCTTAAGGTTTTTTCACATCAAAATACTTGTTGATTTCTGTTTAGACTTTGTCTTTATTCCATAGTTCATTTAGGAGAATATTTTTGAAGTTTTACCTGCATAGACCTATTAAGCTCCTAATTTTATTGCATTATATTCAGGGAATATGGACAGTATTACTTCTGTTTTAGAAATTAATTGGGATTTCTCTTAAGGCATAATTCTTGACCTATTTTTAAGTGCTATTTGTTCACAAAAAGGCTGTCTTCTTTACTTCTTCGGTGCCAAGTACTTCCCTTTATTTCATTGTATTAAAACATATATATTAATTGTGTGCATAAATTTTAACATTAAACTTCAAGCAACTATTAAAAGAAAAAAACTCCCATACTGAATAAAAATGCATATTGTTCAAAAGATATGTGGAATTAAAAGGAAATAGGAAAGAATATGCCAGAGAGAGAGTAAACATTATTAGTATCAAACAAGTTGGAATTAAGTTTTAATAATAAGTAAGATTAGAGTCAGGGAGAGGGATTCAAGATGGCACATGAGAGGTGAGACAGAGAACTCCTCCCAAAACCACAAATAGCACAAAAAAATAGGTTATTAATACAACTAACCCTAAAACAGCAATAGGAAAGAAAGCTGAACCAGACTGCATACAGACATCAAGAACAGAGCACACTTCACAAAACAGGATAATGTACGAAAGCATTGATCCAGCAGGACCCAGGACCTTCCCCCACTAAAGCTCACCAATGGGAGAAAGAGAAATGCAGCAGAACGCGGGAGGAAGCCTGGGACTACTGAACACCTAGCCCTGGAGATCTGCTTTGCAAGCAGAAACCTACTCTGTGTGGTGCTCTGGAGGTTGGGGAGCAGGGACAGGCGGAGTGCCTGAGAAACTGACATTCCTGCTTTTTGTGGAGGACAGGATTCACATCTGGCCGCTCTGTGACAGAGGAAAGGCAGGCGGTCTGAGAGACTTCCTAGCAGCAAGAGGGCTGCTGAAGGGGCGGGGTTTGGACGGAGCTTGCTGTGCGGGAAAAGGGAGAGCTGGACAAGGTTGTCCGAGCATGCTCTGCCCAGCAGGTTGGGAGCTTTGAGGAGCTTCAGGCGCTCCATCCACCTGGCTGCCTACTCAGCTACAAGGCCCCCCCACTGTGACACATAGCCTGCCAAGCCTTCCTCCTAGCCTGACAGCAGCACCTCACAAACCAGCAGTCACTGCGCTGGCGTCAGGCCAGCCAGAGGGAGGCCCCGCCTACATCAGCTACAGACGCCGAGCACAGAGGCTTATACCTGTGTGCTCGGCCCACTGGCTGTGATACTGGAGACAGACACCACAGACAGGAATCAGGAAACAGATCTTTCCTCCCCCAGTCACTAGCTCCACTCCCCAACGACCCCAAATCTCACTCTAGGGGCTGAGCAGCTCCAGAGTCTGGAACTTCTGGACACTACAGGGCACCACCAGGAAATATGAAATGCCAAAAGAACCTGGTCCAGACCAAAATCTCACAAACCCCAGAAAAAGGACCAAATGAAACTGAACTCACCAATCTTCCTGAAAAAGACTTCAAAATAAAAATCATAAACATGCTTAAAGAGGTAGAGAAAAATATTCAAGACTCAGGAACGAATATAAGACAGAGACTAAATCATTAAGAAATTCCATATGTGAAATGAAACATAAAATGGAGGGCTTTAAAAGCAGATTAGCCGTAGTATAAGGGACAGTAAATAGAATAGACACTAGAGAAAAGGAATACAAAGAAGCTGAGGCAGAGAGAGAAAAAAGAATCTCTAAGACTGAAAGAATATTGAGAGAACTGTGTGACCAATCAAAACGGAACAATATTTGCATTATAGGAATACCAGAAGAAGAGAGAGAAAAAGGGATAGAAAGTGTCATTGAGGAGCTAATTGCTGAAAACGTCCCTCATCTGGGGAAAGAGGTAGTCTTTCAAGACATGAAGGTGTACAGATCTCCCAACACAAAAGACCCCAGGAAAATAACATCAAGACATATAATAATTAAAATGGCAAAGATCAAGGATAAAGACAGACTTTTAAAAGCAGCTAGAGAGAGAAAAAAGATCACATACAAAGGAAAACCCATCAGGCTATCATCAGATTTCTCAACAGAAATCTTACAGGCCAGAAGGGAGTGGCATGATATATTTACTGCAATGAAGCAGAAGGGCCTTGAACCAAGAATAATCTACCCGGCAAGGTTATCATTTAAATTTGAAGGAGGGATTAAACAATTTTCAGATAAGAAAAGCTAAGAGAATTTATCTCCCACAAACCACCTCTACAGTGCATTTTGGAGGGAGTCCTGTGGATGGAAGTATTCCTAAGGCTAAATAGATGTCACCCAAAGGATAGACAAAGAGTACAGAATATGATTCATAACATACAAAGAATGGAGGAGGCATAGAAATGAGGGGAAAAAAAGAATCTTTAGGTTGTGTTTGTAATAGCATAGGAAGTGAGTTAAATTAGACTGTTAGATAGTAAGGGAATTACCCTTGAACCTTTGGTAACCATGAATGTAAAGCCTGCAATACCAATAAGTACATACCTATCGATAATCACCCTAAATGTAAATGGTATGAATGCACCAGTCAAAAGACATAGTGTCACTGAATGGATAAAAAAACAAGACCCATCTATATGCTACCTATAAGAGACTCACTTCAAACCCAAAGACATACACACACTGAAAGTGAAGGGATGGAAAAAGATATTTCATGCAACTAATAAGGAGAAAAAAGCAGAAGTTGCTTTACTTGTATCAGACAAAATAGACTTCAAAACAAAGCAAGTAACAAGAGACAAAGAAGGGACATTACATAATGATAAAAGGGTCAGTCCAACAATAGGATATAACTATTATAAATATCTATGCACCCAACACAGGATCAACTACATTTGTGAAACAAATACTAAAAGAATTAAAGGGGAAAATAGAATGCAATGCATTCATTTCAAGAGACTTCAACACTCCACTCACTCCAAAGAACAGATCAACCAGGAAGAAAACAAGAGACAGAGGTACCAAACAACATATTAGAACAGATGGACCTAACAGATATCTACAGAACACTCCATCCAAAAGCAACAGGATACACATTTTTCTCAAGTGCACATGGAACATTTTCAATAATAGATCACATACTAGGCCACAAAAAGAACCTCAGTAAATTCAAAAAGACTGAAATTGTACAACCAGCTTCTCAGATCACAAAGGAATGAAACTAGAAATAAATTACTCAAAGAAAATGAAAAAGCCCACAAACACATGGAGGCTTAATAATATGCTCCTAAATAATCAATGGGTCAATGACCAAATAAAAACAGAGATCAAGCAATATATGGAGATAAATGACAACAATAATTCAATACTGCAAGATCTTTGGGACGCAGCGAAGGCTGTGCTAAGAGGGAAATATATTGCAATACAGGCCTACCTCAGGAAAGAAGAACAATCCCAAATCAAGAGTCTAAACTCACAATTAATGAAACTAGAAAAAGAAGAACAAATGAGGCCCAAAGTCAGTAGAAGGAGGGACATAATAAAGATTAAAGCAGAAATAAATAAAATTGAGAAGAATAAAACAATAGAAAGAATCAATGAAAGCAGGAGCTGGTTCTTCAAGAAAATAAACAAAACAGATAAACCCCTAGCCAGACTCATCAAGAAAAAAAGAGAGTCTACACACATAAACAGAATCACAAATGAGAAAGGAAAAATCACTAAGGACACCACATAAATACAAAGAATTATGAGAGAATACTATGAAAAATTATATGCTAACAAACTGGATAACCTAGAAGAAATGGACAACTTTCTAGAAAAATACAACCTTCCAAGACAGACCCAGGAAGAAACAGAAAATCTGAATAGACCAATTACCAGCAAAGAAATTGAACTGGTAATCAAAAAACAACCTAAAAACAAAACACCTGTACCAGATGGCTTCACTGCTGAATTTTATCAAACATTTAGTGAAGACCTAATACCCATCCTCCTTAAAGATTTTCAAAAAGTAGAAGAAGAGGGAATACTCCCAAACCCATTCTATGAGACCAACATCACTCTAATACCAAAACCAGGCAAAAATCTCTTGGATGTTAATGTGAGCAACTTCTTCATGAACATATCTCCCCGGGCAAGAGAAACAAAAGCAAATATGAACAAGTGGGACTACATCAAACTAAAAAGCTTCTGTACAGCAAAGGACACCATCAGTAGAACAAAAAGACATCCTACAGTATGGGAAAATATATTCATAAATGATGTATCTGATAAGGGGTTGACATCCAAAATATATAAAGAACTCATGCACCTTAACAAACAAAAAGCAAATAATCCAATTAAGAAATGGGCAGAGGACATGAATAGACACTTCTCTAAAGAAGAAATTCAGATGGCCAACAGGCACATGAAAAGATGCTCCACATCGCTAATCATCAGAGAAATGCAGATTAAAACCACAATGAGATATCACCTCACACCAGTGAGGATGGCCAACATCCAAAACACAAACAACAACAAATGTTGGCAAGGATGTGGAGAAAAGGGAACCCTCCTACACTGCTGGTGGGAATGCAAATTAGTTCTACCATTGTGGGAAGCAGTATGGAGGTTCCTCAAAAAACTCAAAATAGAAATACCATTTGACCCAGGAATCCCACTCCTAGGAATTTACCCTAAGAATGCAGCAGCCCAGTTTCAAAAAGACAGATGCACCCCTATGTTTATTGCAGCACTATTTACAATAGCCAAGAAATGGAAGCAACCTAAGTGTCCATCAGTAGATGAGTGAATAAAAAAGAACTGGTACATATACACAATGGAATATTATTCAGCCATAAGAAGAAAACAAATCCTACCATGTGCAACAACATGGATGGAGCTAGAGGGTATTATGCTCAGTGAAATAAGCCAAGCCGAAAAAGACAGGTATCAAATGATTTCACTCATATGTGGAGTATAAGAACAAAGAAAAAAAAAACCTGAAGGAACAAAACAGCAGCAGACTCACAGAACCCAAGAACGGACTAATAGTTACCAAAGGGAAAGGGACTGGGGAAGATGGGTGGGAGGAAGGGATAAGAGGGTAAAAGGGGCATTACGATTAGCAGAAGTAATGTTGGGGGTGCATGGGGAGGGCTATACAACTCAGAGAAGAGAAGTAGTGATTCTATAGCATCTCACTACACTGATGGACAGTGAATGTAATGGGGTTGGTGGGAGGGGACCTGATGAAGGGGGTAGTTTAATCACCATGGTATTGTACATGTAACTGTAGATTAATGATACCAAAATAGATTATAAATAAAAAAGAATGTAAAGCAACTGGAACCCATTTATTGTTAATGGAAGTGTTAAATATATATAAATAGTACATCCACTTTGGAAAAATTTGTAAATATTTTATAAAATTGAAACATACTTACCAAGTAACTCAGAAGTCCCACTCCTAGGTATGTATCCAGAGAAATGAAAACATATTCATAGAAACACTTGTACATAAATGTTCATAGCCACTTTACTTATAATAGACAAAAACTAGAAACAATTTAAATATCCATTAGCAGGTGAATGGATTAACAAATGGCTACATTCATTGATGTAATAGTACTCAAATAAAAAGATATGAACTACTGATACAGCATGAATGGATAAATACATATAATAGGGATGGGTCTATTTGAAAATCCATATACTCAGGGAAAGAAATTAGACATAAAATAGTACATACTACATGATTCCATAAATATGAAATTCTGGAAAGGTAAAACTAATCTATCCTTATAGAAATCTGTCAAATGTTTGCCTGGGGCAGGGGATGAGGATGACCACCAAGGAGCAGCTATGGTAATGAAAATACTCTCTATTTGATTTCAAAGTTGATTAAACAAGCATATATGTGTCAAAACTCATTGCACTGTACATATAAAATGTGTATTTTATGGTACATAAATTATACCCAGAGTGTTGTAAAAAATACATGTTACTCAAATACTTAAAGAAGAGTTATGTATAATTACAGTGCAGAATTGTTTTTTAAGCATAACATAATAATCATAAAGAAAAGACGAATATATTTGAAATATTTGAGTACAGAAATATTTTAATTCTGTGCATAGCAAAATGAAATGAAAAATGGAAGATGTGACACAAAACATATATACCATATGTCATATATATGCATATTTACAGTTCTAAGAAATTAATTAAAAAGTTCAAAATCCCTAAATCCAAATGGTAAACTGTAATAAACAGGCAATTTTCAGAAAGAGAGATGAAAAAGGTGACAAAAATGTGAAAAGATACTCAATCTCACTGGCAATAAGGGCAATGCAAATAAAAACCTCAATGATAACATTTTATTTCTTAGGAGCCTGGCAACACCTGTGTTGCATCGCAACCTCGGGAATTTCCCAGGTGAATTCTAAAAATCGCTCGTGAGGGCAGCGAGAGGCCAGCAAGAGGCAGGCCGCTCCGTATTGCTGGGTAGCAGGTTTAATAAACAAGGAGACTTACACACGAGGCTTCTGTGGGTGGCCGCGAGACGGGGAGATGTCCACACCCGCCAGAATCTGAGGAGTTTACACAGAGGCCTTAACCGGCGTCAGTCAGTCACGAAAGCGTCCAGAGGGTCTCTACAACATGGCGCGCTCTCAAGGCTGCGTCCTTAAAAACGGCTTCCGCCGTGGAAATGACGGGCGGAACCAAAATTCCAAAGCCCAGAACGGGTGAGGAGCATTTGATTGCCCGGGACCAACTCGCGGGTCAGTCTCCGTAGCTGGTCCAACCTCGGTCTCGTCCTCTCGACGACCACCTCCAAACTGCTTGGAAATTTTGGTAATTCAGTATTAGCGCTATATAGAAAGAAAGCTTTTTTATTCTCCTTCTTTCAAAACATACATTGTTAATTTTCGTAAAGGCTGTTTGGCTGAATGATAAATTTTGAATTGTGGGTACCATTTGTCCAGTGTTTCCCTTCTAGTCTAGTATGCAGTTTAAGGAAGTGTGTGTGTGTGCGTGTGTATTCATTCCTGTATTGCTTATAAAAGAAGAAAAGATAATTAAGTAAATATCAAGATGTAAATGTGAATTGAAATTTTTTTTAATCCAGGAAAAAAATTAGCAAGCTATGTATATGTCAAAACCTGCATAGAAAAATAAATAGAAGAATAAATTGTTGATGGTAAAAGGAGACGTTCTCTTAAATGGTATTAGCAATGAACCCTTCTTATCTTTTTGCACTTTTATACTGAAAAAAAACTAGTTAAGATGTCAAATCCTTAATTCAAATCAGAGCTTGCTCCTGTAAGGCCAAGCTTAATGTCCATCCTTGAAAGATGAGTAATATTCTTTCTCATAGTTAATAAACTCTTCACTTTAATGTTATGTCAACATTCTGGATAAGATTATTCGAACTAAAGGAAATAAATGTCAAAAAATCAACTCTTAATTTTACCATTTTCAGTTTTTATAGATTTGATGAAATTATAAATTCCAAATTCCAATTAAATTTATAGATTCTAGTATTCTACTCTGAGATGTACACTGAGACTACCCACAGAAATATATTTTTACGTAATTTTCCATGATTGTATATATTTAATTCCCCCAAATTATATTCTTAATTCTGATATAATACAAAGCTATTTTATAAGACTTCATTGCTAATCCTTTATGCATATAATTAACCACCTTTTATCGTTTGATTTTAAATTTATTTTTTCAATAAGTCATTTTTGAGATTTGAGGGATAAGATTGCTTCCTTTGGTATACATGCCAGATATTGTCAGTTTGCATGTGACTGCCATTCCCACCCTCATCCTGCTTCTTCTTGAAAACAAAGTATATTTCAAAGATTCACCTTTATGTAGAATTTTGGATGTGGATGGCTTTTAGCTAATGTGCTGGTATAGATACTGTATAGGCAATAAAGGCACAGCCAATTTCCCATTTTTTTGTTGTTGTTTTTTCTGTGAGCCAGCAAGGTCAAAATGATATGTGTCTTTATTTGCAACATATTCAGCATGTGTGTCTGGGTCTCCAGCTTTGCCCATGTCTAGAGGTGGTTATATAAGCAACAGAAGTGGCAGTAGCTTCAGCCTCTTGACTTCTGGATTACAGGTATGAGAGTTTTCCTTGAGCTCTCTAGTGCAGTGATAGCTCCTGACTCCCATTCTTTTATGTCTTCTGTAAACATCAACTTTCCTTTCCTTCTCAAAATAGAAAGATTTTTCTTTCCTTCATTGATAAACATCTGGAGTATTTGGTACCAGAAGTGGCGGAGAGTAGGCTGGGGTCAAAATAAAACATAAAATATGTGACACTGGCTTAATAAGTGATCGGAATACTGGTGTTTAACTTCTCTCTGCTGCTTTTAACGTAAATGAGAGGGAGAGAGAAATAACATCAGTGAAGTATAATTGTACAGACAGCAATGGAAAAAGTACATAGCACACCTAAAGGAAACTCTTTTTTCTTATAATCTGCAATATAAATTGACTCAGAGGCTAGAAATTTCAGAACTTAGAAACCTGGAAAACCAAACAAGACCTCAGTTTCCCACTGAGGGTTCTCTGTCAGAAGCAAAGTTCAGATAAATGGTGATGATTGCCGTGGTAGACTGATCTTATGGTCTTATTAATTAACCCTCCCTGTATCCACATCCTTTGTCATGCAAATTTACATCCTTTATGTTAAAGGTGGTTATATTCTCCCATCCCTTGCTTTTGGGTTTGTCTGTGTGGCTAGCTTTAGCCAAAGAAATGTGGGCAAAAGTTAAAAGTGGCCACATTTGAGCATGGGCCTTGAGAGGCATAGCAAATTTCCACTATTGCAAAGGCCCTCTTTGGCTTCCACAATGCCATGAGAAGACCACCAGCTGGCATGCTCACCTAAAGAGAATGAGAGATAGAGTCAACCTATGGCTTAGAATTATCTAGCGGAACATAGCCTGGATTAGCTGAACCTCAACCAGTGGTCGACACATTAGTGAAGTAAATGCTTACTGTGTGTGTATCACTGAGATTTTATAACTTCTGGTAATTACAGACTGATAAACCTCCACACCTAAGCCTACTGTTTCAGACTGCCTAACAATAACCACCATGAAATTAGGAAGAGAAAAAGATGACTTAATCATAGCATATAGTTAATAATGTTCCAATAAAGATTACGACCAGACAAGATCATTACTATTTTAACTTATGTACAAAAGTTTCTGGAGGTAAATAAACCACAATCCTTTTAAATGTTGAGGAAATTACTTTGTCAATGGAAATACAGACTGAGCTCTCAAAAGCCTGTGATGCTGCACTGATAAAGCAACCTGAAGATCTCCAAAATGGCATCCACAGGAATTGACTTGAGATGGCTGTGCCATGCTGAGGAAGGATGCATTCTCCAGTGCTATTTCAGACATAGGCATGGGAAATAATGGATAGGTGAGAATTTCTCAGAGGGCAAAGTCAGCAGCAATGGAGATTCGTTGAACAAAGGGATTCCTCCCAGAAAGTAGAACCAGCATTTGACCAAGGAATTTAAGCTACTGCCAAGACAGACTCTGGACCAGACTTGCCAGCACAGTTTTCTCATTTCTGTAGAATTGTGACCCCTGTGTGCCTCTGGTCCTTCCCTTTATTCATTGGGAGATTTTAATGCAACTATCTTGTTGCATATAAAGTATGTATGGGAAATTGGGGAAGACAAATTTTCTATTATTCATAATCCATCAGGTACTAGAAACCAATATATGGAAAGGACTGCATATCACCCAGAAATCCTAGACATTAAGATGTATACTTTAGCCAAATGAGATTTTGGGTAGTATCCCAGGGGAAGTTGTCAGCAAGTCTGTGAGGGAAAGAAATTCTCACCAAATAGAATGATGTGGAAATAATGTTTGCAGCTCCATGTCCTGTCCTTGAAAGGCATATTGCCACCCACTTCCTCTTTTCCACTTTGTATAACACCAGACTATGGTGCCAGTAAACTAGCCCTGAACTTGCAGAACAGGGGAACCCTTCAGAATTGGTAATGCAGTGAGAAAGAAGGGGCCTAAATTCCTGAAAATTTCGTGGAGCTGAGCCATCCATTGGACTAAAAGCATTTTTCCACTGTTGTTCTCTTTCACAGCAACTCAGACTATATATAACTGTATATCTGAGTATGTTAAGAATAAAAGTTCATATATAAATAATTACAGATCTACTCTTCAATTTAAAAAATACATTTAAAAAATGATTTTTCAGCAATGGCTTTATGCTGTAATTCGGATTTATGCCAGATGAATCCACATTACTTTTGTATGTATATTTTCCATGTTTATTCAACTATTCTGTCTTATACTAAATTTATTTTACATTTATCTTTAATATCTTTGATTTCCCAATAAAATAGTAGTCATATTTAGATATTATCATAATTTTTAAAAAAGAAAAAATTTGTAACTATGTATGGTGATAGATGTTAACTAGGCTTATTGTGGTGATCATTTTGCAATATATATAAATGTCAAATCATTATGTTGTACACTTGCAAATAATAAAATGTTACATGTCAATTATATCTCAGTAAAAATAATTTCCTAATCTTAAGTAAGAATAATGAAACTCTTATTTCTAACACACAGGTTTGGGCCTTTCTTCACTTTGTTTTTGAAGCAGAATTATAGATCAGTGTTCCTCATAATGCTAATAAAGCTGAAAAGGTGAGTCTTAAAGATTCAGTAATCATATGTCTAAATGTTACCACAACTTAGGCAAGTAACAGAATTTTATTTCTTATATTAGCCTATTCTCCCTTGGTACTTTTCCATTAGAATCATTTCCAGTTTAAGAAACCCTAAGTCATTTTGCAGTTCCAGATCAAGATGGGGCAAATGTACTTCTTCCTCTTCTTTCCTTTACATACAACTAAAAAGCCTGGACATTATATATAAACAACTATAAGACTTTGAAAGGTAGAGAGAAAACATACCAATTGGAACCTTAAAACCCATGGAATGGCAATGTGAGTTTCCTGATTTTTTTTTTTGCCTCATGTATCCCAAGCTGTGTGCTGGAGGAACCAGCAACCTGGAAATACAGACAAAAGCAAATAATAAAAGCCCCATAAAAATCCAGCTTTCTCTGCCCAGAATACTGGAAAAAAGAAACCTAGCAAGATAGAAAACTTAGACAATAACCACTCTACTTCAGATATGTCACAGAAGAAAAGCAGCCCCATCCCCACCCCCACCAGCAAAGGTCAAGTGGAAAACCTAGATCTCCATCCTCTCCAGGCTTCAATGAGGTGCTCTATGCCCCAACTGAGGTCATGTCACGGTTGAGTATGGAGCCATGACATTCATACCTGCCCTGGGACAGTGTGGCTCGGTGGAAATCATGGACTTCCATCACACCCACCAGTAACAAAGCACCCTCCAGCCCTTCCCTGTAGTTGCATCACTGAAAAGGCCAAGTAGGGACTGGAACTTTCAATATTAACCAGAAAAAATATGGCCTTTCCCTAACTTACAGTGTCAGTGGAGCTACATCAGGAAGCAATGAGGCATGCTTCCTCATCCTAGCCAGGGATGTGTTAGGCTAGTGGGGAACCTTAAATCCCACTTCTGCCCTGCAGGAGCAAGGCATTCCTCTGTCTCCTGCAATGTCAAGAAAGTTTAGTAGGGAATCTGGACTTCCACCTCCATGTGGCTCTAATAATGTGTCACTTACCCTTACCCTACCAATGTGGTGTCAGAAGAGACCTGATAAAAGATTCAAACAATAGCCACAAATTTGTAATACCTGAAATGTCAAGGATATAACCAAAAATCACTTATCCTTCCAAGAACTAGGATAATCTCAAGTGAGGAAAGACAACAGATGCCAACACCAAGATGATACAATTTTATAATTATCTAATAAATAAGAATTTGAAAGTACCCACCATAAAAAAATGCTTCAACAAGCATTAACTACAAACATGCTTGAAACATATAATAAACAGAAAATTTTAGCAAATAAATAAAAGATATAAAGAAAAATCAAATGGAAATTTAGAACTGAAAAACACAGTGAACATTTTAAAAGTCAGTGTAATGACTCAACATCAAAATGGAGAGAATAGAGGGGAGAATCAGTAAACTTAAACTGTAAAATTTACCTCTCCTTAAACATAAAAATCAGTAAAAATTACCTCTGAACAACATAAAGAGAGCAGGCTGAAAAAAAATGAAAGGAGCCTCAGGGACCTTTGGGACTAGAACAAAAGATCTACTATTTGTACCACTGGAGTCCCAGAAGAAAAGGAGAAATGGGGCAGCAGGGCTCAATAAGTACTCAAAGAAATAATGAAAAATGATATAAAACTATATATTCAAGAATTTTAACAAACCTCAAATATGATAAATCCAAAGAAATCCACACCAACACTCCAGAAGCTTGGAAAACTAAAGACAAACAAAACTCTTGAAACTACAAGGAGAGAAATTATACCTTACCTACAGTGGAAAAACAGTTTGGATAACAGTGGATTTCTCATAAGCCTATAGGACAGAAGAAAGTGCCATAATATTTTTCAAGTGTTAAAAGACCTATCAGTCCAGAATCCTGTACCCAGTGAAAATATCCTTCATAAATAAAGGGAGTCAAGACATTCTCAAATGAAGGAACAATAAGTTAATTTGTTGTCAGTAGACCTACCCAAAAGGAGAACAGAAGGAAATTCTTCAAACAAGAAAATGATGAAAGAAGGATTCTTAGAACATCAAAAAGGAGGAACAATGGAAAGGACAAAAATAAGGGCAAATCCAAAAGTCTTTTCTTCTTGCAGTTTCTCAATTATGTTGATAATCAAAGCAAAGAACATAATATTATCTGATGTGGATGTCAATTACATAGAGGAAATATTTAAGACAATTATATTTAAGAAAGGGTAAATGGATTTAAAGAATGGTAAGACTTGTATACTTCACTCAAACTGGTAAAATAATGGCACTATTAGATATTTATGGTAATGGAATAATTCGGTATCCTGATAGTGATGGTGGCTATAAGAGTCTATACATGTGATAAAATAGCATAAAACTGCCCACACACATTCGTGGTTTTGACACTGTACTGTCTACACAAGAGGAAACGAATAGGGGAAACTTGGTGAAAGATAATCGGGACACCTCTATACTATCTTTTCAACTTCCTGTAAATCTAAAATTATTTCAACATTTAAAAGTTAGAAAAATGAAACGAAAATCTAAGCCTACTGGGTTTGGCAGAATAGACCTTAACTGGTCTTTTGACAACTTACTACCCATGTCTTTTATCACTGCTGCATCAGTAAGTTTAAATTGAACTGCTGTAGGGATGTGGGTATAGGAGGGAGAAACAACTTGAGAAAATTCCCAAATGCTAATGAAGGTATATCGGTATTTGTGGCTAAATGAAACATCTATTGCCTATCTTATTTTTTTTCTTGCTATTTAAAATGGAGGGAGAGAGGAAGAGCAAACTTGAGAATGAGCAAGTAGTATAAAGAAGGCAGAAAATATACACAGCAATAACTTAACAGTAGAAGGACAAAGTAAGGACTAGTAAACTATATTTTACTATTATCTTAGTTTTGTTTAGTTGCAAATTTCATGAATCTTCAGGAATTTGTTACACTAGAGTCTGAAATGACATCTAAAAATTTTTCTACCCTTCTTAAATGCTGTAAATCCTGACACAGACTTTCATTTCCTTGAAAACTGTAACCACATTAAAAAGCACAACTAATTGATCTGTCTGTACAGTTCAGATTTGTGTCTTTACCTATTATAATTTTTAAAATTATATTCCTCTCTCTGCCCCTTCCCTATTACAAAATGGCCTTCAGCTTCTTAGTCCTTCTTGAGTCAATAGGGTCAGAAATAAATTTAACTAAAAAGTTAAAAAATATATATATTTCCATACACTATTTTTGAAACCACAGAAAACTCCGGAGGAGAGGAAATTACCTATCGGGAATTTCTCCCAACCTCAGGGTGATTTCATCCAGCTTTGAAATGGTCTTGAATCTCCAACCCCTTTCTTAGACAGTGTTGGTCTCTTGAACACATATGAACAGAAATACTTTTTTAAAAAATCTCAAATTTTATTAAAAGTGCCTGAGGACATGTTTTGATATTCTTAGAAAAACTATTTAATTTCTTATTTAAAAGTCTCTCACTTGATTTCTTTTTACAGTTGTAAGAAAAATGGGACCAGGGTATAAATTCTAGTCAGCTGATCCAAAGTTGTAGCCAGACCATTGGAATTGTAACTACATAAGTGCTAACTCCAGGCACCTCTTCTCAGTGGATGTATTCTAAAAAGATTCTCAAAAAGATTCAGAGGAATTACATTAAGGGCAACTAATTTCCTCCTCTCTCTGTGCCTCTCTCCCAAAATTGACACCACCAAAATCCAACCTGGTTGCCCTGGACATACTCCTGGCTTTTCAATCACCAAGTTCTGTTGGTTCTAATTCTGATATATCCTTCAAAATATTTCTTCTCCCAGTACTGTTCACAATGCCAATACTCTCTTACTTAAAATAGAGGCCCATTGTGATCTCCACAACCTCCACTGACTACCTCACCCCAATCCAGTCTTCACTGTGGGTGAAGTCACCCTTCTGGAACATGTATATTATACCTCCCCTGAAGATCCCCCCAGGATTCCCTTTGCTAAAAATACAAAAGTCCAAACTCTTTTGTATGCCTTCACAATTTATCTTCCTGAAGATGGGGAGAAGTTAACTTTTCTTTAATATTTTGCATAGTTATAAATAATAAGTACTCTGTAATTCATACCATTTTAACTGCCATTGAAGCCACTGATACTATGAGGTGCTATATGCACAGCTACATGGATAAACACACTCCAGGAATTCCAGAAAACAGAGGAACACGTCATACTGTCCTATGTGATTTGAGAATATAAACTCAGTCCTCTGCCAGGTATCATTAGAGATCAGACCCTCCATGCTCTACATACACATTTCTTTCACCTGAACTATTGCATTACCCAGACCTCAGATATGGTAACATTCCTGAATTGTATGCTGACAGAAACCATTTTCACCAACTGAAAAGAAATCCCCCCACATTCTCAAGTTTCATCCAGTGTTAAATAAACTACATGCTTAGTACAATCAAAACTTAAAGAGTTATCTATAGCATCTCACTATACTAATAGACAGTGACTGCAATAGGGGAAGTGAGGACTTGATAATATGGATGAATGTTGAAACCACAATGTTGTTCATGCGAAACCTTCATAAGATTGTATATTAGTGATACTTTAATTAAAAAAATTAAAGAGTTATACAATTGTGAACAAATTTAGGCCACAGTGTCTATAATCTGCCTTGTTCCTCTTTCAAGTAACTGCAATTCAATAAGTAGAAAATTTCTAGCAATGCAATCACCAAAATGAAACAAAAAAAGATCTATTTTTAAATTTCTACAGCAATGAATTGTTGCTATTATATGCAATACTAAACATGTTCCCAGGACTCAAGTAAAAATGATTCTGCTTTCTATCTATAGAGGTAGAAGAATTTGTTTAGGATACTTGCTACTAATTTCTAGATGGGAACTCCCTACCTAATAATTTAATTTTTCCCATTCAAAGAAGCAGTGTCCACCAACACATACCTTACTTCCAAAGCACATGACATTCCATTTTCAAGGACTAAGACGAATAAAGATTTCCAAATATTTGATGAGTAGACAGAAGGAATCCCCCTTATTTTTCTCTTGGTCAGTAAACAAACCCAGAAGAGAATGGTTTTCCAGCATGTTGAAGATGCTCTGGCAGATCATTAATCCCAGAAAAATCTCTCCAAACTTACTGATGCGTGGATTCCATTTTCAAATTTCTCATTAGTTCCCCTTTATGGATTAAATGCTGATGTTCACGAGTGAATGCACACAGCTTCAGCTGATGGATGTAATTGGGTTGTAATGGATTTTAGCTGCTGTTCCTTCTGATCTAACCAATTTGAAATGCAGTATCAATGTATTCTCCCCATCTCTCAGTAGGGAATGAGAAATTGAAACCTACAAGATGAAATTTATCAACTTTCATAAAGTCAGCTTCAACCATCATAAAACTGTTAAACTTCTCATTATCATTCTACTGCCGTTATTTCTCGAACTCTGGTCTGGCAGTCAAAATATTAAACTGTATTTGGAATAAGGAGAGTTGATCCTTCAATATTCTGTGTGTCCTCAACATTGATTTAGGTGCTGTAAATATTACCAGGTGAAGATGACATTAACACAGCAAAATTTAACACAAGAAACATAAAATGACAAGAAGAGATTTAAAGGTTGCAAAACCCTCTGCAATTTTATATTTAAAAACATGATATGCAGCTACACTAGGTTCAATAACAAAGATTACATGTTTCAAAGTCTCAAAAATTGCTACTGAGCTGTTCTTCTGGTGTTGGATTCCTGTGTCTCTTGGTGCTGAAACATTTAGTGATGAATGGGAGATATGGACTGGGGAGAAGCCAAGATGTTAGCTGTCCAAGTCGCCCTTCATTTTCTACACTGTTAGATGTGGGTATGTTTCAATTCCCAACAACTATTTTCTTGTAGGTATGTATTCATGAGCACTGTAACAATAAGGTCAGAATTAATTGATCTCAAATAGACTGAAATTTCCTTTTACCACTGACAGTGTAAAATGGAAGATATAGTTAAACTGCTACTCTATTAAAAATTTTAAGTGAAAAGGATCATGGGAAAACAATCCTCTATTCTTAACTTCCTTAAATCCTCCTTTTAAGTTAATGCAGAAATTCTAAAATTTAGAGAATGTAAAGAACACTGTAAAACACCACTTTTATTTTATTCTACAGAGACAACTTATCACTGATAAAACTAGAGAACATTGGCTAGAGGGAGAAAAAGTATCTAGTTCTTATTAGCTGTATCTCTGAATTTAAACATTTCCTTTGTATTGTGCACTTTAAAAAACTGTAAAAATGCAACTATTCTTTGTGTTCATAAAAGTTGCTAGCAAAAGTGATATACCTGTGAGAAAATAGAAACCATTAATATCTTATTTGCTTTTCATAAATAATACTAATTAGCACATACATTTCACTTACCATCTTCAAAACACTTGACAAACATTTAGTAATTAATTAATTAAAGAGAAGACCATGATGAGCTTAATTGGAATTTCTCCAAGGACACTCAATACTTCTTGTTTCAAACAGGTTTTGAAATAACAAGAATAACCTTTCTTGTGATATTTGACTGCCAGTCGAGCCCGGAAAGTACCTGGGTGCATGACAATTAGATGTTTTTAAAAAGGTCAATTGGATTTTGTGTAACCTCCAAAATAAGAGGTTAAATTTTTTCTGATATTTCTCTATACCTCTCTCTTTCTCATTCTCTTTACCTCCTTAACACACACACATTCACACACCCAACTAGCTTAATCTGTCAAATAAAAATCCTCCCACTCAAAAGACAATGTCATAGAACCAAATTTATAACTAATGATTCTGTATTAGCACCCAACCAAATTTACATAGAGGGGCATCATTTAAGAAAAAATAACTTGATTCACTCCTATAAATTTGTATTAAAATCAGTAATTTTTGTCTATCAAGACAGTCTCTTCCTTTTTCACCCATAAGAGAAAAATTAACTCAGAGCAGTAACTCATTATTCTGCAAATGAGAGGCCTTCCTTTTGACAGAAAAATGAAATTTAATTTCTTAATCATTTATCGTTTTTATTTGTACCTGACTTGCAGGTTTAAAATGAAATAATTTTTATTATTGGGAAGAACCTCATTTCAAATATGATAAAAACTTGTAGAAATAAATGATATATGAATTTTCATAGCCATTCTATAAACCTTATGTTGCTGAACTGCCCTAGTGTCTTGTAAACTACTCAAGGTGATTCACTGAAACAATGTACAAGAAAGGTGAACCTGGCAACACTGTCTTCTCTTCATTCTAAAATCTTCCCTCTTATCAACAAAATATTTTCAAGAAGGGTACAGTAGGTCTATGATGCATATAACAAATATTCTTTAATCCAATTATAATTCAAACAAGGTTTAGAATTGCCATTGTAGGCAGTATTTGTACTACTAAAGAAAATCCAATTCAATACTAAATAGTCACCAATCATGTTTGCTTAAGAAATAATATTAGCTAGCCTGATCACCTATCCCTTTATTTACCCTTGGTGAAATTGGTTTTGGCTATTTACAAAATTTAACTCCCTCACTCAGAAGGTGAAGTTGTACTATGATTAAGTTGACATAATTAAAAGAAAAATGTGCTCCATGCTCTGAGAACACTTCCAAAAAAGGATTTCAAAAAGAAATTGTAATATAGATGTATTTAGAATCTAAATCACTTGGGGAGGTTTTATATACTCTAATGATGCAGTCTTTTCTCAAAAAGTCATTTAATTTTTTTCTCTTCCAGCTGATAATCTAGTTTGCACATCTTTTCCATCATTGTACATGATTCCTTGTTTCACCTCAGATATATCAAGTCTTGTTTCACACAACTGGCTCCATATCCAGTGTTGCAGGCCATGTAAAGGATCACCTATGTCCAGTGATGTCTGTGCCATCCAGATGAGGTAAGAGAGACCCAGCACAGTTTACCTAGAGCTTTAAAAACAAAACTAGTTATTAAGTTCATTATGTAAAATATACAACCCATTGCATTTGATTTATTTTATGTTTAAAAATAGATCTGGGGTAGTTTGTTTTGGGTACCAGAATGATTTCTGTACCCTTTAAAAGTATCAGTGCAAAACAAAAAACAAACAAGAAAGACTTTTCTCCCATAGGATGTCAATACCTGTGATGCACCTAAAGAAAGACTAAAAAGGTGGGGTGAATAAAGAGAGAGGTAAAGTGATGATCAGATGCAGGGGCCAGGGGATCAGGTATCAGAAAAAGATTTCATCATTTTTCACCAACAATTTGAACTTGAAATTGTCAATGCTATTATGTTAAGTTACTAGGAAAATTGAAGGAGCACCAAAAACAAAGGAAAACAACAGAAAAGGAAGATCTGACACACCTGGGTATAGTTTTTGTTGTTTTTGTTTTCCTTTTTCATCTGTCAAATCTCCTTTAAACATAAGTATCAGATTATTGAAAGAATAGGATAAGGGAAAAGATGGTTAAATACATTCAAAAGGTTAACAATGGTAAATGAGAATAAGATAATTGGACATTTTTTTCTGACTTTTTGTTTTTCTTCTGTCTTCTAAAGTTTGAGTTTCTTGTGTTGGATACATTTCTCTGCTTTACAACCTCTTTCTCTGCTAATCCAAACCCAGTCAATCTCTGCACAATAGTGGTTAGTATTTCTTTGGCATCCAGTGACTACTCATCAATTTGTATAGGTTAAATTATTAGCTTGTGTTGCTGGCTATCAGGTTCTCATTTTCTTTCTCCTCTCAAGTATGTAGTTTAAGAAATCCTAAACTAATTATCCAGCTTCAGCCAATACAGGATCTAAATTTCATAGCTTTATTATCTATATTATAAGGTTCTTCAGTGCCACTTCAAAGGCAGTTTAGAGATTGGCATCAACACTAAACTGTACAGCAAGGATACTTTGCACTAACCTCTTTTTATGCTCCTCAGCACTGAACCTGATTTTCTTATCTGTCTAGATTATGCAAAATTAATCAACTCTTTGAAATAGCAGTGAGGTATTTTTTTCCTTCTGTTAAGAATAATGATTCAAAGGAATAGAACTGATCTTTCACTGTATTTATAGAGTAAAAGTGTAGGGCAACTCCAGAGGAATGTCAGAACCCCTCATTCTACTTCACACTTCCTTTCTATTTGATTTATGGACAATCTCTAAGTTTTTCTTCTGGGGGGGGGGAAACTTCTACAGAAAGATAAAAACAAAATCTCTTTTGCTTCCAAGAAATTCCTCAAAATAATACAGCACCAACAGTGAGAACACTGTTTTGTAACTGCACTGGACAATTCAGTTGCTCACATCATGTGTGCCACCATATATTTAGCTGTACCCAATAAAATATATCATACATTTTATTAGAATTGGACCAAATCTAACCTGTCACACCTTTTTCACTGAATAACACCATTCTCAATCTCTCTCCTTTTCTCTTTCTTACACACACACTGACATACACACTCACACACAAATACAATTCCATGATTCAACATAACTTTCATTCCCTACTGTCTTGCCAATGGGTTTCAGCCCCGGGCAAGTTCGCTATGGATTCAATGTAACCAAAGAAATTGACAGCAAAACGTTCTTTGGGGTGAAAGGGTTTATTACCCGGCTTGTTCTCCCGGCGGTAGGTCGAACACTAGCATCCCTGCCTCTGCCCAGAGCACTGGGCCAAGCTCTCTATATAGTGCAATAATAGCTTATTGCCTGAAAGTGTGGAAGGGGTAGCCTAGCAACAGGCCAGTTGCATCATCAGGTGGTTTAAGTTCAGTGAGGATCCTGGCCATAGGAACCCCAACTTCCCCATACCTACTCAAATAGATATTTAATATAAATTATATAAAAAATATAAATTAAATATAAACATTAACTATAAAATATAAATAATAAATTAATATTTTATATATACACATGTGCATATGTATATGTGTTTATGTAAGTATAATAACCAAATGTGCAGTAAGGACTCTTTACATTGTAATTCTGCTTCAAACATCATGATTGAGGAGTGTTTTATACTTAGAACCACCTGACAGGGACTCTGCTCTTTTCCAAAAACACTATGGTACAATGGAAAAAATTCAGACCTTAGGACCAGGAAGAACTGATTTAAAACTTTGTTCTGAATCTTTCTTATCATGTGAGTCCCTTTACCATTTTAACAGCAGCTTTCTCATCTTTAAGATGGAAAAGGTAGTGCTGATCTCTTAGGTCATTTGTAAAAATTAAAGATGATTTAACTGTAGTGCTTAAGACCATTCTAACAACCTGAAATTCAGTTACTGAGTTATTATTTATTGTTATATTAATATGTATATTAATTAAAAATGTGTATTAATAATATATCATTATTATTATGTCATAAATATCTTTTCAATCAATTCTCACTACTCTGTGAGTAAGAAAGTGTAGGCATTATCCTCTCCATTTTTCTTACAGGAGAGTTATTTGTCTATGACATGTCAAGGTATCTTGCCCAAGACCACATGGCCCATAACTGGTAGAACCAAGCTTAGAAGGCTCAACACTCCTTATATATATTCCAGCCCTTTCCACTACCTGTTATGAACTCCCTTCTCAAGACAAACTAAAAAAATATTTGGAATATCAGTTCTAGACTGAATCTGTCATCGAAATGGTTATAAGAGATATTCAGGCTGATAGAGCTTCATCCAACTTATGTTTACTAAGCCAGATTTCCTGTTTTGACATGAAATTTGTCCAGACTTCATTTCATTATTTAAGTAATTTTTACAAGATATCTCCATCTGTGTAATCATTAATCAGTGCCACAGTGAAGAGCAATGAATCTTGATATTCAGAAGCATTATGTAAAGCAAGCCAGGCATGCTAATACCTAGGGCTTTATATCTTAAGTCTTCCTTGACATGAGTTTGTGGTAAGTTCTGACCTTTCTAACAGCTTATGTTTAATTTATGTTTTCAAAGCGAAACAACAAATTGCTTAAAATATAAGGAATTTCATTTCATGCCATCTCTAACCCCACCTCCTTCCTAACACTCATAAACACAGGCACTGAGAAACACAATAATCTTTCATATTCCCAAACAAAAAAACAATAAAAGGACATAGGTAAGTGTATGCATGTGTTTTCTTTCATTACATCAAAGTTGAACTTAGATTAATAAGGATAAGCACTATAGAAAGCGTGTTTGTTGAAAAGCAGGAAATTTTTGTTTTTGAGTTAAACCCATCCTCTAATTCTACCCATTTTAAAAATCTCCCCTGTCAAATAAGATTCTCCAGTTGTAACTTATCCTGTGGGATTGCAACCCCCTGAGTGTGTGTGAAAGGAAACACACTGGTAGTCACTGAGGTATTTACATCCTACTGAAGAGATGATGTCGTAAGCAAAAGGCAATGCTGCCTCTAGGATCAAACCAATTGCATTACCCTTCCCTTTCCAAGCCCAATACCAAAATTCCTCCATGACTTTCTTTCTTTAATCAGATCTAAATGTTCCCACATCTGTCTAACATTAATTTGATATCCCTTCATGGGGTTTGAGGTTGGGACCCAATCCACCCTGTCATTCGAGGAAAGACTAGCAAGGCTTTCCTTGTAACAAAAGAAGAATATCAATTTCTTGGTTCCTTGGTAGTTCCTTTCACTATTCCTTTGAGCTGTAAATCTTTTATGTGTTCCCAAATCAACCTCAGCCTGCAATGAACTTTCATACCTTTAAAATTATTATAACCTGGATAGCTAATACATGTTAGTTATACATGTCAATTCTAAGAGAATGTTGGAAATGCAGAGCAGGAAAGGAGCATTGAAAAAGTTGGGACATTTTACTTATTTATTTATTTACTTATATTATTCAATTCATTCTTCATTACAGATGGCCAAACTGAGGTCCAGAGAAGTGAAGTTACTTACCAAAAGTTAGCAGAGCTGTGTTTCACATCTGTGTGTTAAAAGTTTCACTACAGTACTTTTTCTATTCTACATACTACTCCTTTTTATACATAGGCATCTCTATGAAAATACCACAGCTTTGTTTTTTTTTTTAATTTTTAATAAGAAGTTTTAGGGTCTTTCTATATAAAAGTTTCTTCCTATAAGCAAGTTATATGTTTTAGGAAGTTAAACAAAAATTTTACAGTCTTGTAAAGTAGAAGAATGTTCATTGTTGTCGTAGTGACTTCCTTTAGGTCCCCTTTCACATGTACTTCCCTATATCTTTCAAAAATTCAAACTTGTCGTTGTTCCTAGCCCAACTCCATAAAGACTTAGCTGAAGAATCCAGTCTTTATTGATTTCCCCTTATACTCAATCCTACATGTGTTAGCCCTAACTGATGCACTCATATTGACATATCAATATGGTGGCTAGCAACTAGACACTATTTAACAGACACCTACAGTCATGAGTCCCTGACATGTACGTTCTTCTGGTGCTGTGTTAGGCATAACTCCTTCTTGATTATATATGAGTTTGAAGGACTGAGTTAATACTACCGTGACTTTAAAGAGAGGCTGTGACTTTCAAAATTACTCTGAAATTCTCCTTTTACCTGGTTTATAAGGTGGATGAGGCTCAAAGTCTAGGTTTGAATGCTATTACTTCATTAGTATTCTTGTCCCTAAAAGACCTTGCAACATTTAGCTGAGCCAACAGTCTTCACAAACATCGATGTTTCATTCACATCACAGTTTAGGAAGCTTTGCTTCTCTGTTAATGGCTGAGAATAAAACTTTAAAGGAAAGCATCACCACAGGAAGTCTAGCATTGCTTAGTAATGAATAATCTGTGGCTGCCAGAAAACATTACTTGGTTATCAGTTTGAATTTTCTTTTGCTCCTTAGTTTCATTCCATTAAGTATTTCTTTTATTCCCTTGGACCACCCCAGACTGTTGTTCTCTCTTCTGATTGTCGCTATATCTTTCAAGATTTTGTCAAGCTTCAGATATGATTGATCCCCTTAATTTTTCTCCTCCTCAAGTGCTACCTTCTGTCTTCAATGGGTTCCTCTCTATTGTTCTTTGAGATTAAATCAATGAATATTATAAAGCTAAGAAATTCTTTAACAAGCTCCTTTGCCCCTCCCTTCACCTTCTTACAAAGGATTTTTTTCCATCTTATCACTTTCCTTCCAAAAGTACCATATACCTTAATTAAATTATTACAATTCTTTTGAGGATTATGAATAAATCTTCATTTGTTTTCTTTAGTACCATTCAATCTGCTTTTGTTAATTGTGTAAATGTTCCCTGTAGGCAGAAAAGCAATATAACTCAAACGAAGCAGGGCTTTTTGTTAAGGATAGTCAATTTGATTAACATCACCGTCAACATGATGAATGGAAGCATTTTGGAACAAGTTGCCCAGTAACTTGAAATTGATAATATAATGTGTTGTCATTAGGACTAAAACAATAAATTCAACAGTGTATCATAGCATTGATCTGGGATGTTCCTTAGTTTGAAGTAAAATAATGATTTTCTGCATCTGCATAATATCATTCATTCTCAGATTCAATGCTTCTAAATAGACTTTATCATCTTGATGCTTAAATGACATAAAAAATAGTGGACTTCATCAGTGCTGAAGGAGTAAAATGGTAATTCAGGGATCTAGATTCAGGGCTTGGAGAGATACAAATTAATTACCCATGTGTGGTTAACATGATGTAGTTAATAAGGAAGGATTTATAGCAAATATAAGTAAACATTCATGGGAGCCACTTAAAATGCAAACCAGGAAATTGCAACTTCCAACTATAGACTTTCTCTGTGTCAACCAAATATTTACCAGTATTCAACAGTGGATAAATGTCTAATTAAAAATTTTTCTTGTGAAAAAAGAGAAGTAGATAGAAAACAAAGTGCCTAAGGATTGGAAAAGATTCTTCTAAGAGGCTAATTTTCATTAATAGATCCCTTATGTCTTCCATATTTTGCTTTGTTTGGTGTTTTTCTTGTGTTTGTTCTCATTTGTGTGTGTGTGTGTGTGTGTGTGTGTGTGTGTGTGTGGTGCTTTTTTTTTTCCTTTAAGCAAGCTTGGGACACAATTTTGTGTACTGGAAAAGAGAAGGTAATTTATAAGAATAAAACCCCATCAAGTGAAACATCAATAAAAGGGAGAGAGATAAAGAGACAAGAATCTTTTGTGAGTTATTTGTTTACCTGACACAAAAATGAAATTACTATAATCATGAAACAGAGAAGAAGCAGTAACTAAATCTCTTCTGTAAGGAAGAAAAGCTGTTGTATAAGGAAGAAAAACATTAAAGAAACATATAAAGACTTTACACATGAAATCTAACTACTCTTTTCCCAGTCTTCCTACAAAGGAACAAACTGATTCTTAAAATTAACAAGTTCATATAAATGTACATCAAATTTTTATCAATCAGTAGCTGCCCTTCAGCCATACTCTCTTGGTTTCATCAACAATTGTTAAGATATACATATTTCTCAGATTTCTCAATTATCATTTTAATTTCACTGCATTCTGTTTATCATCTCTAGGACTTTCTGTTAGAGTCTTTGAAGAAACTACTATATATTTCTATTTTGACAAACTGGCATATGCAAATAAAACTAGACAACTTACTTTTTAAGAGACCTAGAATTAATGTAAGCTCAGAATGAAGAAATTCTGTTGTAGACTAAGAAATTGGTTCCAGGCCATAAATTTTTGGAGGTAAATGCAGCTTTTACTACAAAGATAAATTATGTACAAATGCAGAACAAGCATCTTCAGGGCAAAGAGAAGTTTAAAAGTACTTTGGGGGGAAAAGAAGAGTGAAACAACGTAAATCAAAATCTCCTAAAAGTCTTACCTCCAATCACATTTTCCCCAACAGTTCCTTTATTTTCCCCCTGTTTCTTCAATGGAGTATAAAAGATGCTAAAGGAGAAGACTATGAAAAGTCAGAGAGTTGCTTTCTGCTTCAGAATATGTTAGGCCTATCTTGTTAAGGTGAAGATTAAGTAAAAGAAAAGCCTATCACAGAAGAAAAACAACAGATTTTGAATAGTAGGCAAATGAAGTGGGCAATCTTGAAATGCATAGACAAGGTTCAAAGTGAATTAGGAAAATGATAGCCAGCCTAAGAAGCAAACAGTGAAAAAGTGATTCAAAACGTTTCAACACTGAGATACTTATATTGTGAGGTAAACACATTTCTTTATTGTTATAAATTACATCCAATAAATAGTAGATATGGTCAATATATTTTTATGCTATTTTTTAAGTGTTGTATTTTCCTATGTGCTTACTTGTTTTTACACATTCTTCCAGGATATGAGATACTTCCAGGATATGAGATACTTCTGTCATTTTCTTTTTTTTTTTAATTTAAAAGTAAATGAAAGTGGAAAAGTGTATGTCCTCTTTTGATTACATAACCCTATATGAATAGAAGGCATGACTATTCTGATGATGAAAACCAAGACATGTTTACCTGGAAGCACTGTATCTCTGTAAAGTAACCAGAAGAAAAATAAAGCCTATGATTTAATGTGTTTGAGATTAAAAAGGCATCTTTGTAGAGGTTAATGACACAGATTTCATTAGGACTTTTTCTGCACCATTTCAATATTTTCATGTTTCTTGAATGAACTTGGGGCATTGTCACTTTTTTTCCACTGTACACATTTGGTACCATCCTAGTATGGAGCATTCAGATCCCGTAAGAATAAGCAAAAAGTGAGCTACCCCTGAAAAGGGAAGGAGAAGGACCATTTGCCCTGACTTCTGCATTTCTTTTAACCAGATCCTTTCTCTCTTGGCAATAACATTTGCCCTCAGTGCTCAGATAAGTAGAGACCCAATGCCAAATCCACCTATTCTGTTGCCATCCTCCTCATTCAGAGTCCTTGTTCCTCCCTTTGCCCTGAATCTTCCACTCTAAGGAAGGATTCCAGGCTACTGACCTTTCTTTTCTTTCTCTTTTTCAGAATCTTCTTCCTGTCAGCACACTGCTCATCTCTTTGGTGCCCCTTACAAAAATATCTACTGACCCTGACCTTTGAAAAGGGCAAAAGGGGATTTTAGCTAGAGCTAACAGGGAGGAGATGAAAGGTTTTACAGTCTCCATGGAATCCAAGGATACTAAAATTTCTCAATGCAGCCCCTCTCTCTCAGTTTGCCAAATCATCATGCTTCTTAAACAGTGAAAGCTGGTGAATCTGCAGCAGAGTAACAAAGGAAAATCATTTGCAAAGTGTTAATTATAGACTATAAAGGGGGATGGAAAACTTGTCGTCTTTCAACCTTACTTTCCTTGGTAGAAGTAGCCTTTAAGAATCCCTTTATATGATTACTTGACTTCTGGCAGGCTTCTGGCAATGCAGTTCCTTTTTTCAGGAGTGATTATTTAAGCTCCCAGTTTAGCCTCCCAGCACAGTTTTCAAGAAAACTTTTTATTTTTTCTTATCTTATTTGTTCTTTCTTCTTATCCCAAAACAAATTTGTGTCCCCACTTCAATACCACCTTCCAAGGAAATGAGCTACATCCAATATTGTGTTTATGCCTGCCCTACTACAGAAACTATGTTTTTATCACTTACACACACACACACACACACACACACACACACACACAGAAACCATATATAAATTAAAGAATGTGTTTGCACCTTTCAAGATCAATGCATGATTAATTGATTGATTAACAGTAATACAGCAAAAGATGGCTGACTTTTAGAAGCTAGACACCTACATACAGGTGGAACCTTCTTTCCCCTCTTGTTATCTTTTGTGTGTGTGTTTTTAATTAAATATCCCAGGGTCTTGGCAATACTGCAGATGTTTAACACAATACCTGTTCATTAGAAATGCGTTATACTTATCACATCTTGAAGATGGATTTATCATCTCTTTCTTTCAACCACATGTCCCAGATTAATATGCATTGTGAGAGAACTTATTTGACAGGTTCAGAAGGGTCAAGCAGCAAGAAGATAACATTACGAATCCCACTAGAATTAGTAAAAAAGAGGCAGAGTGGCTGCACTAAGTCATAGTCAATAGTTCAGTTTGAATGAGTACATGTGCTATTATCTTGCAAGCACATAAAAGAGGGACAAAGATAAGAGAGCAGTATTTTCCACCTATTGTCACATCTATGGCTTTATTCTAATCCCCATATCTTTCCATGCCCTTCATGAGAGCTTATTCATTTAGCTCTGATGGGCGGGCGGCTCATTGAGCTTTGGTATTTCAGATGACTGCTAATGAGACAGCAAGCCTCTCATTTTGAGGTTCATAACAGCCCTGAATCCCCAAAACATCATAGATGCCCCATTTGTGCATTTGGGCAAGTGCAACCCATTTTTCCTTTGGGTCTGGTTGTCTTTCTCACTCAATAGCTCCACCTGCCCCTGCTGTATAGCTGCCTTCAACACCATGAAGAGAGCAATGCAGTGGAGAGGTTTCCACCAATCACTGCCACTCCATGTGTGCAGTCATTCTCATTGTCCTCCTATTTCTAGAATCTAAACAGGAGACCTCTCCTGAGTCCTCTCCCCCACATCACCACCACCACTTCTTCAAGCATCTCCACCATGCCCAGCTCTGTTCAGAGACATCAGGGGAAGTGTTGAGTCAACACTGTGAGAATAGAGCAGACAGTGACTACAGCATGGTCACTGATGTCTAGAGCACCCAGTATCACTTTCAAAATTTCATTTTCCTTCAAAGCATTTTGCCATTGGTGCTTGCCAAAGAGAGATGCTTTACTGTTTCTATGAAAAGTTCAAGGTAAAGACAGAAATATTTTTTGGAACAAGAAATGTGGTACATTTGGCCCTAGGTGGAAGAGGAACACTGGCCACCTGCCACACACACACTAGAACTAACTCTTCATGATGAATTGGCTTTGGTTTTAAAGGGTCGTTGTTCCTTCTTGATCTCAACACATGAGCTCTATTCCTAGATTGTGGCTTCCTCTGTTAGTTTCCTCCATATTCTGATCTTTTCTCATTAAAGTAAAGCTATTTTTATTTAATAAGGGAACTCTAAAACCTACATTTTGTCAACACATTAGGAGGTAGAAAAAAGGACAAGCAGATGCCTTCTATGAAACATTTCAATGAGAAATATTTTCTTCTTCCCTTAAGTTTGTGGTTTCAGTAAGTCTTTTCATCCGACATGTATACTGCTAAGCATGATGTACTTGCATTGAGGATACAAAGATTGTCCTTGACCTGGAGGACCATCTCTGGAAGCTAACAAAAGAGAAATACGTACAACTCAATGCAGAATGTGATCATTAAGTCTATTCTTAGTACACTGGGAGATTTGGGGAAAAAAGAAGAATGACTAACTCATCATACTGAGTAGTACGAATGCTACTCAAACCAGGGGAACAATACGAATTTAGATTCAGAGGTGTGAAAGGACCTGATGTGTCTGGGAAAAAGGAAGGGCCAAATCTAACACTGCAGGAGTAGATGAGTGCTGAGGAGCAAAGGGTTAGTGTCATAGGATATGTTGAGGCCAGGCCTCAAAGATCCTTATGCTCCACACTACATGCATAGCTTTTACATTATCCAAAGGGCACAAGAAGATCTGTGGAGGTGAAGCAGTTGTGTGTGTCCTGGGAGATATCAAGTCATAAGCATGGCTTGTTTGAACTCTTAAATGGAAACAGTTAGATTCCAGTTGAAAGAATATAGACAGAGTCATTCTCTATCTCTTCAAATACCACAGGACTGAGCTGATGAGGCAGGTTCATTATCAGAAAACTATCTGGGAGGAGGAAAGAGAGAAGTCAGAGAAGATGAGTAGGTATCAAGAGGAAAATGATCCCGTTTTGGAGAAAGAGAGTGATCTGGAAGGGAAGCATAAGTAACCTGGACCCAACCTCTTCCATGTTGATCTTATTTTCTTCTCACTCAGCTCACTTTCTTTGGGTAATGTCATCCATTTTTAGGGCTTCTCTGTAACGACTGTTACACCGTCACTCTGCACCAGAGCAGTGGGCAGTGTTAATGTACAGGAGATGGAAGCAGAGTCGGTGCTTGAATGGGAGGTAAGGGGTAGAGCAGTAGAGTCAAACACCTGGAGAATTGCCAGTCAGTGATGGAAGCCATGAGCAGCTTTCCTTAAATTAAAACTTAAAAGTCGCCATGGAATCTATTCCTGTTTTGGTAATGACTCATCTTAAGTTAAAAAAGAGAACGCGTACTTTGCCATTTTATTTTTATTTTGAAAATGAACATGACACCCCTAGTGGCCACAAAATATCCAGTTGGTTTCCTCAGGTCAGTTAAAAGCCTTCAGATGATGGGAAAGAAGAAAACTAACTGAAGAGTTGAGGAAACTGTTACAAAAAGGTCCACATGGGAAGAATTTATCCAGAAATGACAGGTTGTGTGATGATGTGAGATTGGCAAACACTTTTATGATCCTTTCCTTTAGTCTGGCTTATATACCTTTTAAAGGAGCAACGTGGTTTGATAGGGAGGAGCCTTGAAATCAATTGACAGAGCAGAGAAAACATTAATAGCATCTGCAGCCACAGAACACTCAGCTACAGTGAGATTTGTTGTAGGACAGAAATGACAGCTATATAACAACATCTTATGGATATGGGCTTCTTCAGCATGGATAGAAAAAAGAAGAAACAAAACAAAGAATAGATACTCTGGCAGAAAATGCTTGCGGCATAAGTTAGGGGCTTTGATAAAACAAACTGGGCTACCAATAAAGGGCAAACTCCATACCTTCAAATGTTGTACCTCAACTCCACTGTTAACAATAGAAGAGCTATCACACACCAACCACAGCTTAGACTTCTCGTTTTCGCAGATGAAGCATTGACAGATGTGTAACGCTAGGATGACTTCCAGAGATGATATGATAATAACAAATTAAAGCGAGATGAAATCTATCTGGTGCACAGGTGGAATTCATAGAAACAAGTGCTGCACTGAGATTCATGCTGCTTATAATAAGTTCATAATGATCTTAACTAAAAACTCAAATCTAAAATTACTGTCAAAATACACTGATATGTTATTTTTTAGTATACTGACTGATTTTTAGTTGAATTGCTTAATTTTAAGTCCCAAGTTCATAGATCTTGAAATATCAATTTAATTGTTTTAAAATGGGGAATCTTTGTATAGGACTATTAGGTCAAACTGTGTAGATCAATGCAGGATATTTTTCTAACATGCTACAATAACACTTCAGAATACTTTGATTTTGGTGCATTACTATAGGGACAGTTTAGACGTAAACCCAAGTTTTTCAAGGTAGGAAATGAGGTGTCTGGTTTGGTAAAGAAAGTCGTTCATCAGAGTTACAGTTCTTCCTGGTTGTAGATGTAAACGGAAACATCTAAATAGTTTGAGAAAACTGATCTTGTCATATCGCTGGAAAAGATGTCATAACACTAGCATAAACCATCATTTCCTCTCCAGTTCCCAAGACCTAAGTACTTCAAGGTTAGTGATATATAAACAGGTTCTAGTTTTATGAAAAGATGTAAAATGTTGAAGTTCTTTTGTTCTAATTCCTGGTTATGCTTGTGTGTTTGGGAGAGGAGAGGAGCCCTATTAGGAAAAGTGGCCAGGTCTTATTCCATTTCTTTACTTGTATTCATTCTCTGATTTTGAAGGTGGACTTTTTTTCCCCTTCCTTAAGGCAGTTATATCTCATTTGGACATCTCTGAAGAGTGTTGTTAGGTTTAACTTGTGATATCACACTTATTACTAAATCTTGTAAACTTCAACCAAGATAATTCTAGATGCTATAGGAGACAAAAAGAATTATGAAACTTAATTGCCTATGTTCAAGCAACTTACTCTAGAGTTGAAGAGAAATTATATATCATTATTTTATGACTTATTGGGGGCTTTGGTATAAAAAAAATAACAAATAATAAATGCAGCTCATGTGCTTTGGAGCCAGACTCACCACTCTGTTACTTTAGTTATCTCGTGATGATGGCCTTATGCCTTAGTTACTATAGCTAAAAATAGTGTTAACAGAACAACAGCATCATAGGGTATTTCTGATTATTAAATCAGTATTTATACATAAAGTGATGAGAATGGTGCCTTCAGACATAGACCCATTAAATGCTGTTGTTATTTATTTATTTATTTGACAAATACGTACTGAGTACCAATTTGTGCTGAATATGGAGAAATGACTAGATAAGTTCTCTTCCCTCATGGAATTTATATTCTAGAGAGACACAGACTCAGTAAATATATATGAGTAAGGAAGTGGTAGTGAGTACTCTAATAAGGCAGAATAATTGGCTAGCAAATAGGTTGGGAGAGGACTTGCCTTAGGCCAGTCAGGGCAGAAGGAAATATTTGGACTGAAACCCAAACGACTTATAGAAGCCGGCCAGCCAGCCATGCAATCCACACATAAGGTAAATAACTCAAAAGGAAGGAAGACCATTGAGCCCTGTTGGCATGATCAGGTGAGGCTTCATGGAGGAAGTGGGCTTCAGCATACAATGCTTAGATTAGCACAGAGGAAGAATGGTCACTACAGGCAAAGGAGCTGCACCAAATCCAAAGGCTCAGAAATGGGAAACTCAAGGCACAAAGTGTACAAAATGGGTTTTAATATATCTACCTAGTAAATAAAACATTTCTTGTACCTCTACTATAGTGGATAGGGAGAAAAGGGGGAACCAGCAACACATGTACATGTGCACACACACACACACACACACACACACACAGGAATGGTTGGTTAAAGGGGTTCCAGGATAAACTGAGAAAATGAGAGTACAAATTTTTCAAGAAGAGCTCTCTCAACCGTTCAGCAATATAGAGTCCATGAAGAATAAAAGCTAAGAAACTACCTTTAGATTTGTCAAATAGGAGATCATCACTAGGGACAGGAAGAACACTAGGGTTGGAAAGTAAGGTCATCTTTTGTCCCCTTATCTTTATTTCCTTGAGTTTTCAAGAAAAGTCTATCAGTAGGCAAAAAGTCATGATGTTAGTGCTTTCTATAAATGCTGAAAATAAACAGCATGGCCATATTCATAACCATTACATTGCCATATTCCACTTTTTAAAAATAAGATAACCAAAAGCATTTAAAAACAATCAGTTATTGTGTCACCTCCCCCAAAATAATATAATGTCACCAAAATAAACTTCTGAAGTTATGTGATAATATGTAATTAAAGGTATAAGACAATTGTACATTTTGATGTTTCATGCTGGTGGAGTTGCTACCATGAAGAGTTTCTCCAAAAAAAAATAGAAGGAGTAAATTAAAACAATAGAGTTTTCTAAAGATAGTTTTTATTTATTTTCTTTTAAAAGACAAATTTAATAAAAATAGGAAAGGACAAGAGTTTTGAAGGTCAAGTTAAGCATTTTTTTTAACAAGGTTATTTTGGCATTACTAAATGGAACAGCCACAGAACTTTGAGCAGCTCTATTAGATTAATGATAGTATCAATGGCAAGAAAAAGTACTATTTGTTAAGCACCTTTCCCCCTCAGTACTTTAATTCTGCTTGAGATAGAGAAAATGGAGATGGAAAGAAAGCCTAATCTAACACTGGTCACTATATATTTTCTTTTTCTCTCTTTTATTTTTTTTTCAAGTCAATGAGAAAGAATCAACAGCAAAAAATAGCCTTTTCTACAGAGTACCACAAAAATCAATGATCAATCTTGCCAGAAGAAATTCAACAACATTTTCAGTACTGTTACAGATTAGACAGACTATATTGATAATAAAAAAACATATGTCTGATCTTTTATATACTCTGAAAGGAAATATCTTTATGATTATATAAGGGCTTCTGACCTACTCATGCCCCTCAGCCAAAAATAATATCTTCCTCCTCTGACCTCTTTAGAATTCTACATTTCAAATAGAAAATGAGAATTTTTAACTAAACATGGAGGATTGAATACATGAGTGTTTTTTCTTGGCTCCTTCCAGAAATCCCATTCAAACAAGAGTAAAGATAAAACCACAATACAAGAGAAGGAGGAAGAAGAAAGAAATCTTGGCATGAAGGAAATATGTAATAGTTCAAAATGGAGTACAAATCAGTGTTAACTAGCAACACAGGGATGGCCTTGTACTGAGTACATGTAGAGGGTTTTCCTAAAGACCAGAAAATAGCTGGTTCTAGCAATGGAGCAAGGTAACTGGTAGAAGCTAGTAAAAACGTAGGATTTATCATCACAAGTTGGGTTGCAAACCTCCAACCTGATTTTAGAAACTAGCATCAAAATTCACTTTAATTTTTAAGTAAAGTTTTAAAAAAATCCCTCCTTTTTCAGAGAAATATTAGAAAGTGAAAAGACCACAGTATCCATCAAATTGAGGAATACTTTAATCAAAATATATTTAGAAAGAAAAACAGGGTATTAAGAAAAGTCAAGTATCCCATATATATAAAATATAGACATTTAAGAGATACGGAACCAAAGTCATTCTCTAATAGTTGGTGTCAAATTAGTTTTTGCCATTTTGTTATTAGCGTAAGTGTTCCAATTCATCTAAAAATGAAGGGATATTTTCCCCCAAGTAAGCTCAAGTCAATCTTTTCGTGAGTTGATTATACAACTGGAAATGATTTAGCAGTGATCTCTCCATGGCTTAAATATATTCTAATACATGACATGCATGAACATTAGAAGATTGATACATTCATTAAAATGAAGAGTATTCATTCTTTAATATTCATTTAAATAAGGGGAAAAAACTTTAGAGGCAAAATGTAGATTAGTTGAAATAGGAAATTGTGTCTAAAAATGCAATACACATTCTTGCCATAAATATCAGACTGAGGCTTCAAACTAACACATGATTAATTTTCTTTGTCAGAAATTACAAAATGCACATTCTTTAGCAGATGCTAATTGTACCAATGGGATTTGTCCAAACTACTCTCATCTGGGATGTGGTTAATTCTTACTAAGTCAGCACATCTATTCTATCTCTGAGGCTTAAGTAGAAAAGTACATCATAAACCTTATTTCAACTCTTACATGAAATGAGGGTAATACATGAGACTGTTAGCTCCATCAGTATCTATCAAGAACAGACTGTGTTACATTACACTGTTCTACACAGTGTGGGAGGTTTCATGGAGTTGAGAAAATGGTTCAAATAATCATAAAACAATTTAAGGGTAAGATAAGAGATGATAGGATGCCATTTTGGGTAGTATGTATTGACAATTAGAGAACAAGAAGCACTCGATAAGTTACCAACTGTACAGTAAATACAAAACATTTAAAATGAATTAGGGAATGGAGATGGAGAGACAAAAAAATGTAAGGCTTAATGTTCAAAGTTTAGTGAACATTGTTAAGAGAACCCAAGGGTTCTTCCTGCTCTAACTAACCTCTGTATATTTATCTGGGATCATGTAGCCTTCAACAATATTAATGACATCATAGAATTACATTACATTTTACACCTTTCAAAGAAATATGATATATGGCTGAGAAGTCAGGGTTTGTATTGTCACTACTGTCCATATGCAGGAACAAGACTCAGTGACATAAGATGACTTTCTCAACACCACCCAAAAGCAAAATGTAAGGCCTCCTAGGTTCTGCTCATGTCATGTCCTTGACACTACTGCATCAAGACATGTGGCCTAATGAGGGCATGTGAGCAAAACATAAAGAAGGAAGGCGACAGAGAGAATGATTTTACAGCATCCAAATGTCAAATGAGCTCATGGGATAATGGCAAAAATTATTTTGAAGAAATTATCTATCATTTGTTCCTCTGAGTTACCAGGAAGGGAGGAGGGGAAAGAACAATGAGGTTGGTTAAAACGAGGTAGTTTCCCTTCTGGTTTAGTGAAGTGACCTGTTTTAAAGGCATGCTTTTAATTAGGCAGGTGTCTCCTGTGTATGGTGGATAGAGAGACCCCACTCCTATGTATACAATGAAAGGAAAAGCTGTAGACAAAAATGGTCACTTGAGGTGTTAATAACTTGCTTGTATTTATAATAAAAATGAAAAGCCACTTAGGAAATGGCCCTACAGTACAGAGAAAATTGTTTGTGGATATACTTCACAGGGAACTCACATACAAGTAGATTGCTCCCTCTAGACCAGACTTTTGCCCTAAGTAAAACCATAGAAAATTTGCATTTATCCTCTTTGTCCGAGGAAGCCAGCTAAACTCATAGGGGGTAAAGTTCCTTTGTAAATGAATAAAATCCCTATTCCAACAGAGACATGCATTTTTAAAATGTAGTCAATGTGGTGGGCCTCTGGGCATGTCCTCTGCCCTAAATTGTCTTGTTTACCCTTTCTTCTGCCTCCCATTTGCTAACAAACAGGATAAATCCATAAAAAATGCAGATCTGCTGTGAAGAATATACCATAGTTCTCTCATGTAGCTTATTGAATCTATGAACTCTAATGGGAGATAAAATGTATTTTTTCGCCAGTAAAAGTCATCAAAAATGACTTGAAGACACACAGGAAACAAATATCTGTGTAAGAAGATAACATATTTATCCAGTCACTTTCTTACCACACCTAAGCTTTCTAGGAGAAGGAAAAGACTGAAAAACTCAAGGATACAACTGGAGGTTACAGAATCCACTGATTAGAATACACAGCATGTCATTTCAGCACTGTTTGCTGCTCTCCACAGTGGTAATGCTTTTCCTTCCACTGAATAGATCCATCTCCAGAGCCCTCTTGGAACTGTCAATATAGTCATTATCAATTATGTAATGCAAGGGGGAGCAAAGATTAATAATTCAAAGCTAAGACATCACCATGATTTATAATCTCACATGTAACTGTCTACAGCTACCAATGGGAACCTGTCATTAAAAGGCATTAACTTGAGAAAATTAGAGTTCTGTATTGATCACCAAACACATATAGTTTATTGTGAAGTGATGCTTTAATTTATATTCCAAGCAAAACTCTAGGTGAATATCAGTTGCATACAGAGGACTGCATCCTGAAGCCATCTGGTTCCACAACATGACAGTAGCTGCAAGTAAGCATCCTTTCCAAATAAGTGCATTCCAGTTGCAATAGACAGAGGTTGAACCCAACACCACTTGTGCAGGGCAACATATGGTTAAGGCACAGTTATTAACCAGAGAGAGATGTTGTTTTTTCCTGAGCATGCAGATCTTAGGCTAGTCAATGACTGGAAGGATGGTCTAAAGGGAATTTCACCTTACTCCATTCCTATCTTTGCATGGGTGAAATGCCTCACAGCTCTTGCTTCCCAACCCTCTCTAGCAATTTGCCTTCCTTAATAAAATTAGAGGGAGTTATTAGCCCAGTCCCTGAGTTTCTGCAAGTGAACACTCTAGGACTGCGACTGTGCTGTGTGATCCCTAGGAGAACTGGCTATGAGGGCGCATTAACTCAGATAATCAGACTATCAGCACCAACCTTCAGAGATAGCACTGGGGAGACCTGAGCTGAGCTTCAGAGAAAGTAAAAGGGCTTTTGCAAACACTGCCTAAGAGTAAGCAAGGCAGAAATCTCATAGCATCTGGGTAACAATGAGTTAACAGTGGTTTTCAAAACTTTATTGCATATCATCATCTGGGGAGATTTTATATAAAATACTGGTATCTGAGCCTCATCCGGAGATTCTAATTTAATTGGTCTGGAATGGGGAAACAGGTAGTAGAAATTTTTTTTACATTCCCTAAGTGATTCCAATGTGCAGCCAATATTAAGAAGCACTGGTTGCAAACTGTTCAACCATATGTGAGTAATTTTAAAATAGAAAGAATGGGACACGTTGAAATGGCTAAGATGTGGTATAAACTAGAAATGATTTATGAAAAATCATGCAGCAACTAGCAAATAAGTATATAACAGAGAAATATAGGTGCAAAATTGTGGCTTGGTTTTTGTATCCATCTTGTCTAGTTGGCTGAAGAGTCTTAAGGGGTTGTGGTTGTATGAGAAAGCACCAGCATACCTCATCTACCTGTACCAGACTTTAACACCAGTGGTCGGGGCATGGATGGGTATCAGGTGAATTTAGTGGTAATTACACATGCCCTTCCTAGCTGTGAAACATAGGGAGGGGTATATAGAATAAACGTGGGATCAGAAGATCAAATTTTTCCATTTTGAGGTTAGAACTGGAAAATCATTCCTCTAAAAATGTCTAAGAAGCCCGAGGGTGTCCAATGCAGGTTTCACAGGGCTGCTCGGGAAATGTTCACTGTGTCCCACCCACCTTTTATCTGTGCACTCAGACCTGAATGCAAACAAAACGGAGAGGGTGATATTAGGAGAGCCTGCAGCCAGATATAGTGCAATGCGATAAAGGGAGATTAAGAGTGTTTTTAAAGGCTTAAAACCTTAGAGATAATCATCTGACAAAGAGCATTCAAAGTGAAGAACAATAGATTAAAAGATAGCTTTGATAATTTTTCATGCTGAGGAAACAAGGAGAACAAAGAAATAAACCATCTAGAAGGAGCCCAAAGATCTCTCTGCTTATGCAATATTCATAACTAAAGAGGAATAAAAAATTATTCTTGACAAATAGGATGATGACAGCTTTGATGTTTCTGTGCAAGTCAAGGTTGAATGAGGAATCTATATATTTTATATATACAAAGAAATGCATAAGTTGGGATAGTCACATTACACAAGGCATTTTTTAACTATCTAGAAATAAATTAAGTCTAGTTTAAATGTTAGTAAACAATTCTGGGTGGCTTTAAGGATGCCTCTGAGCAATATTGGTGGGTTAGTGGTTAGTACCATACAGACTGGTCCCCAAATAATTAAAAACCCTTGAAATGTCCAGTCTTGGCAGAATCTACCAGAATCTGAATCACAGTTGAACTTTTTACCTCCAACCCCATGCTCGTGCATCAGAGAACATCTAGCACTTGCTGAGCCATGGAAAGCAAACAGGTAGCAAAGTTTTCTTCACTTCCTCCCTTTGTGATTATAGCAATTTTATTTTTTTAATACAAAGCCTGTGGAGCCATATTATCCAGGGGGAAATATAATGGAAGCAGAGAAAAGACGTGCCAACACGGCCCCATCAAATAAAGTATTGCCCATCATTTCTTGTGATTAGATTAAAGAAATCTCAGGGCACTTCCAAGCAATTTATAGAAAAACACATTCCTGTTTACCTGGGGAGAAGTGACTCAGGTTACAACTCCCAGATTCTAGTCTTAGTGCCTTAAATTTGATTAATGGGGCATATTGCTTGGTATTAAGTTGCATCAAGCTAAGATGTAATGAGATGTGGTAGTGACAGGGACTTTTCTATTTCAGCAGGCCAGTCCAGAGGGGAGCTCTTGTTTGAAAGGAAATATACTTAGCTTCAATTCCCTTCTAATCCCTTTCCTTGGAACTGGATGCTTATAGTCTTATGAGCTACTTCCATTTTGTGTGTACCTTCCCTTGTCTTCATTGTCAAACAGCACTCCTAGTGGGCACCAAATCCATCAGTCCAAGAAGAAAGGATCTCAGTTTGGATTCTATTACCATCTAGAAAAGCTTCTGAAATCTTAAACTACTTTTTTTGTTTACACAACACCCCCTAAGACTTGACACTCCCACACCCAAAAAAAATCATAGCTAATATTTATTGGACATATTACGTATCAAAAAAGAAGTAAGCCCTTTTTGTTCATCATCTGCCTTTATGGTCATTAGGCCCCTATGATATAGTGTAATAATATGTGTCTATCATATAGATGATAGAATGGAGGTGAGAAATTAAATTATCTTGCCCTAGGTCACCCAGCTACTGAATAATAGATATGGCATTCAACTTTTTCATTCAACACATATTTGTTCAGGATCTACTATGTGCCAAGAAACACTATATTAGGAATAAGAAATACAGCAGTGAGAAAGATACAGTGGTACCCTCATGGAGATTTTGTTATATTGGGGGGAAGGACATCGGGAAGAAAGGAAACACAAGCAAAATATTGACAAAATGTGGTGTCATGAGGTAAAGAATAGCAGGAGGTCCCTCTCTAGAGAAGGAGGTTAAGGAAGGCTTTTTTACAAAGCTGACATTTACCCTGAGTCCTGAAGGACCACCAGCCAGCTATAGAACAAGTTGAGGAGAAGAGAGGTAGAATTGGAACTCAGGGAAAGCATGCCCTGAACCCAAGTTCCTAATCATTGTGCCACATCTACTGGTTGACCTCCTCCAGAGCAACTGGAGGCATTAGTTTTTCTCAACCCATTCTAACAAATCCTCTATCCCCCACTCCACATTCAAATGTTACTATCTCTTTTTCTTCCTACATTTATATCTCTTCTGTCTAAGGAGAAGAGGTATCTGTTGCCAATTTCCAATTTGTCTCCCTAGGGGATCCACTTAGGCTCACACCCCTGGGGTCTAACTCCTTTGCCTGCTTTTCAGTCTTCTACATCTCCATCATCTCCTTTTCTCTTGATTCCTTTCTTGCAGTGTACAAACACACACAAGTTTCTCTTGCCTGGAAGTAGCTCTCTTGCCACTATCCTTGAAAATAATCATTTATCATCTCTTTCTCCCCTTTCTCAGTTCTCAAGCACTCCATGGACACTGTGAACTGGTTTAGCCTCCTTTAACTGAAGAAGTGTAGTGGAATGAAGAGAACAGACTTCAGCTTCAAACAGAAATGGACTAGAGATCTAAGTCCCAATCTTTATCTCTGTGACCCTAGGAAAGATACTCTTCTAAACTTGAGTTTATTCACCTATAAAATGAAGACAATGATAATAATACCTGCCTGACAGATTATAGGAAGAATTAAAAGAGACAATACATAGAAAACACAGCACATGACATCATACAGGAAAAGAGTACAAGTGTTAAGTCATTATTTAAATCATTGTGTACACTGTACCAGCAAAAGGTACTAGTGACCAATTGATTGCCAAATCCATTGGGATGTTTCAGACCAAGTTTTTCTGTAACTTGCTTTTTATGTTTGACATTATTGAACCCTCCTTTCACCTTAAAATTCTCTCCTGCATTGACCTCCAATAACACCATTTTATCCTGGTTCTCATTCTCTTCCTCACTATCATTCTCATCCCATGACTATTCCTTCTTAGTATGCTGTGCAGATTCTTCCTCTTGTTGCCTTGGAACACTTCTCTGGACATTCTAGGCATCCTTCCTGGTCATTCACATGGCCTCAGTTGCCATCTATATACTATGGAGTCTTAAACTAACTTTCTACTGATAGTTGCTCCATGAACTCTAGATGTATATATGTATTCAACCGCGTAAGGACTTATGCACCTCTGCATCCTACAGAAACGTCAATGTCAACACTGAGACAACTGTTTCTCTTCTTTTGGTTCCCTGCCTACCTCATTTTGTGTTACCAAGATCCACCTGATTTCTGAACTGACAGCAAATTCTTTAGTCAAGTCAACTATCTTGATATTTTTACCCTGTGATGGTTAATTTTACGTGTCAACTTGGCTGGATCATTGTACCCAACACGAGTCTAATTGTTGCTGTGAAAATATTTTTTAGATGTGATTAGCATTTAAATCAATAGTTTTGAGTAAAACAAATTACCCTCTATAGTGTGAGTGGACCTCATCCAATTCATTGAATGCCTTAAGAGAAAACACTGAGGTTCCCCCAAAGAAGGAATTCTGCGTGCAGACTGCCTTCGACTCACACTGTAGCATTAATTCTCCCTGCATAGCCAGCCTACTGGCTTGCCCTAAAAAATTCAAATTTACCAGGCCCCACAATCACAATCATGAGAGCCAGTTCCTTAAAATAAATCCTTTCTCTCACTCTATATTTTTCTCCTATTGGTTCCTTTTCTCTGAGGAGCTCTGACTGATGCATACCTTATATGTTTTCCTGTATCATTAGAAACATACTGTTAGCACTCTACCAGCTTAACTTCCTTTTGTGCATTTCTATTATTTATTTTTGTATAAATAGATGCCTTATATGCAATTGATAACCTACTCTATCTAGATAAATGGTGTCTAGGATTGGGTTAAATCATGTTAGGTTCTTTAGTTCTTAGAAAAAAAGCATCTTTCCTCTTTTCTCTTTCCCACTTCCCTTCTTCATCAGCCTCCCATTACACGAGCCCCACCACCCTCCTCTCCAGCTTAGAAACTGATGTCAACCATCTTACTCACCCTAGTGGTTGGCAAGAATTTACAATCCAAGTACTTGGAGCTCCTTAGAAAAACAAATTTAATTGCTATCTTGAGATCCAGGTGGTAGAAAAAACTTAAAAACTAATAAATGACGATTTTGTGTCCTTTTTTCCTCTCATACTTCTACTTGATTATTATGTCCAAAATTGATTAATTTATTATCTATAATTGCTCTCAAGCTATAAATTGAGAATTGCAAAAGCTTTTCATGTCACCAGCTTCTCAGAAACAAGGAACAAATACCTGATTAGGAGAGAAATCCCTAAGGAATTAATTAACTCAGCAAAAATATCTACAGCACTGGGTAAAAATTCAATGATGGACTGAAGGTTGAGTTCATTCCCTATGTGCCACTGGCTAAAAAAATTCAATTAATCTAGTATAGTAACCAAATATTTAGGATGCAAAAAGAAAACAAAAAGATTTTGTTTGTTCATTTGTTTTTTGGCCTCGCAACGAAAATTACAGCTCTTCTTCCATCTTCCATTTGAAAAAGTATTATCTAAAAAGTGCTTTACAATGAGTAGGTCACTATTCATGTTAAACTTGGTGCCTTGAGATGATATTCAGTGATTCCACTCACATTTGCTAAATTGCCAGAACTTTAATAAACACATGTGCTTTGGATGTCTAGTTCCTGGTTTCTGGGGATTACAGTGTTTCCCTGGGCTGGCCAGCCTTCTATCTTGGACAAAGCTGTGTGACTATTTACTCAAGTGACTTATCTCAGGAGCTTTAAACATTTCCCTGTATTTCATGTCCTGCTCCTCTGAATGTCTGGACTGGGGAAATTAATATTCAAAGGGAGTGGAGGAAATTTTTCATATAAAAAGATAAATAATATGATATCACCTATAAGTCTAGGGGGAGCAATACAAATTTAGTCTCCACAGAGACTACCTCTTCTTTCTCATTTCTCTATTTATGTGGGTTATTTTTAAAGACATTTCCTTTTATTATTCATCATTTTATAAATGGCAAGTACTTATCTTATGTCCGTACCTATTTCCCTCCTTCAATAATATTTTTATTTGGCAATGTGCAAGATATCAACATAAAAATATAAAAATAAAATAAAACCTTAACATTTCTGAAAAGTCCAGTGATTTAATGGAATGTCCATTTCTGTAGTACACACATTGTCAGGGAAACTTGTTTTAGACGAAGGGTTCATTTATTCTTACTGGTGAAGTATCACTGCAACTTTGAAAAACATAATATGCATTGTAACTTTGCAAATGTATACTATCTTTACAGATAATATGCACCATGAAAGGAAACATAAAAGAAGTAGATGCATGGGGGTGTTTTAAAATCAACTTGGGATGATTTAGATGTGGTTTACTCTGAAGCCAGAGGAATGGATGAAACAATCTTCTAATTTACCCTTCTTGTTCTACAATTGTAAGACAGAAGAAAATCTATTCTGATAACAGAAATGGCATTCTCTTGAGTAGGATGCTTGCCAAAGGGAAGAAAGGCATGTTTTGATGTTGTTGCACTAAAATTTACATGTTTTGCTCTAACTTTAAAATCTTAACAGATATTTCATTAAAATTATGATTTAATTATTCATTAGGCATAACACGCTTAACATTTCAATAATTAACTGCTGGAATAGTAGAAGAGAAAATCCAATTTGTTTATTTCCCCTTTTAAAATATCTAATTGTTCTTGTCATCATCTCTATCTACTTCGTAAAGTCCCAGTGACTAGAAAACATCAGAAATCATTTAAAAATTGAGTCCCAAAATGAAGATTTCCACTTCTTTCTTTTTGTCTTATCAATGGGTTTCAGCCACAGACAAGTTCGCTATGGATTTAGTGAGACTGAAAAAATGATAGTGAAACATTCTTGGGGTGAAAGGATTTATACCCAAGTTTATTTCCACGATGGTAGATTAATCACTAGAACCTCGACCACGTCAGAGCAAGTCTGCCTGCAGCAAGCTGGTCTCTGCCTCTGGGCCTCTCTGCCCCCAACAGCATCTCAGCCTCTGTCCTCAGCATTGCCACTGCCCCAGTCTCTGCTTTCCTACAGCGTTGCAGCCCTGTAGCCATGCAGTATGCAGCCTAGAGCACTGGGCAGAGCACTTTATATAGAGTAAATAGCAATGTATTGCCCATACCAGGGCACTGCAAGCAGACCAGGGCCAGGTGAGAATCCTGGCCATAGGAACCTTTACTTTCTCCACACTCCATCCCTCCAGGATTCTTGCCTCTCAATCTGTGCACCTTCAGTCTTCTGCAGTGGTCTCTTCTCCAGCCTTTCCAGCAGAAGTCTTGCAGACATACAGGCCAGTCTTGCTGTTTAGTCTCTGGCATCTGCTTCTTTGCCCTCAACGGCCAGAACTGCTGCTCCGGTTTCAATTGTTGCCACAGCTCCAGTAAGATTCTGTTTGACTTTCTATCCAATTTCTCTCTGTGTGTTCCTGCCTTTATCAAATCAACCCACATCTGGCCCCCATTACCTTCAACGGAGCCTTTAAATTCCTCCTTCAAGTAACAGACCGTATTTCCTTCTGTGCTTTTATTGCTTTAGCCTGAGTATAGGAGTGGAACATTGAGTGCTCCACAACCTGGGGAGGGGGCTGCACCTCTCCAAGAGGAACCCATGGTTGCTGAGTCTTTATTTTCTTTCAGACTTTCTGCCAGCTTTAAACCAGGTGGGGCCTCGACCGAGGAGGGGCTGATGCCTCCGGCACTGGCAGGGCCTCCACCCCAACCTGTTCATCAAACCTTGGCTCCTCCTTCATTTCTGGGGCTGATGGCACCAGTATCCTTCACCGGCCCTACAGCACCTGGTCACCTGCACTCCTGGGCTGCTACTCGTGCTGCATCTTCTCGGGTTGCTGTTTCTCTTGCTACTATGACATCCTTTACCTTTTCCACAGCACCTCATAATGATGCCATTTCAGTCATCAACAAAATTTTTACCTCCTCTAGGACACCTCACAGCTCGTGTTCTTGTGCTGCCTCTTTCTCGTGCTTCCTGCAGGAGGATGTCTTTCTCCTTTATGGCCTCAGTACTGTGAGAAAATAACACCCCACAGTTCCCGCAGCCTCATGGGAATTCTGTTTCTTTAAGGAATTCCCTATTTTGCTGAGGGCCAACTTTACTGCCTCAGGTGTTGCCTCCACCTCTTCCCAGTCCTAGGTGGGGCCCAGTTCTCTAGGAGGCAAGTCACCTCAGACCACATGTCCATTGGGGGACACTTGAATGTCTCCCCATCTATAGGCACAGCCCGCTGAAACACTCCTCCCATGAGGGCATGTTGTTCCTTCTTTGGTCTACAGTGAATCCTGCTGACATTGCCAATTATCTTGCCAATGGGTTTCAGCCCCAGACAAGTTCACTATGGATTCAATGAGACCAAAAAAATGACAGTGGAATGTTCTTGGGGTGAAAGGTTTATACTCAAGTTTATTCCCATGGTGGCAGGTCAATCATTAGAATCCTGACCACCTCAGAGCAAGTCTACCTGCAGCAAGCAGTTCTGGGCCTCTCCGCCCCACAGCCGTCTCAGTCTCTGTCCTCAGCACTGCCACCACTCCAGTCTCTGCTCTCCTGCAGCTGTGCAGCTGTGCAGCCCAGAGCACTGGGCAGAGCTCTTTGTATAGAGTCAATAACAACATATTACCCACACATGTGTAGTGAACAAGTGGACCAGGGCTAGGTGAGAATCCTCCCCATAGGAACATTGAATTTCTCCACACTTTAAATCACCTTTGAATGCCAGCAAGAATTTTTTCTAGTCATTCTCTCTGTCTCTGTGTCTCTCTCTTCCTCCCCACCCCTCCTTCCTTCTTCCCTCTTCCTCTCTCCCAACAGAGTATGTAGGGCTTTGGAAGATTCAAAACAGATTAAATAGTTTGACAATACAAGACACTAGTAATAAAAACAAGTATACATTTCCCTGACAGTTTTGATGTACATAAAAATTGGAAAATTCATACACACAGACACACATAGAGTTTATGTCACCAAGTAATGCTACCTCAACAACTAGAAATTTTTTTTGAGCCAATATAAAGCTTTTTAAAATAATATAAGAACTCTCCTATGTATCTCTGTAGCTTACCAGCCTTCAAGCAGAGCTCTCCACAGTAAATATGATTCAAAAGCTCAATCATTAATTCTATTTAGCCTTAATGTGTCATAAGGCTAAGGAAAGCAGGGCCATTTTCCTCTCTGCTGGGGCACAAAAAGTGTATTAACTATTCCAGCCAGTACTGTGAATGATTTATTAATTCAATTTTGGAAAGTGAGACTGTCAGATCATATAAGTGCATATTATAAACAGACAATCAGTCTGAAGATTCTTATTTTTTCTCTTAGCTAAAGGGCTGACAGTGTACTTTACTGCTGAGAACACTCCACCCCCTCACAACTCATCTCTCTAAGCCCCCAAACATAAACACACACTACTCAAATAATCTAGGGATGGCCAATAATATCCTCCCATACTTGAAACAGTAGAAATAACTCTGAATATAAATTTGAAGCACCTGAAATGAAATGAAGGAATTTTTCCAGACACAAACCTAAAACTTACTGTGTCTATTCTGATGTGGTGAAAAGAACATTAGTGAAGATCCAGTGAGCAGGATTCTAGACCAGGATCTTCCATGAAGCATGAATGACCTTGGGCAAGTCACTTCACCTGTGTCCTTTCCTACATAAGGGAAGACTAAGTGATCTCTACCATCTTTAACTTTCTGTGAAGCTATGTTGAGACATGAGGGAAACAGGATGACATAACAATTGTCTCAGCTAGACTCAGCCATACAATTCTTCATGTGATTCTCTTCCATGTGGGTTGACTTAGTACCTGAGAGACTCTCAATGTTCAGCCCATTCCTTCTGAATAATACACCACGGGGCAAATTTACATTTTTTAATCTGAGAATCCTGCTATAGAGGCAACATCAGAAAGTGAGTGTGCATGTATGTGTGTGCATCCTTAGGTTAATTTCCCAGCATTTACTAACCTCCCAACAAAATTCTTAACCAAGTGTCTTTATTCATAGAATTGCTAGTGTTTTGGGGTTCTGAAACCATTTTTATTACCTCTTTCTGAAAGATCATGAATCCCTTCTGCACTTCCTTTTTACATACAGAGAAGCTTGGTTTTATTCACATGAGAACTCTGAGAATTAAAATACAGAGATAATTTTAATTATGTGATGGTGATTCATTTCCTAAGATATTCAATGTATTATAAATATGAGTGAAATCAAGGGATAGTTTTCAAGATCAGAGAGCTGTTTGTAATTTTGCATTATACTGAAAGTACACTCACCTGTTTCCTAGCCAAATTATGCTCAATGGGAAATGTTTATTCCTTGTTCCTAAAACTTTTATGGGGAATTTGCCTGGTTTTGTCTCAGACAAAAACCTCAGGTGTAAAGCAGTTAAAGGTATGATAGGAAGGAGGGGTGCAAAGGAAGGGGGAAGAATCAAACTTGATTTTATGAAAGTAAAAAAAAAGGCTTAATATTAAAAGAAGTTTGGTCATCTTTAATTCTTTTAATTTATTCTTAGCAAAAGTCTTACCATGATGCTTTATGTGCAAGGGATATTCTTTTTCTCTTCCATTTTTTAAAATTAAAGAATCATTGATATACAATCTTATGTTGGTTTCACATATATAACACTGTGGTTCAATAGTTATCCATATTATTAAATCCTCACCCTCCTCTAATGCAGTTACTATCTATCAACATGGTTAAGATATTACAGAATCATTGACTATATTCTCCATGCTGTATTACAATCCCTGTGACCAACTTACATTGTGATTGTGAATTATTGTGCCCCTTTATCCCCTTCACCCTCCCCTGCAACACCTGCCCCAACCCCTCCTGCTGGGTAACCACTAGTATTTCAGTGTCTATGAATCTACTGCTATTTTGTTCCTTCTGTTTTGCTTTATTTTTATACTCCACAGATAAGTGAAATCATATGGTATTTGTCTTTTTCCACCTGACTTATTTCACTGAACATAATACCCCCTAAATCCATCCATGTTATTGCAAATGGAAGGATTTCTTTTCTTTTTATGGCTGAATAATACTCCATTGCATATATGTACCACATCTTCTTTATCCATCCATCTATTGATGGACACTTAGGTTGCTTCTATATCTTGGCTATTGCAAATAGTGCAGCGATAAACATAGGGGAGCATATGTCTTTTAGAATCAGGGATTTTGTTTTCTTCAGGTAAATTCCTAGGAGTGGAACTACTGGGTCAAATGGTATTTCTATTTTTAGTTTTGAGGAATGCTTTCCTCAAGGGTTGCACCAATTTACATTCCCACCAACAGTGTAGGAAGGTTCCCATTTCTCCACATCCTTGCCAGTATTTGTTATTTCTGTGGAAGGGATATTTCTTCTAAATTTATGGAAAATTAAGGTGTAAAATTATGTTCTACAATATCTACTAACAGTTTTCTGCCTGAGGCACTCTTTATAGGTTTCACCCTTAAAACTACTTATGTATCATGTCCCAAATATTGCAAATGCCTATGAGATTGTCAGTTTAAATATGACCATGGCCTCCTTCACTTACAACACAGGAGCTATATTAGAATTTAATTTCTTAAATTAAAATGCAAGATTTTTCACTTTGTTTTATTCTTTGCCTTTTAAAATACAGGCTGTATTAAATGGCATATTATATTCATACCTTTTATGGGGTAAATTGCATCTCCCAAATAATTCATATGTTGAAATTCTAACTCCCAGTACCTATGAATGTGACTTTATTTGGAAATAAGGGATTTTGCAGATGAAGTTAAGATGAGGTCATTAGGGTGGACCCTCATCCAGTATGACTGTGTCCTTATAAAAGGGGAAATTGACAGACATGCACACAGGAAGAATGTCATGTGAAGATGAAGGCAGAGGTGGGGTGATGTATCTACAAGCCAGGGAACGTTTGCTAGCAAACAGCCAGAAGCTAGCAAGGAGGCCTGGGACAGATTCTCCCTCACAGCCCTCAGAGGAACCAACCTGCTGACACCTTGATCTCAGACTTTCAACCTTTGGAACTACGAGACAATAAATTTCTGTTGTTTAAGCCTCCCAGTTTATAGGACTTAACTTGCAGTAGCTCTAGGAAATGAATACAAGGCCTGTGTTTATCTGAATGTGTATTTGTTTTTCATTCAAACATGAGAAAGTTTCAAATGCTCAAAATGGAAACGTAGTTTTGACCTCACTAATTAGCTGCACTTCATTTGGAATGGAGGCATGTTTCCTCCATGGTCGGCTGCTTTTACCATTGCTCCTGTTGCTTTACATTCAGCCTATTAGATCACAGCAAAAGCATTGTGTCCATGGCCTTTAACCAAAAAATTTGAATAAACTGTTAATTAGAAATAAATAGATCTCTTCCAGCCCATTTTCCTTTTTCTCTTTTTCACTTCTTCCCCTCTCTTTCTCTTTTGATGTTAACTCTTCATATTCTTTCTGTATAAACAAGATGTTGGCAATTTGCTTCAGAAGAAATTAGCCCCCCTGTCTCCTAGGCAGCTGGTCAGACTTACTTAGACTTACTGCAACTCTCTGCCAGGCCTTGTGTACAGAATACAAAATGGAGTGAGCAGAAGGGTGGAAGGAGGCTGCTGAGCTGATTTCAACTCTTTATTTAAGTCTTTCAAACTATGGAGGTTAGACTTCCTGAATGCCTTGAATCTTCCTCCAGACTGCCAGTTGTTTCAGAGCATATAAAATAACAAGCCCTCAGGTTACCTGTATTCTGTTCTCTGTTATTTCCTAAGAGACCTAATGGGTGATTCTATAATAATACCATTGCAGACATTTTTCTATTTCCCAGGCAGAAATAGATAATTAAACACATGTTTCTATCATTATTCTCTATTTATATGGGGCTGTGAGTAGTGAATTAATATCTCCAAAGATCCCACTCATAATAAAGAGAAACTGGATAAGAACTGATTTGTATCTACTTCTACTGTGCCTAAATTGCTGTGTTTTTCTATTTGCTTTTCAGTCTCAGACAGGAGTAGTCCAAGAAAAGCAAATAAAAAGTTGGAAAATGAGAGGATTTTTTCCCCCAATGTCTATGCTTCCAGGACATTGATACACTATTATGGACAGATTTGGATGAGTTTTGAGAGCCTGCTTCATAATCTGTCTGCTGCCACCCAAAGAGAAAAATCCCACAAACCAATAATGCATTTTGATTCTCATCTAAACCTACTGGGTCAGCAAAACTGAACTGTAAATTTCCCTACAACTGCTTCTCAGGAGATTTCCAGTATTTCTGAATGGGTGAGAAATCAGTGAAAACGGCCTCTCTCTTGCCATATTTTGGCATTTGGGCTACAAAAAAGGAAAAAAGCCATAGATTTATAGGCAGCTCTTACCACCATTTTCCATGAAGCTGTACTGGGCCTCAGAACCTCATTACATGGGGCTTCTGGGGCTTGGCCTTATTGCTTGTGAACCATCAGTGAGCTATGGGAACTGGGTTCCATCTCCCAGGGTTTCCATATGAATGGAGGGCATGGAAGATGTGGCATTAACTCACTTCCCAAGAAAGCAAGACCCATTTAGCAATTTTGGTATAACTATAAACTTGACTTGCTAAAGAGAAAACATGAATGTGCAGGTTATTGTGTCTCCTGTAAGATTTTTCACCCTTAGGAAGCTTGCTAGAATCACTTTCCTGTAAAGAATAAGTGATAAGAGTGAAGTTTCCCACTAGTATTTACTCCCCAAGACACCATGGAGCTAGGATTGTGGAGGGGTCACAGGTTTTCATAATACATCTTTGGGACAGAGCCCCACCCCCTATACATAGAAAAATATTTTTTGTGGGTCCTCTATCTATATAAAAATTTTGAGTCACCCCAAATATCTATATCACCTCCTTCCTGAGAAAGAAATTAGGTGACTACAATGAGACTGATGGACTGTCCAGTCTGTCCTCCAGGAGATGACCTCTATGTGATTACACAAAGCTAAGGGATCTTCTAGGCAACTGGTTGACCCCACTGATCAGGGAGGATTGGAGAACAACCCACCTAGAAGGAGTTTAGGTCCTTGGTACCTTGCCTGGAAAGTGCTGCTGCCTTGATAGGTAGAGCCTTAGCAGGGGCACTTAGAAAATTTGAAGTTAAATGCTCTAGAGAGGATGAAGGAGTCAGGAGGCCTCTCTGCACAGTCCAGTATTAGGCCCACTTGCCCACATCTAACAGATTAATCTATTGAAATCATGTGATTCAAAAGTGTGATGACCAAAAGAGAATTTTACAGAGTCTTTGACTGATATTTAAGCAGTTATCATATACAGGGAAGATCACTTTTATTTGATAAAATACTTTATCTGAGTTTTTTTCAGATATTTAAATAGCCATGCTTTTGTACACACACACAACTTTCTATTTGAGAAAATAACTATTTGCATAAATGACATTATATTATTAGACCATTTTCAATATGTGTTTCACAAAGTAGAAATGAAATGGCTAAATTATATCAAATATTTGAACAACATATGTTGATATATAAAGTGTTGTTGGAAAATGGGCTATTTTTACATAAATTCAAAAATGTTGCAGTGATTATTGGTGTTGCTACAGTTTCCAAATTGTTTTATAATATTACATGGTTAAGTTTCAGTCTTCATATAAATTTCTTTGCTTGTCCATTCTTAAGGAGAGAGAAAATGAAAAGAACTTACATTTTTAGCGCTATGGTCAGCTAATATAAAGCAATATGCAAGGTTAGAAAATATATTATAGAAATCTTTCTAAATATATATTTGAGGAATAAGGGCATAAAGGAAAAGGCTAAATAAGGAAGACACTGAAGAACAGACTGTAAACAGGAACCTGATAATTCTGCTTGGGTCAGAGAGAGGACAAGAGCAGGCTCAGGAACAAAAGGACTTGGATTTTAGTGACAACAGTGTCAAAAATTTTTTTGAGATTGGGCAAGGCAAAATAAGAACTGAAACTCTCCTCCCTCCAAACCCAGGACTGAAGGACTATATTGTCAATGAGATGATGAACTATAAAAAGCATACACATACTCACCAGCACAGAAAACTATAAACAAGATTTCCTGTCTTGGGCTGGCCACGGGGTATAAAAACAAAACAATATTCCATGCTTCTCGGCTTCCCTAAGTGTGGGTGTGGCAGGCCTCAGTGCAGCCCAGCCAGGATGGCACCCTCTGGAGGACACAGACAGCAAACATTGGTGGCTTCCATGTAATACCATCTCCACTGGTGCACAGTGTCCAGGCTCTGGGGGCATAACTGCCTCTGACTAGATTTCAAAGGACAGGACCTGTGTCTATTGGGATGGGGCCCAGGCAGAGAGCTGTCACAGGAACTGGCCATCAAAAACTGTGGGGAGGGGACATGCTTAGAGCCTTGGGGGCTAATCACTGCCTGGAAAAACTGCAGGGGCAGGAATCTGCTTTACTGGGTCCTGGAGTTGCGACACTTGCCCTGGCATTTCCAGAAAGCAGAACCTCAGCCTAAGTATGTCCAGAAGGGAGAACCCCTGCCCCTGTGGGCCTGGGGGGCAGAACACCAAACCATAGAAGATTATTCTGGAGCCCTAGCATTTAATGGTGTTTGCCCTGTAGGGTTTAGAACTCACTGCAGACCTGTCACTCCTTTCTTCTTTGCTAGTTCTCCCTTTGGAAATGGAAATATACCTCCTATGCCTGTCCCACCATTGTATTTGGAAGCACATAACTTGTTTGATTTCACAGCAAAAGAGCAATATGCTTCACATTGAATCGTATCTTGAGTCTCACTCATATCTGATGTAGTTGATGAGACTTTGGATTTAGACTTTAAGTTAATGCTGAAATGGGTTAAGACTTTTGAGGCTGTTGTGATGAAATGAATGAATGTATTTTGCATGCAAGCAGGACCTAAATTTTGGGGGACCAATTGTGTAATGCTATAGACTGAATGTTTGTGTTCCACAAAATTCATATATTCACCCCAGTGTGATGTTATTAGAAGATGGCCTTTGGCAGGTAATTAGGGCATCAGGGTAGAGCTCTCATGAATGATATTAATGTCCTTATAAAAGAGACCCCAGAGAGTTCCCTCATCTCTTCTGCTCTGTGAGGATGCAGAGAGAAGATGACTGCTTATGAAAATCAGAAAGGGCTCTCACCAGATACCAAAGCTGCTGGCTCCTTGATCTTCGACTTTGCAGCCTCAACATCTGTGAGAAATCAATTTTTGTTGTTTATAAGCCACCCAGGCTATGGCACTTTTGTTATAGCCACCCGAATGGACTAAGACAGTAACTTAGGTCATAGATGCACTGAACTCAATTTTATTTTAATATAATCTATGAATATAATGCAACTCACAATTCCAATAGAATTTTTCATGGAATTTGACTAACTATAAACCAAGAATAAATAATGACATGATAATCCTGGCAGTTTTGAATAATAAGCCAGAAGAACTTATCTAATAAGATATCAAATTATCATAAAACTATGTTAAGACAATGTAGAATCAGCATAGGGATATAGACAGAGACTAATGGAGAAGAATAGAGAACTGAGATTCAGACCCATACAAATAAGGAAATAATGGTGAAAAGACAGCTATTCAACAAAATGTACTGAGATATTTAGTTACACATGAAAAAAATTGGATTATTTTGTCATACCATAAATATATGTAAAATTAAGCCTTAATTTTGAAATGCAAAAGTTTTAGAAGGAAATATTGGAGACTAATGCTCATGTGAGGAAAGGAAACTGCTCCATTTCCCTTTCCTCTAAAATCCTCCGTTTACTGCCAACAAATTGATCATCTTCTACCTCCACTGTTCTTATCAAACAAGCAAGCCCTGGACTCTAAGGCTCCTCTGTTTTATCTGCTCATTCCTTTTGTATAGAGAATAGTGTATTTATATACTTTCTCATGCTCTATTTTACATCCTCAAAATATTAATATCCTATTTTCCGTCCACACATCCATTACAAAATTTGATGACAAAGAACCTTCCTTAATTTCCTTGCTATCTAAGCAGTATAAAGTTATAAGTAGAATTCCCCATAGGAACTTCGAAAGAAAAAAAGGTTCCCTGACCAAAAAAAACAGAAAACAGAAAATTGAGCTACTTTTAAAAACAGACTTATGGTAAGACAAAAACAGTTGCACATAAGCACTGCATTCTAGTTGATAAATCATTGCCCATGGGAACACAGATTAAGAATTCTGGAATCACTATATATGTATACAATAATCGAACAATTAGGTCAATGTGTGGTGGATGAGGGGATCCAGGTTTCTTACTATTTGAGTTGGAGTTTTCCAATAAACAAGGGGATGAGGCTAGAACAATCTGCATAATAATGGGTTAGAATTGGAGACATCAGCAAGAACTCATGTTTAGCTTAATATACGTAGAGATGATTCCACACAGAAATGTTTATAAATATGTGTGTATGTACACATTAGTATACACACATTTATTTCCTTGCCTCATCAGCAGAGGGACTCTAAAAGCAACAACATCCCAGTAGCAATGAATACCCAGCTACCAGATCTTGGTTTCTAATACTGTTCTCCGATAAAAGGAAACAGGTCTCCTCAGAGAAGTGGCTTATTTTAAGATTGGAGCAGAAAATTTACAATATGAGCCTAGAACATCTTACTGTGCCAGAAAGCAGGGAAGCACTAAAAAAAAAAAACCCAAAAAATCCACAATGATAGTAGTATGTCAAATGGACACAAAAGCTGTAAGATCTCTAAGATCTTGCAGTGGCCAAAGCTGAAAATATTTAAGTAACAAAATAAATAAATTGTTAATGTATCACAACTCAAATAAAAAATAAATACCCTTGAGTTCATGCTTATATAAATGATTAAATAAATAAATAAATGAGGGAAACAAATCTCCCATGCAGAATTCCAAATAATTTACTCCACCCTCAAGGAGGAAACATAATTCCCCACTCTTTAAGTGTGCTCTGCACTTCCAAATAATACAGTAAGGAAAAGGGGGGAGGGAAAAGTCTTACAAGATTAAACTACAACTTTTTAAGCTCAGTTATGTGATTCTTTCCCCATATTTCCTGAGAGTGAGAAGTAAGATTTATGAATAAAATAATATAACCACTTAAACTTGTAAACGATTTTTGTTATTGGTAATTGTGTTTGTTCACTTAACGTATAAAATATGTTTCGTAAGAACTGAATTTTCTCCCTTAAGCTGCCAAATAAATTTGCTAGCCTTACAGTAATTTACCTTCTAGTCTACATATTGTGAGGATTCTCTCGTTAACCAAAACAAATAAGCCAGCAAACAAACCATTGGGTCTGGTTTTCTCCTTGCAGAATTGCAAACTGTAACCAATTCAAATCCAGATGCAACAGTTATGTTTCTTTTCACAAAGGAGAAAAGAAAAAATCTTCAATTCATTGAAGCTTATTATGAGCCAACCACTGTTCTAAGCATTTTATTGTTATTTTTAAACTTAATCTTCACAGCAACCCTATTAAGCAGGTTCAATAATGATTCCTATTTAAAAGTAAGTAAATCAAGAAACAGAAAGTGTAAGTAACATGTTCCAAGTCACACATCCAGTAAACGATAGGATTCAGAACCAGACATTCTGATTCTAGAGTATAAGTGCTTCACCAGTGTATGGAAAACTACTTTGGGCCTCATCCAATGGGTAATTAATGATGAGAAAATTACATGGAACAAAAATAGTCTAATTGAAATTAAATTCATGATCTTCCTTGCTTTCCCTTCCTCAAGTAAACATATCTCTTATCACTGCAATCCTGAACATACATCAACATGATGAAAAATATAGTAATGAATATTATAAACATGGGTAATTTGCTATTGACACATTTCTGATGATTAATCAAGACACTTAAAAATAGATGTCCTCTTCCTCCTGATATCCCATGAGGTATTGCCAGACTGATTCTCTTAGGGCAATCACATCAGTGCCTTATGCAAATGCTGCAGCCTCCTCAACTTACTGAAGGACTTTTGAACAGAGGTCAGGATTCTTTGCTTAGGATTTAAGGTGCCCATATACTGGCCAAATCGGCCTCTTCACTAATCACTTATTTGTAAATCATCCAATCAGCAATCCAAACTGGTAGTCACTCTTCAGATATGCTTTTCAATCTCCCATTCCTACTCCATTGCTTGTGACATACCCTCTGCCCAAAATATCTCCTCCCGATTTCCATTTGAAGAGGTACAACCAGCCTTCAGCATCCAGTCAGATTTCATGGAGCCTGATGTGGTGTCTGAAATCAGAAGCAGTTTCGATTACCTCATAGAACTGTGTTCATGCTTATTTTATGTTACTTCCATTTTATGTAAAGATGACATGTACAAATCACCCTCCTGAAGATAAGCTCTTCAAAATAAGGAATTGTGACTTCCTATATCCTGTAGCACTATCTTAGTTCACACTACAAATCACACCTAAGTTCACTACCTTACACGTTATAATTGCTCTATAAATATCTGTGAGGCAATGAATGAACTATTATAGCTGGATGCACTATCATTCTCATCTCTATTTATTTGATGAATCATACTGTATTAGGGGCTCTGGGGAATGAGTGAGGAAGAGAGAATAAAGAAATTGCTCACTGTCTTCCTATGTTTTATATATCAGTAATAATCTTTCTTGATAAAAACTATTTTGAAATTAGCTATTAATATTACTCATAGTTGTCGATGTCATTAATTCCTGATGTGGAAATAAGAAAATATGTGAATATAAATTGAAGATAAGTAAGTCTTCATGTAAATAAAAGGTAAAATATAACTCAAGGACTAACATATTAGCAAGGGAGAAATAATGTAATCTAAAGTTGTAGTAGGGTTTTATCTTAGGTAGTTTTCATAGTACATATTAATATTGGAGGTGTCTCAGCCAGGATATAATAAGCACACTAGTTTTATCTCATTAGAGCATGTGATATTATCTATTGTTATTGTTGTTTCAATTTAAAATTCAGATAGATTGTTTTGAGCAGTAAATTCCTTAGCAGACTTTTTTTAATCTTACAAATATTTCATGTTTATAGTGGAAAATCTAGAAAATGTGAACAAACATAGAGTACAAGAAAAGTATTATTAGGGTTATTACACAAAAAGAATGGCCAGGCACATTTTATTGTACATTCTTACATTATGTATGTATTGTGTATCTGATGTATGCAAAACTAGGATCACACTACAGATACAGTTTTGTGGACTGTTTTTCTGATATAACACATGAACATTTTCTCATATTGATAAATTCAGATTGACACTATAATCTTAGTGGCAAAATAGTCACTTAATCCCTTTTTTACACTTAGGCTCATAGTTTTAAATGTTATAAACAACGCTGCAATGAACATCCTTTACATGTATGTACTTTGCATATTTGTCCAAATGTCTCCTTAAGAAAAATAACTTGATGTGGAATTGATGTTTGCCTATATATGAGTGTTTTCACAATATTTGAAACATTGTCAAAGCTCTTTGAAAAACTGCACTAATTTAACACCTGCTAACAGGTATAAAACTGTCCACTTGCTTCTTTACTAACACTAGGTAGTAACTCTAAATTTAATATGTGCTTATTGAAAGAAGAAAATAATCTCTCATAGCTATTTTAATTTGGGCACAGCTCTTTGGCCAATTTAATATCATGAATGCTTCTAATTATGAGAGGCATGACCTGAATCAAACCCTTCAGCACCCAAGTAGTAGGAACTATTGCCAAGTGCCATTTTCATACTTCAACCCAGACTACAATTAACCTTACTAAAAAAGATGCCCTATTTCATTTAAATCAAATAACAACAAAACTAAGCCATGAGTTGGAGACTTGCCTCACAGCTAATCTCATTTCGACTAGAGCAGCATGGACTCTTAGTCTTTCTCTGTGTTCTTACACCTTTGTGCTTCTGAGACTTCTTGTTTTACATGATTCTCATCCTGGAACCTGCTCAGTGGAGAGGTTATGATTAAAAGAAAACTTGGCCCTTCCATCTTGTTGGCTGTGTACCTCTCCTGATGATGTCTCTCTACATGCTTTAATGATCTGCTCCTAGCAGGTAGGAGAGGGCAAGGATAAGCCATGCCACTGTGGAATTCAAGAAACAGGATCTGTCAATATAATTGGCACCCTATCTGCTAGAGGATCTCTTAGGAACTGGCAAGTGAGAGACACATAGTTACTGGGCATGAATGACTTGAAAGAAAATAGAACTTAATAAACATAATGTCCACAGGGTGCACCGACAAAAGCAGCTTTCCCGTTGCCCTTCTGAGTGTTTCACTGCCACTTGCCACCCCGTGCATCCTGTAATAAAGTGACCTCTCAAACAAGGATGAATGATTTATCACATTTTTCAAGTTGCCATAAGGTAGAGTTGCCACTTGTAACTACTGCAGAGTAGCATACTGAAGTCTAACTTCAGAGAAGCTAACTGCACTCAGATTTTGTTTCTTTTCTTTTGCTTCTGGCTTTCTTTGGACTCATCCTTACACCTAAACTTCTTAAAAGTCTAAAAAGGACAAACAATGGAAATGCTCTGCAAAGGATAGAAGTGGGCCCCAACACATTATGAAATGTCCATTATGAAAAAAAAAGAGTGAATGAAACCTTTATTGAAACAAGCAAAGAATTGGAAATTGAAAGCAACAGGACTAAATTAATAATATGTGAAGCCAGATCTAAGTTTCACTTTTAGCTGTGCAACTTTGGAAATGTTATTTACCGTTACAATGCAAAGTTCTCATTTGTGAAATGAAATGGTAACAGATAAATAGAAACATAAGAAACCAGATGGGGGGAAAAAATCTGAGTAATTTTGTGACATTCTATATTCACTTCTGTGAGCTTAATTTAGGCTTCTAATGGTTGATTCTGTTTTCCTCTTTAGCATTATTTTCCATATGTTATATATTCATATGGTACAAAATGCAACTTACAAAAGTAAGTACACATAATAAAAATTATGTCTTGAGTACGAAACTCCAGACACCTAGTTTACCTCCTCTGGGTCAATGAAGTCTATCACTTCGTAATATATTGTTCCAGAGGTGTACTTCTTACATAAATGAGAAATTAACTCACTGAATATTCATGCATACCTACATTTAACCTTTTTATCCCATATTATGTAAATATTAGGATACCAGTGCACCAGTTGGCACCTTTTTTCCACAATTAGTATGGAGCTCCATTTATAATGAGGACATAAAAAGTTCTTCTGATTCTTTTATATAGTTGCATAATATTCTACTGTTGTGCCATTCTGTAATGTAATTACTCCGAAATGATGGGTACTTAGATTGTTTCTAATATATATTTTGCTGTTTTTTAAAAAATGCCCTGTATAAATGTAGACATGTATCATTTCACATGTACAAAGTGTGTCTTTAGATAGAAATTCTTAGAGATTCAAAGGGCATTTTGTTATTTTGCATGTTATTTTGATAGCTTTTTTCATATTGCTCCCCAATAGAGATTATGACAATTTATATTCCTATCTAAAACTTGTAAGAGTGACTGTTCCTCCAGTCCCTTGTCAACAGTGTTACACATGCCAAGCTGGCATATTTGGTTTTGATTTGTATTTTTCAAATTATGAGTGAAGACAGGAATCTTTTCATATATTTGAGCCATTTATATTTCTTTTCTGTGAACTGCCTTTTGCTGATTTCTTCCACTAGGCTATTGGAGTTCTTTATTAGAAAATCAACAGTTGAAAAATTAATCCCTATAAGTATGTGTTCTTGATTTATCATTTGTCTTTCGACTCTTGCTTACTGAGTTTTGCACATAGATGACAATGGTGCTGATGATCTAGTTGAATTTATCAGTCTTTTTCCATATGAATGGGAGTCCTATTTTTCATATGTAAATTTCCACTTATATACTTACAATTCTTCTACAGGAGCTCACAAAAGTTAGGGTTCAGTTTTTTATATTAAATCTCTGATCCATGTGTAACTTTTTGGTATAAGTTTTGAAACATGGATCTAATTTCATTTTATTTTCCAAATGGCCGTTCAGCTACCTAGTACCATTAACTGAATCCTGGTAGATTCTAAGAGTCATTTTCCATTCAATACAAACATACATAGTTTGAATTTGGAAGTACATATGAAATAAATAAATAACATACAATAGGGATAAAAGCAATTGGCTGAGAGTCCTGAGCCCCAGGAGCTAGGCTTGGATTTATCTCTGACTTCACTGATTAATCAAGTAGTTTTTTCTCTGCTTTCCAATGCCATCCTCTTCTTAATATATATTTTTTTCACTGTTGCCAGATTGATCTTTCTAGCAAATATGGTTGTTGTCCTGCTTAAAATCTATCAGTAGTTGTGTAACACAAATAGGATAAAGTCTAGATTTTTACTATGGTATTCTTGTATAAATGTTCTAGCCACCTGTAGATCACCTCTCTGATAGTGCCTTTTCGGTTTAAATTTTGGCCAATTAAATTGTGTACCATATCTGTCCAAGAAGAATACATGCTCCATGAGTGGAAGTGTCAAGGCCTCATCCACTACGTTTGAATATGGCAGGCATCAAAAGATACATCATTGAACTAAAGTTAGTTCTCTTGTTAATGATCCTTTAATGCAACTCTTAGCAAATCTCTCTACATATCAAATTCTATGCCTGCACAAAGTGGCTGTGTAATTATACCTGCCTCCTACTTATCCTACAAGGAAGCATACTGGCTAACATATTTATTTATAGCCTTGTGGTGTTAAGGCAACCATAAGAAATTCTGGAATCATGCGTAACATTAAAAAGGCAAGACTGACCCCTTAGATTCAAACTTTTAATATCTCAAACATACAAAGAAATTAATAATATTTCTCATTCTCCCAGTGCTACATAACACTGACAAAAGGATCACATTTCAGATGAGATAAATATGCAACTATCCTCCAATAGACATTATCAGTAGCCTAATGTGTTACGGAATAACCATGGAAATGGAGAAACTATAAATCAGACACTCTGAACTTGAAATCTGCATTAGCTTTCCAAATTACTGCTTCCAGGCAATCTCAGACAGATGTGCCCTTGTATTCTGTCTGCAGGTTACTCAGATATCATTCCTTCTTTAAATGGAGAGATGTAAAATGTGAAGCACTTCATCTTTTTGCTTGATCTGTGAGCAGTTTTAACTGAATGACAGGACACCACGGAAAACCCATTGCTCTAGGACAGATGACCACACGGTTCCTGCCAGCACAGCTGAGAGCACGTGTTACTGCCAAGGAACATAGGCTGTGGGGTAAGTTCATAAGCTGTTATTCCTGGAACTCTTACTCAAAGGGCTGCTACCTTTTCAGTCCATGTCTGGGTTAACATTCTAATCACAGCTGCCAGTTAGCAAATAACTCCACAATTCACCCAATTCACTTGATATCCACCACCCCGAGTCAGAGAGAAAATGCTCCAGTGATTGAACTAATATGCTGTATTTATTTCAATCGCCACCTGGCATCAGACTCAACTGACATATGCAGGAAAATCACCAGTTCAGAGGGGTTCCACACAGGCTTGATTCTTTCCATAGCAAAAACATTAAGCCAAATCTTGGGCTTTCCAGAGGAAAAAATGGAAATGGAAGAAACACACATTGTGCCACCTCCATAATTACTGCTGACCCTTTACTTCTAAGACAATAGTAAATACAAAGTTTAAATCTTCCGTTGTTAGACTTTAACTGTCTATTTTTTATCAGATTATATACTCCTCTAGTTAAACTCATTGATGATTTTCCATTGCAAGTAGAATAAAATACAAAATCCTCAACATGACTATATTTCCCTAAATGGTCTGCATCATTTTGAACTCTTCCCACTGGTTTTCTTTCTTTTGCTCAAAAATTCTAAGAGCATTTACTGTTCCTTCTGCTTCTAGCACCTGCTTCTTGTACTTCCTGTACATTTTTCTCACAATTCAGGACTTAGCTCAAATTTTATTTAAGCTTTCTTTGATTACCCTGTCTAAAACTGCCCTTGTCCTTATGTCCCCAGTTGCGATTTCATTTTCTATGTTTCGTGTCCCTGATGGCACTTGTCTCACTCACACACACAAAAACAGAAAACCAACAGGCACATACTGGGCATTCATTAATATTAAATCAATGTATCAGTAACAAATATTTTAATATTCTATTTAGACAAATAAATACTTCCAAGAAAGGAAATGGGTAAGCACAGTGTTATGATGAGTCTGAAGAGAAAAGGAGGGCTCCTTAAAAGAGCACAGAACTTCAGGCTTAAAGCTGAAGGGGCCATTGCATCGCTGTGCCAAGCAGCTTGCTTATCTTTTAACCTTCTTCAGTTTTGCCTTTTGGAATGCTCATAACCAAAAGAAGCTGGTGAGAAACACAATGCCATCATTAGATTATAAAACTTATTAAAATATTTGAGTATTTCAGAAGGTCTTTGCTCTAAAAAACTGTAGATAAAAAAAGCCTGTAGTGTCCAAAATCCAGAGATATTTCTATTCTAATAATGATTTCTATGCTAATGTGTCCTCACTGAAAAGCATTTCAAACCATAGTCACTATTTTTAGTTCCAAAGATGAACATGGAGTTCTGTTCTTTCTAATAATGTTTTTGATCTTCATTATTTCAAAAGTAGATTTGTTCCTTCAAATTAAATGTAGCAGGTCAGTGAGCCTATAATGTAGCCCTTTAGGTGCCAGAAAGAAAATAGTACTGGACATGTAATTAATGGCTGAAAATTAGTTCACGCTGTCAGTCTAAGGAAACTCCTTTGCCACTTCAAACACTCAAACCCATATTCATATCGAGGTGATAAATTACAGACTGATCACTGAAAACACTGAAATATCATATCAACAAGCAGTTCACTGAGGAAGAAGGAGCCATAATCTCCTTGGTGGGTCCCACTTTATTTTTCTCCAGTTGCTGATTAACTTTATATAGCACAACATTCTGTCTTCCTTCCTCTCATATGGGTGTATAAGCAAGGATGGTGACCTCTTGGTACATGCATGAGCAAGGACTCAAAGAAATGGCAAAGTGAATCAGCAAAAGGCTGCTAGAAGTGCAATCAGGAGACAGATTCTGGCTCTGCTCATTATTAGATGAGTAGCCTAGGGTGAGTGATTTAACTTCTCTGAAAACCAGTCTATCTCTACAGATACATATCATGAAGGTCCCGAAAAGAATGAAATAAAACAATAAAAAAATACCTAATATACAGTCTCGTAAAACAGATTGTCAATAAGAGGCTCCTTCTCTCTTTACTTTCTTTCTTCTTCCCATCCCTTCTCCCAAACAAAATAGATTCTGTGTACTTGATATAAAATTGAGGATTTTGAAACAATAAGTGGAAAATCAATAGAATTTCATAAATTGATACTGAGTATTTAGGGCTGTACCTCCTGTTATTGAAAATGATCTGCTTGCATCTAAGGAAATAAATTTTATACCTCAAAATTATAGCTCTTTTTTCTTATTTTTAGCCATACTTGTTGTTTTATGGTAGGTTTCCAATGTGTAGAAATACAGATTTTTTTTCTTAAGTTGTGATAATACTTATTTTTTAATTCAGTATTACTTTTACCATCACATTATTTCAGCAAATATTTAAAGAGCATGACCATGTGATCTAAGTTGTATCAAAGCCTGGAAATGATAAGTTCCCTACTCTCAAAATGATCCAGTTTAGTGCTAAAAAAACATACATAAATCAATGATTGTATTACAATTAGGTAAATATTATAAATAAAGGTATGGAAAGGTGGTGCCAAAGCATAGAGTAGGAACATATAACTTTGGCTGCACAAGTGCAGCGGGAAAGGACCTCGAAGTTTCTTCAAATGATATGACCTTTGAGCCAAGGTTGGCAGATGAAAGTATGTGTCTAAAACTCAAAAGAAAGATCAAAGTTTGAAATAGACATTTAGAATCCTCAGTGTTTTCATAGTAAGAGCATGGGTAAGATTGCTCAAAGATTACTGTATATAATGAGAAGAAAAACAGCTTAAGATTAGATTTTTGGTTTATTAGTCAGCTTTTCCTATCATAACAAATAACCCTAATATGTCAGTAATTTGCATAAAAAGATACTTATTTCTTGCTCATTCACCTTGTATTTAGGGCTGTGGTTGACCTCTGCTCTGCTGGTCATTACTGGGCCCTGTGAATCTTCTCACCCCAGGAATCAGAGTGAAGGAGAATCTATAATCTGGAAAGGCTTTTCTCTGGATGTGATAGACAGTCAAATCACACACACACAGTTAAATCTTCAGCTCAGATGGGGAAAATCTCACATCCCATTGGCCAAGGCATGTCACTTTAAAAGTCACGGAAGGAGAGGCAGATGAACACAAATGAACAGGCTAGTCAAATGTAATGGGTGGAGATTAAAATCTTACAGAGATGAAGAGGATAACTGAGAACAATTAATTCTTTTTTAAAAAGATTTATGACCTACCTCTTCTTGTGTTCCTCTTCATTTCTGAAACTTTTATTTGTACCTTTTATTTTTTTATCAACAGTTTGATGAGCTCTGCCATTTTTTGGATATTTGCAACAATTTAAACAAATTTTTCTTTTTTCTGGCTTACTTTATCATGAGAATACAGTGTGTAAAGCATACAAATTATGTGCTAATCAGTAAGGCTTCTAGCCAACAGTAGGCTATTAGTAGTTAAATTTGGAGGGAGTGAAAAGTTATATGTGGGCTGTGACTGTTAAGGGATCTGTGCTCCTAACCCTTGCGTTGTTCAAGGGTCAATTTTATGATAGAATATATATATTAGAATAAAATGTAATATCATATTATATTACACTATAATTTACATTGTATGTATTTTTTTCATTGTAGTTGTATTTGGAAGAACAGGGAAAGTGCATCTGCTCCATCTTTCCAGAAATGGGAGTCTCCATTGAGTTTTTAATTTCAATTATTATTTTCTTTTCCAACATTTTATTTTATTCATTTTCTCTAAATGTTAATCATTATTCCTTTCTTGCATTTTTAATCTGTTAACTTTTTTATTCTTTTAAACTTTTATCTTTTTAGACAATTTTACTCCCAAGTTTTTAGAATACTAATCCTGCAGTTCATTGTATCTGCTGATTCCCTTCATCATAGTTCATTTCCTCTGGTGGTTGAATGAGTGTTTATTTGCAGCTTGAGTATTTTCTTTCCTGAGTGAATCTTTCCTCCTATATTGTAGAAACCCTAGAGAGCAATTTTGTTTGGCTTCTACTGGGCACCTCTGAGAATTCACCTGTCCAGGATCAGTAATTAGATTTTTAATTTATCAGTTTAGGATTCATGTCTGAACATGGAGTGTGAATTGGTATTCCATACATAGGCACAGTGTAAGCTTTGAGTTTTCGTTCTTAATTGGAGATTTTTTTTCTTACCCAAAACATAAAGGAGATAAGCTTTCATGTCATTTCCTGGGACTTAACAGTGCTTTCTTATTCACCTGACAAACTGGGCAGCTCTTAAGGGATCCCCGTTTTTTGCTGTGTCTATTTCAGCAATCAGTCTCACATGGGCCTAGAGCCACATCTCTTATTCTGTATGTACATTAAAATCCTAACCCCTAACCTCTAAGTCCTCTATCTACTTGTATATATTTGGTCCAGCTTGACAGCTCTTATTCTGGGTATAAATTATTTCTGTCATCTTGGGATGTGTTAATGTGTGCTGAAGCCAGCTCATACAGGCTGGTAAGAGTTAATGGTTAAATTTTCAGAAACTTGTAAATGGATAATTAAAAGCATGCTGGTTAAAACATGCATTTCTAAGTGTTTATGTTAGAGGCTCTGCCATGATGCTGAAATTAGAATTCTTTCATCAATTTAACAAAGTCAGAAATTAGTTAGAAAATTCTTTTATTTTTCATCCAGGGCAATATCCTTCCACTCCTCCCTCCTACTCCAAGCCACTCTCCATTTACAGAGATGAGAAAATGAAGGCTCAGTGAAATCAAATGGCAAGAGTCTGTGCAAGGATATCCTTCACTGTCTATTACACCACTGCTCTTTCTAATATTTCACCCTGTGCTCTTGCCTGTGCTTGTTTAGGTAAAAGATCATTTCTCTACTTTACTTTGAAAATAAGCTTCAATATATGGAGATGCTGAGCTTCTTGCTTCCAGGTGGCAGGGTAATGGAAGGCACCAACAATATCTGTCTAGGTGCTGGTATCTCTCTTGAGATACACCTGACTGGACAGTTAGAAAAACCACAGATATCTTTTCAAATTTCCCAGAGGACACAAACACTTGCTAAATAGCTTCATACCAATGAAGGTTTCTAGTAGTTTCACCAACTAGTTTTATAGCCAAACAGATGTCATTTTGAGCCACTTCTATTTTTTCTCATTTTCTACTTATCTTTCCTCTCTTTTCATCTTTTCTCTTTTGTACCTCTCTTCTTCATTGCATGGTCTCATTATTATTATCATTATTATTACTTATTGTTTTGCTATAACAATCATCATTGAAATGCCTATCCAAATATCCATTACCATGCTATATGAATTCATTATTGCCCAAGGGCTGCATTTTATAAGGAAATGGTATATTTTTAATTCTCAACAGGACTGGGAACTAGTCTTACCCAGGAACTAGAAAAGGAAATGGTTTAAGACGTATTTGAAGAATATACAGAAAATCAAAATTCAGAATTATACTGTCGATTAGTAGTATATTTTTTTATCCTCATTATAGATTATCCTTAAATACCTTTGGATCAACATATAACTATGATGCTGATGGGCCTTAGATTTAGAATACTGTAGAGCCAGGGACTATTCAGTTTAACTCTCTCACTTGATAAATGAGAGAATAAAACTAAGAAAGCAAGCACACAATTCTTCTAGTTTCAAACTCAGAGATTGTACCACCCCTCTATGCTACCTTCTTCAAGCATGAAATAAAATCTTGTGGCTTTAATAATACACACTGAATACACTTGAATGTCACTAAACTGAAAATAGTTTAAAAGATCATGCTCTGTGGTCTAGAGAACCAGTACTGACCAAAAAAATCATATGTTGGTAGTATTTGACCCTTCTGTTTGTATATAAAAATAAACCATCAACATTTAGCTATCACAATGTCATCCCTATAAAAAGATAATTTGCCAACAATATAACATGAAAGTTACAGTCACAGTCTCTGGAGCCAGACTGCCTGAGTAGGAATAATTTTAGTATTTCCTAGCTCTGTGACTTTGGGCACATCACTTATATTCTCTGTGTTTCAGTTTTTTCATCTATGAAACATCGATAATGATAATATCTACATTTAGGGCTGTTTTGAAGAGCAAATGAACCATAGATTTTCAATACTCAGAACAGCAATGAGATTAAAGATGGTGGCATGAGAAGGGAGACAAAGGCTTCCTCCTAAAATTGCATATAATATGAAAATATAATTAATACGACTAATCCTGAAAGAGCAACAGGAAAGAGGGCTGTGCCAGACTGCATACACCTGGAGAAAAGAATAAACCTCACAGAACAAGGTAACACACCAAAGCTGGGGCCAGGCTGGACCCAAACCCTTCCCACACCCCAGCTCACCTGTGGGAGGAAGAGAAATGGAGCAGGGAGGCAGTGGAGGCCTGGGACTGCTGAATACCTAACTCCGGAGATCTGCTCTGGGAGCACAAACCTACATTTCATGGTGCTTTCATGGTACTCTCATAATTAGGGAGTTGGAAAGCTAAGACAGGCAGAATACCTAGAGAGACTGGGATTCCAGCCCTCTGTGGAAAGCAGGGATCCATATCCAGCTGCTCTGGGACAAAAGAAAGGCAGGCAGTCTGACAGACTTCCTAACAGCAAGAGGGCTGCTAAAGGGGCAAGGATTGCACAGAGCTTACTGCTCAGGAGAAAGGACAGGTAGACAAAATTGTCCAGGTGTATTCTGCCCAGCAGGTTGGGAAGGTTCACAACCTTCAGGTGCTCCAACTCCCTGGCTGGGTACAGAGCTCCAAGGACCCCCTCCATCAGACGCAGCCTACTGCGCCTTTCTCCCGGCCAGCCCCACCTAGCTCACAAACCCTACCCTGGCAAAAGGCCAGCCAGAGAGAAGCCCCATCTACAGCAGCTACAAAGGCAAAGCATAGAGGCTTATACCTGGATGATCAGACCACTGCTTCTGGCCGTGGAGGCAGGCATAGCAGCCGGGAAGCAGGAAACAGCTCTTTCCTCCCCCAGGCACCAATATCTCTCCCCTGCAACCCCTGACATTGCTTCAGGGGCTGAGCAGCTACAGAGAGTAGAGCTTCTGGGCACTACAGGGTACCATATACAAATATGAAATGCCAAAGAAACCTGGTTCAAAGTAAAATTATGAATATAACCCCTGAGAAAGATTCAAATGAAATCAACCTCATGAATCTTCTTCAAAGAGATTTCAAAATAAAAACCATTAATATGCTCATGGAGGTACAGAAAAATATTTAAGAACTCAGGAATGAATTCCGGTCAGAAATCCAATCATTGAAGAGCACAATGGAGGGTGTTAAAACCAGATTAGATACCATGGAAGAGATGATAAATGAAATAAAAATTAGAAAAGAGGAATACAAAGAAGCTGAGGCACAGAGAGAAAAACGGATCTCTAAGAAGGAAAGAATATTTATAGAACTGTGTGACCAATCCAAACAGAACAATATTTGCATTATAGGGGTACCAGAAGAAGAGAGAGAGAAAGGGATAGAGGGTTTTTGAGGAGGTAATTGCTGAAAACTTCCCCAATCTGGGGAAGGAGATAGTCTCTCAAGCCATGGAGGTGCACAGATCTCCCAACACAAGGGACCCAAGGAGGAAAACACCAAGAAATGTAGTAATTAAAATGGCAAAGATCAAGGATAAGGACAGACTATTAAAAGCAGCCAGAGAGAGAAATAAGATCACATACAAAGGAAAGCCCATCAGGCTATCAGACTTCTCAGCAAAAACCTTACAGGCCAGAAGGGAGTGGCATGATGTATTTAAAGCAATGAAGCAGAAGGGCCTTGAACCAATAATACTTTATCTGGCAAGATTATAATATAATTTTGAAGGAGGGATTAAACAATTTCCAGATAAGCAAAAGCTGAGAGAATTTACCTCCCACAAACTATCTCTACAGTATATTTTGGAGGGACTGCTACAGAAGGAAATATTCCTAAGACGTAAAAGCTGTTACCAGAAGTAATAAAACCACAGTAAAGAAAGTATAACAGTTAATTACTAAGCAAATGCAAAACTAAATCAACTATCCCAAAAGTCAATCAAGGGATAGACAAAGAGTACAGAATATGATACCTAATATATAAAGAATGGAGGAGGAAGAAAAAGGAGGATAAAAAAAACCTTTATACTGTGTTTGTAATAGCATCTTAAGTGAGTTAGGATAGACTCTTTGACAGTAAGAAAGTTAACCTTGAACCTTTGGTAACCACAAATCTAAAGCCTGCAATGCCAATAAATACATACCTATCAATAATCACCCTAAATGTAAATGGACTGAATGCACCAATCAAAAGACATAGAGTCACTGAATGGATAAAAAAACAAGACCCATCTATATGGTGCCTACAAGAGACTCACTTTAAAACCAAAGACATACACAGACTAAAAGTGAAGGGATGGAAAAAGATATTTCATGCCACTAATAGGGAGAAAAAAGCAGGAGTTGCAGTACTTGTGTCAGATAAAATAGACTTCAAAACAATTAAAGTCACAAGAGACAAAGAAGGACATTACATAATGATTAAGGGGTCAATCCAACAAGAAGATATAACCATTATAAATATCTATGGGCCCAACACAGGAGCACCTACATATATGAAACAAATACTAACAGAATTAAAAGGGGAAATATAATGCAATGCATTCATTTTAGGAGACTTCAACACTCCACTCACTCCAAAGGACAGATCAACCAGACAGAAAATAAGTAAGGAGACAGAAGCACTTAAAAACACACTAGAACAGATGGACCTAACAGATATCTACAGAACTCTACACCCAAAAGCAGCAGAATACACATTCTTCTCAAGTGCACATGGAACACTTTCAAGAATAGATCATACACTAGGCTACAAAAGAGCCTTGGTAAATTCAGAAAGATTGAAATTGTACCAACCAGTTTCTTAGACCACAAAGGTATGAAACTAGAAATAAATTACGCAAAGAAAATGAAAAATCCCACAAACACATGGAGCCTTCACAGCATGCTCCTAAATAACCTATGGATCAATGACCAAATAAAAACAGAAATCAAGCAATATATGGAGACAAATAAGAACAATAATTCAACACCACAAAATCTGTGGGATACAGCAAAGGCTGTGCTAAGAGGAAAGTATATTGTAATACAGGCCTACATCAGGAAAGAAGAAGAATCCCATATGAAAACTCTAAACTCACAATTAATGAAACTAGAAAAAGAACATATGAGGCCCAAAGTCACCAGAAGGAGGGACATAATAATGATTAGAGCAGAAATAAATAAAATTGAAAAGAATAAAACAATAGAAAGAATCAATGAAAGCAAGATCTGGTTCTTCGAGAAAACAAACAAAATAGATAAACCCCTAGCCAGACTTATCAAGAAAAAAAGAGAGTCTACACACATAAACAAAATCAGGAATAAGAAAGGAAAAATCACTACAGAAACCAGAGAAATACAAAGAATTATTAGAGAATACTATGAAAAATTATATGCCAACAAAATGAATAACCTAGAAGAAACAACCTTTTAGAAAAATACAATCTTCCAAGACTGACCCAGAAAGAAAGAGAAAATCTGAACAGACGAATCACCAGCAACGAAATTGAATTGGTAAACAAAAAACTACCTAAGAACAAAACACCTGACCCAGATGGCTTCACCGCTGAATTTTATCAAACATTTAGTGAAGATCTAATACCCATCCTCCTTAAACTTTTCCAACGGGTAGAAGAAGAGGGAATACTTCCAAACACATATTATGAGCACAGCATCACTCTAATACCAAAATCAAGCAAACACACCACAGAAAAAGAAAATTACAGACCAATATCCCTGATGAACACAGATGCAAAAATACTCAACAAAATATTAGCAAACCAAATTCAAAAATACATCAAAAAGACCATCCATCACGATCAAGTAGGATTTATTCAAGGGATGCAAGGATGGTACAACATTAAAAAATCCATCAACATCATCCACTACATCAAGAAAAAGAAGGACAAAAACCACATGATCATCTCCATAAATGCTGAAAAAGTGTTTGACAAAATTCAACGTCCATTCATGATAAAAAATATCAACAAAATGGTTATAGAGGGCAAGTACCTCAACATAATAAAGGCCACATATGACAAACCCACAGCCAACATTATACTTAACTGCGAGAAGCTGAAAGTTTTTCCTTTAAGATCGGGAACAAGACAAGGATGCCCACTCTCCCCACTTCTATTCAGCATAGTACTAGAGGTCCTAGCCACAGCAATCAGACAACACAAAGAAATAAAAGGCATGCAGATTGGCAAGGAAGAAGCTAAACTGTTCCTGTTTGCAGATAACATGACACTGTGCATAAAAAACCCTAAAGAATCCACTCTAAAACTACTAGATCTAATATCTGAATTCCGCAAAGTTGCAGGATACAAAATTGATACACAGAAATCTGTTGCATTCCTATACACTAATGATGAACTAGCAGAAAGAGAAATCAGGAAAACAATCCCATTCACAATTGCATCCAAAGGAATAAAATACCTAGGAATAAACCTAACCAAGGAAATGAAAGACCTATACTCTGAAAACTATAAGACACTCATGAGAGAAATAAAAGAAGATACCAATAAATGGAAACACATCCTGTGCTCATGGATAGGAAGAATTAATATTGTCAAAATGGCCATGCTGCCTAATGTAATCTAAAGATTCAATGCAATCCCTATCAAAATACCAACAGCATTCTTCAATGAACTAGAGAAAATAGTTTTAAAATGCATATGGAACCACAAAAGACCCCAAATAGTCAAAGCAATCCTGAGAAGGAAGTATAAAGTGGGGGGAATTATGCTCCCTGACTTCAAGCTCTACTATAAAGCCACAGTAATCAAGACAATTTGGTACTGGTACAAGAACAGACCCATAGACCAATGGAACAGACTAGAGATCCCTGATATAAACGCAACCATATATGGTCAATTCATATACAATAAAGGAGCCATGGACATACAATGAGGAAATGATAGGCTCTTCAACAACTGATGTTGGCAAAACTGGACAGCTACATGCAAGAGAATGAAACTGGATTATTCTTTAACCCCATACACAAAAGTAAACTCAAAATGGATTAAAGACCTGAATGTAAGTCATGAAACTACAAAACTCTTAGAAGACAACATAGGCAAAAATCTCCTGAATATAAGCATGAGCAACTTCTTCCTGAACGCATCTCCTTGAGCAAGGGAAACGAAAGCAAAAATAAACACGTGGGACTACATCAAACTAAAAAAGTTTCTGTATGGCAAAGGACTCCATCAACAGAACAAAAAGGCATCCTACAGTATGGGAGAGTATATTTGTAAATGACATATCCGACGAGGGGTTAACATCCAAAATATATAAAGAACTCACATGCCTCAACACCCAAAAAGCCAATAACCCAAATAAAAAATGGGCAGAGGATATGGAGAGACAGTTCTCCAAAGAAGAAATTCAGATGGCCAACAGACACATGAAAAGATGCTCCACATCACTAATCATCAGGGAAATGCAAATTAAAACCACAAGGAGATATCACCTCACACTAGTCAGAATGGCCAGCATCCAAAAGACTAAGAACAACAAATGCTGGTGAGAATGTGAAAAAGGGGAACCCTCCTACACTGCTGGTGGGAATGTAAGCTAGTTCAACCATTGTGGAAAGCAGTATGGAGGTTCCCTCAAAAAACTAAAAATAGAAATACCCTTTGACCCGGGAATCCCACTCCTTGGAATTTACCCAAAGAATACAACTTCTCAGATTCAAAAAGACATATGCACCCCTATGTTTTTGTAGCACTATTTACAATAGCCAAGATATGGAAGCAACCTAAATGTCCATCAGTAGACGAATGGATAAAGAAGAGGTTGTACATATACACAATGGAATATTATTCAGCCATAAGAAAGAAACAAATCCTACCATTTGCAACAACATGGATGGAGCTGGAGGATATTATTCTCAGTGAAATAAGCCAGGTGGAGAAAGACAAATGCCAAACGATTTCCCTCATTTGTGGAGTATATCAACGCAGCAAAACTGAAGGAACAAAATAGCAGCAGACTCAGAGACTCCAAGAAGTGACTAGTGGTTACCAAAGGGGAGGGGTGTGGGAGAGCAGTTGGGGAGGGAGGGAGGGAGAATGGGATTGAGGGATATTATGTTTAGTACACATGGTGTGGGGGGTCACAGGGAAAACAGTGTAGCACAGAGAAGGCAAACAGTGAATCTGTGGCATCTTACTGCACTGATGGACAGTGACTGCATTGGGGTATGGGTCGGGACTTGATAATATGGGTAAAGGTAGTAACCACATTGTTTTTTCATGTGAAACCTTCGTAAGAGTGTATATCACTAATACCTTAATAAAAAAATTAGAAAATAAAATACTCAGAACACTTTTGGGCACAAAAAGAACACTAAATGAGGATTAACTATTATAACAGATTATTTTTTTAATGGCTAAAATTATCACTCTGCCTATCCTGATGCTCCTTACAAAGTTACCATACAGCAGCTCCCACTAAAGAATGGATGCTGTTCCCCACCCCTGGACTCTGCCTCAGCCTTGCCAATGCTTTGGCTAGCAGAAGTGATGACATGCCAGTTTTTCTTGTACGCCTCAAGAGGTTGTGCTTCCATAATCTCAGGACTTCTTTTGCCATGGCAACAAGCTAAGCAATTACAGGAGGAGAGGCAGCCACACAGAGTAGAAACAAATGCGACCAAACTGAGGCCCCAGAGAGAGCAAAGTTGGTACAACTGACCACAGATGCATGAGGAGAGAAAGCCCAGCAAAGACTACAAGAATCTCTCAGCCACACCCAGTATAAATTGCCAACTGCATGATAGTGAGCTAAATGGATGCCTCTAGTTTTAAATTTTGTAGTGGTTTGTTAGGTGGCAATAGCTGTGTTGTTTTATAATCAGCAAACTGAGAGAGCTATTATTCCTATAAATATATTTCTATAAATATGTTTTGACACTATCCCAAATCCTTTGACATGCCTCCGGTCAAGGGGTATCTATGACCCTTTCTCTTCAATCTGGGTAGGTTTGTAAATACTTTGCCAAAAGAATGCAAGAGAAATGATGCTACGTTGACTCCTGAGGCTAGAAAAGTATCCAGCTGATTCTCTTGGAACATGCATTCTGGAAGAAGCCAAGGATCAAGTGGAAGAAGCCAAGGCTGATTACACTAGGACTGTCGTGCTATAGAGGCTGCATATTTAAGTGCTCTGGTCAGCATCCCTAGCTATGCAGTTGAGCCATCTTGTAGGTCTATCTAACCCATGAAGACATCAGATGACACTAGCCCCAACTCAACATCTGACTGCAGTTAGGCAATAGTCCCCCAAGTGAAAATTACTCAGTCAAGCCCTTCTTGAATTCCTGATCTGTAATACTGTGAGCAAAATCAAATGATTGATTTAAGCAGCTAAGTTTTGGAGTAAGAAGCCACACAGCAATAGTAGCCAGAGCACCATAATATATGATTAGTTTATAGTAGGGAGAGTAAGCCGTGTATTCAGGGAGATCTGATTTTCCATTAGAAGATTCTGAAATCAAGTGACCCTTTAAAATACATAGGAACAGATGCAGAGTTATCAACAGAACACGAAAGCAGGAAATTTCCCCTTGCCCACAAGCCCACCATTCCCCAAGGACATTCTCTCACTTCTAAGAAAGTGCCTTTGAATAGCATAATGCACCTTCTTCTTTGGGAGGAAAGCCAAGACTTAGAGTTGTGAACACTCCTCCATGGTAACTTGTTGCTGATCAACCTACAATAATGAATCTGGGATAATAGTCTCCTTTGATTTATGCTTGTCTTTAAAGTTCTACCTGTTAGAGCAATCAACACATTTACCCTCAAACTTTTGGTTTATATTTCCATGAAATTCTGCCTGAAGATTTCTCTTGGAATAAAAGGATCCGTGGAGTAGAAAAGGAAACACTAAATGTCATTCAGACATTCTGGTGTTTGTATTTTAAATTTCACCCAATTGAATGAAGTTTTGAGACTCTATATTTTAGTGACCAAGAACTACTGGTGACTAAATGTCAGAGCTTGAGGACAAAGAACTAGGGTCATTTGGTATTTCCTCTACTGCTTTTTCTTATGGTGGTTAAGTTTCCAAATCCCTCACCAAGGAGCACATTGCATCTATTTAGTTTGAAGTTGATGGTGCATAGCATCTATTCTGAGGTCAGATAGAGCTGGGCTCTATTCCTGGCTCTAACATTAATTTATAAAAGCATTTCAGATAAATCATCTAATTATTTTATGTCCCAGTTTCCTCAGCTATAAAATATGAGTAATAATATTTATCTTGAGGGACCCAAATAAGATAGTATAAGGATATAAGCATCTACTACAGCATTTGACATAGAATAATTAATTGTCCACTAAATGCTAATATTGGAGCTAATATTTAAAACCAATGTCAAGTTTCACATCAATCTATTTGCATATGAAATTCTGGACAAATTATTCTCCCATGCCTTAATATATCCAACAATAAAATAAGATTTTAAAAGGCATTACCTGATTTGTATGTAAAATTAAGTGAAAGCATTTTTTAAAATAAAAGGTACACTAAAAAATGGAAAAGAAGATATGGTGACTATGATCATAATTGTGAAAATTAATGATAATACCGATATTTATTTGGGAATTAATTTGGAATCATCTACAGGATTCTCAGCAATCCCCTTAAATGTCCTTTTGAAGGATGCCTTTAGATGTTATTGTTACTAAATAAAAATGTTAAAGCCAGATCCACTTGGAACAAAAAAGAGGTAAAGTTTGTCATTATAAACACCTCCTCCACACACACGGACTTGCAGGAACCCAGCCTTAACAAACACACTTCCTATTTTGCACTATTTATGCTTTTCCACCATGCCATTTGGTACTCACACAAGCTCCAGTGTACCCAAATTTCACGTGTTGTTCTGAGGCTTTTCTATCTGAGAGTCACACTTGAGTAGAAGTTAATTTATGAACTTGAGACATGTGGCGCTTTGTTAGAGTGTGAAATTTGTGAGCAGAAGATCCCAAGATACATGGCATTCATTGGCTGAGGAATGAACTGGATGGAAGGTGGTAAAAGTAGAGGCGATATTTTGAGAGGTTTAGGTGAGGAGAGAAGGGAAAGACTGGAGAATAATTAGAGATTCCTGTTCCTAACTCAGGCTTAATGGCTAACAAAGTCACCCAAATGTTCAATGCTTTAGGTGTCCTGTGACCAATGATGGCGGAACCTTGACCTCCTTGCAAGATGATTTCACCTTCTGACCTTCTGCTTCCTCTATATAATAGGAATAATTATATACAGTGGTGTGTTGGTAAATTAGCACTTTGGGGGGAAATCCCTGATTCCTAACATTTGCCAATTTCTATGGTGTAGATAGACTCACAGTGACCAATTTCAGGCTACCACTGACTTTACTGAATGCAGAATTGGGAAGAGATGTGCCCTAGAACAATGTTTTACAGAATTTCCACTATACATAAGACATAGATTTAAATAACCTGGAAAGCATAGATAATAGTAAAATGTAGTAAAATAATTAGGAAGTAACAAGTCTGAGTTTTCATTACCATTGTTTTAATATAGTTTATTTCAAGTTAAGTTTCTATAATTTAACTTTAAATAATGTCTGTATTTTACAATCTGTTGTCAAAATTCCTGAAAACATAACGATCAGCTCTTGCTAGCTGGTATGGGCCAACTTCAGCACTCCACTATGTTTGCTTAAAAGATTTTTTTGAGAATTGTCATGCTATATTTTTATTTAAATATTGAAGAAACCATATTTAAAGCTATTACTTTACATCTTTTAAATTTAACACTTCCAAATAATCTTTTCCATAACTCTGGATGTTGAAGAAATTGATGTTATTCAGTTGTTAATTGTGTTGTTCCTATAGTTCAGTCTAAATGCCTGCCATCTTATGAGAGATAATGGCAGGAACTTTAATAGCTGCCAGGGGACTGCAAAGTGTGACAATGATGGTATCAACAGCAACAAAAGATAAAAACAGATAAAGAAAATATGGTGTATATATATACACACACACACACACACATACACACACACACACACAATAGAATATTATTCAGTCATAAAAAGAAAGAAATTTTGCCATTTACAACAACATGGATAGACCTAGAGGATATTATGCTAAGTGAAATAAGCCAGGCAAAGAAAGATAAATACCATATGATTTCACTTATAAGTCGAATCTAAAAACAAAACAAATGAACAAAACAGCAATAGACTCACAGATACTGAGAAGTGACTGGTGGTTACCAGGGGGGAGGTGCTGGGGGGATGTGTGAGATAGGTGAAGGGGATAAAAATACACAAAATCTCAATCATAATATAAGTTCATCACAGGGGTGGAAGTACAGTATAAAGAATATAGTCAATAGTTCTGCAACATCTTTCTACAGTGACAGAAAAAAAAATCTAGGGGAAGAATAAACCATAGTGGTCCACTTTTAAATTCCTTTTGCTAACGTACTGTATACCTTGGGCCTCATGGGGAGCTAGAAAAGAAGGGAAATGAGCTGGTAGTTTTGGTGGTCTGGCTGGTTAAAGACAGCCAGGAAATCATTGTAACTAGTACTTTTCTATTGTGTCTAGAAAGGTTTCTAGAGTTCCCTCTCTCATGCAGATGAATCGAAGATACCTATTATCAAAAGAAAAAGAGAAAGGTAAGACATGGATCAGAGAAATAATTTGATAACAAGAAAGAATATATAAGAAGGGGAGAGAGGAGAAAGGAAAGATGGAGAGAGAAAAAGAGAGATGCAGAAATGGAGATATAGGAGATAGAGGTAAGGGAGAGAGATTGATTCCATTAGTTCCTCTCCAGAGACTAAAATCTGACAAAGTTTCTTAAATGGAAGGAATCTATTACTGAAATCAGGTTTCTAGGGAAATTCTTCAAAGTAAAATTGTATCTTTCCCAAGCAACACCTCTCTGTCTGAATGAAAAACTAAGTAATAGCAAAGATCCAAAAATGGGAAACAGTATAAGATCTTTGGTAAATTTAAGAGGTTCCTTTCATCTTTTTACTATTAATACTAACAGAGGTCTTCCCTTGGGCAGGCAGAGATAACATTTCAATTTTTACTTTTTAAGAAATGGACTAAGCATTTTAAGACAAAAGGCAAAAGCTATGACAAATATTGTGAGCAAGTGTTTAACAAAGAGTGTGTGTCGAGCATAAATGTCAATTTACTTCTTTTTCTTACCATCGAGATACTTTCCCAAGCCTCGAAGAAACATAGCCCATAAGTTGATAGAGAAATAAATATCTCAAATTAGGTTAACATGACGGAGCTTCTTTATCCAGGAAACTGCAAGGCAGATGGAGATTCTAAAGTTTAGTCAGAGCGCTCACTTTTACTCCTAGCTGGAAATGTGTAGAATCAAGTTGAAAGTTCTAGACACATCTGAAAAATAGATAAAATAGGAAAGAACAAGAAATGTGAGGCCCACAAGCAAAAGATTTAGAAATAGAGGGAAATCATCCTCTAGAAATAGGTCAAAGTGACTGATCTTAATGTAGTATGTATGTATGTCCACCCTCGAGGTTCAAGTCATCTGTTAAAAGCAGACAATTAATATTTTTTTAGATAATAAGATTTTCTTCACTTTTTTAATAATGAAAAGAAAACATACCAAGTTGTCCTTGTATCATTAGGATTTAAATAGAAGTCAACACAACTAATAAATATGGAAAAAAGTATAGTTGAAGCACAGTTTGCTGTTTTCATTAATTATTCTAAGATGCAACTCTAAGAATGTCTGCATACTTTTTAAAATCAGCTTTCTTTTGAAATAATAAAAAAAAAATTTGTCCAACAGCTAACCCATATGCATGCTGAGAATGATGGCAAAATCTTCAACTCCAAAAATGCAAAATCTACAACTACAAAAAGGTCTGTGTTATGAGGGAGAAATGAATGAAATGATGAAAAAAATGAAGAAATTACTTATCAAGCACGTTAAAGGTACAGTGTCGCCACCTACTGTGGAGTAGAGACTCAAACCTTCATTGCCTTGGTGTTTGTCCTTTTTCTCTGATCTTAATTTTCCTCCTCTCTCCAGGTTTCAGAGGTAGATGTACTTGGTTTTGGTGCTGGGAGGCCACATGCTTTTCTTTCATTTGTGAATAGATATCATCAGTGAAGCAACCGTGAGGTCATTGCTTCATACCCCCACTCACACACCACCAGAAGATACTTTATTTCTCAGCAGTCTTCTCCTCTATTTCTTCTACATTTTTTCCCCTTCAAATTTCCCTGTTTTCACTTCTCAGGCACTTGTAACTTAGTCCCAGTTTTACTACTCTGGCAAATATCAGAACCTGATGAGGACAAAGAATCCTTGTTTTGGTACCTGGTTCTGTCTGGGTTTAGCATATAATTTCTTCAAAGGGGAGGCATTGAAGAAATGTGTTTCCTTACATCACAAGAAAACCAAACCTAACAAATAATGTCTCCAACAAAGTATATTTGGTCAACAATGAGTTGGACTCACTAATGATCGTAGTGAAGTCCCATAATGACCCAGCTTGTTAATGTATATAATAAGATAAATGCTGCAGGACAAGTCATTTCTCCCAAAATATTATAGCTAATTATACACTACCCCAAATCTATAAGATTTTTTCTTTTAGCTCTGTCTTTTGCTGAGTACACACAGTGTATTTGCTGCTGTCCAGGCAAGAATGTAGTATGGTTCCAACTTTGTGGGAATTTATACGGGTCCCAAGGGTCAGCCTCACCAGTCTTGGTGATTGAATACAGAAAAGTACCTCAAGGGCAGATTCTCGTCAGGCTCACTCTCCTGAGTCTGACCTGCTATCTTACCTACAGAAATACCACTCTCCAGCACGCCAGAGGAAAGAAATCTATGCACATGTTTCAGTAGGCTGGATAAAGCTGAGGGCTCCCGTGAGCAAACCCCATCCGATGCAGGATATGCTTTAACCATTCCTGTCTCAGTGGGCCACAGTTTAGAAAAGGAGTCATGTCTAATAGCTTTCTGGGTTGAGCTGGAGTATTGTGGGCATAAATGAACTCAAAATATATCAGAGTGATTTTGAAGAAGCCTGAGTTTTGACAGAGCCAGGAATGTGGAGTTGGCTCACCTCAGTTTCAATCTCAGTTCTGCTACAACTTGGATATTAACTGTATGACTGTGAACAAATAACTTACCCTTTCTGAACCTGTTTACTCATCCATAGAACAGGAATGATATTTCCTACCTCAGAGTTATTTCAAGGACTGAGATGAATCTATGAAATAATTCATAATTTGCAAAGCACTTTTCACTCTGTTATTGTTATTAACAACATTTTAGAAAAACTATATAATCCCTGCCAAAGAAATTTCTTGATTTAGAACATTGAGGAGAGCCAACAAATTGCCAGATGACACTGTAGCCTGCCTCAAAAAAAATCAGTTACCCAAAATGACTAATTTTCAAACTGTTTCCGGGCAGCTCTGCAGCTGGGGAGGTCTCTCCCTGCTCACTAGGTGAAGCACTAGGAGAAACCTCAACCTGGGTGGGGGACAGTTCTTGACTCTGAAGCAGAAAGAATTCTCAAGCAGGTCAGAAGAGTGTAGGTAAAGAAGTAATTTATTAAAGCAAGAGCAGCAGGGAATGGCAGCTGCCCTGCAGGCATCAGAAAACAGGAAAATGCAAGGGAAAGAGGGAAAATTCTCAGCCTAGGGCAGATTCCCTTGCCAGCTCCTGAAACCAGGGTCACCCGGCATCCTGTGTCCATTTGTATCTGCACAGCATGGGGACTAGCCCCGATCACTCCAAGATTTGGAGGATCCATGGAGCACAAGATGGAGTGAGATTATGTTCTAAGAACTTCCCAAAGAAAGGAGATTTTCAGACTGGTTACTAAGAGCAGATAGCACAGCAGCAATTCTATCCAGGACACCCAGGCAACAGAAATATGCAGGCCCAAATCTGAGCTCTTGGCAGCCCCTTCCTATTTATCAGGAGTAAAGTAGAGATAGATGAAGACTTGGAAATAAAATGAAATAGTGAAAAGACAAACCACAATAATTTGAGCAGTGGGAAAGCTTTATTTAAGGCAAAAAGGTGCACACTCAGAGAAAGGAGAGTGCAGGCATCCTCAGAGAGGAGGTGTGCTGAGTTTGGGAATTCAGTCTTTTAAGACTTTCAAGAATGGGGCAAAGGGGGGTTGCATATCTCTGGTGAGAGACCATGTCTCCTCTCCTCTGTTATCAGTCCTCCAGCGAATTCTGCTAAGTAAACCAAACACAAGGGATTTATTTATCCTGTTCTTCTCCAAGACAGTGGTTACTCTCAAGTAGTAAGGACATGTCAGTTAAAACTGCCTGCCCTTGCATTAAGATAGGCTGCTGGCATATTGTCTGATTACCAGAGAATATGTTAGGTATCTTACTTCTCAAATCTCTGCTTTTTAATATGGAATCTTACCCTTAAGATGGATTCTCTCCTGTTCTTACAATACTGTTTATATCTCAGGATTTTTCATCATAGGAAAAATTAATCATGATGCTTGTTCCATGTCTCTTCTCCACCTCAATACCAGCAGAAAAAATAACTATTTTTACCTCCATTATTATTTTCCCAATACCGTTTCACTAACTGTTAGCAAAGATCAAAACCTTAGTTAAAGCTGTTGCCTAGGGGTGTGTAACCCTGGGCAGGAAAGGGAATCCTGGGGCAAAATACCTTTGAAACCAAAATCAGTCAGAGGGAGAAATAAAGTGAGAGAAACCCGTTTATTTCTTACAAGCAGTCCACTTCTGCTCTCCTGTGTCTCTCGCAACCCAGCTGTGGAAGAACAGTCCCCACCCAACCTCTCCAGTCCAGATAGGCCCTTACTTGCCCCTGTAATTACCTATTGACATGGAGATAGACTACTTCTTTCCACCCCTTGGAAACACTATTGTATGGAGATACACTAAAGCCAGGCAAGAGATTCTGGAAATATTGCAATTTTACCCACAGGGTACTTACACTTTAACTTGAGAGAGTTTCAGATCCTGTACCAGAAGGAAGCATTGCTGATGGAAGTACAATTGAATATTAAAGGTCAGAGCCCCACAATGAGAAGACAGTATCCACCGGGCCCCAAGGAACATCTTCCTCAGACACCCAAATTTTGTCCCAGAGGATGATAGTGAAGACCTGCAGGACAAAGGAGACTTTATTCATAACCATCCCCAAAGTCCTACAAAAGAGGTGGCACTGGGCACTGTGACCTGAGACAGCTGATAAAGCTCCTCAAATGGTGACCCTACAACTTTTACTCTGGTAGGATCAGAGCCCTCTTGATTGGCCCATTCCTCTTGCAACCCAGCCTGGAACTGTACGGGTGTGAGGTAGAGTAGGGAATGCTCAATTAATTAAAAGGGTGTCTCAGCAACAGGCTTAGTTAGTACAATCAATCTTTTGGGGCATAAGCTCTCACCTCCAGCCTTGGCCCAGCTGCTACATCATTAAGTTCTCTTCTTCCTTCATAAGGAAGGGACTCCAGGGAGAAAGGTCTCTGTTCACAGAATGGTGTTGTCAGGGTCATTGCCAAGTCGTTACATTGAAGCCAGAGGCAAAAGAAAAATCAGAAAAATCGGTAACACTGAGCCTATCTTATTGAAAATTTTGGTAATTGGTTGACTGGATTTTATTGCATTAGTTTTGCTTTTTAAAACTATTGCATTAAACTATTATTTGTCTTCCTGACTGAATTTTTTGGAGGCCCCTTGTGAGTACCTCACTCACCTAACCCTGGTCCCAGCCCTGACTCAGGATCTCCATCCTCAGAGGAGAGAGTGGGTATCCAAATTCAGGCCACTGCAACTCAGTCATCGTGGTGGTCAATGTCATAGGTCAACATGACCATGCCACTGGGTATCCAAGTTAAACCTTATTTCTGGGTGTGTCTTTGAGGATGCCACTAGCATTTGAACCAGTGGACAGGGTAAAGCAGGCCACCCTCCTCAATGTGGATGGGCCTCATCCAATCCCATTGAGAGCCTGAAAAGAAAAAAAAAAGGATAAAGACACATTTGTCCCAATTTCTTCCTGCCTGCCTGCTTGAACTGGGGCATCAGTCTTCTCCTGCCCTCAAACTGGGATTTATACCACAGGCTCCCCTGGTTCTCAGGCCTTTGAACTTGGACTGGAATTACCAGCTGTTCTGAGTCCCCACCAGCCTTCATGGTTCTCCAGCCTGTGGACAGCAGACCATAGGACTTCTCAGCCTCCACAACTGCATAAGCCAATTCCTCATAACAATGTCCTTGTATCTATATATTTATATAGATACCTACTATATATATCTATACGTAATTTATGTTACCATAAGTATATACATAATTATACAGTTGACCCTGAACAACATGGGGTTAGAATCACCCACACCCACCCCATGCAATTGAAAATTCACGTATAACTTCATCCCCAGAATTTAACTATTAAGTCTACCATTGACCAGAAGCCTTACCAATAACATTAAACAGTTGATTAACACGTTTTGTATTTTATGTGTATTACGTTCTTACAATAAAGTAAGCTAGAGAAAAGAAAATGTTCTTTTTTTTCAAATTGCTGCAATCTCCAAAAAAAGTTTCCAATATACTTATTAAGAAATGTCTTCATATAAGTTGCATTTCAAACCCATGTCATTCAAGGGCCAACTGTATATGTATATATACATAACATATGTGTGTGTGTGGGGGGGGGGTTCCTATTGGTTCTGTTTCTCAGGAGAAGCCTAATATAACCACCTTCTAGACTCAGGGGTGACAGGCACATGTCCTCAAAGGGTTGAATAGGTGAGAATGGGAGGGCTCCCTCTGATAAGGATGGTGCCATCTTTCTGTAAGATCAAGCGGGCAGTGCTCCACCAGCCAGAGCCAAGCAAGAAGGCCTGGACCTCAGTTCCTCTCATTCCTGCTGGTCACTCATCCCAGCCTTGCCAAGAATGGTGGTCCTGTTCCAGGGCTCACCTTGTGACAGGAATCAACACACCGTATTGCAGTCCCTCTCTTCTAACCACATAGAGACAGCCAACTGAGAATTAAAAGCATCTCTTGAAAGTACACCTTATTTCAGAACCTGAGCATATTAACAGATTCTGTCTTCTAACCTCTGCTAGAAGAAGGGGATCTGATGATACATGCACAGCCACATCTCTAACTGCTTCATTTTAGAAGCAAGGAGGCAGGCTGCAACAATTCAGATTTCCCCTATAGGAGACTACAAGTCGATTTAGCTGTTGATACAATACTGTTAATGTGTCTAAACTATTTAATTCCATGTACAATTATCCAAGGGGGACAGGAGATGGAAATGCAAATTCCATCTGGTCCCCAGTTCTCCTTGACCTCCTCTTCTATTTTTTCCTTCTGTTACTTTTTTTATTCCTCTCTCTAAACCTCTGAGAGTCTAATTTGTGAAAAGGCAGAAAATACACGTTATACCCGTCTCAGGCACTTGAGCTGCCAGATCTGATTTCCCTGGTAGATGTGGTAGACTGAAGAAAGTACAACTGTGGCTGAAGATTAGATTTCATTTTCACCGCGTGTTCCAACCCTGACACAATCTACTGCAGTCCACAGCTAGCCCCTGTGCCCAGCGGAAGTGGGGGAGTTTCACTGGCTCCAAGAGTGAGGAGGCAGAATTTCTCAGTCTGGTCAAACCCTCCCTGCTGGCTTGTCAGCTCTTTCTGCATAGCTCACAAGTCCTGTACATCCTGAGAAGCAGGCAGTGGGGTATTTTTGGAAGGCAAAATGTGCTAGACGGGCCACAAAAGGATTTCAATTAAACATTACATTGGTTTCCTCTAACTTCTGACTCAACCACCATAGCTTTCATTGGCCAAAGGGTTTTACAAGTAAATATGGCATTTACTCTATTTAATACCAGCAAACCAAAAGTACACTCCCCACTCTCCATTCATATCACAAGATTATGTTTTGGGCAGTCATTAACACCTTAATCTGAAATGCCATAAAATTTCTTTGGGGTTGGAAAGAAAGCAGAATATGGAATGTAAGAAAGCAAGGGCACATTTTGTGCCAAGGAAAGTGGAAAAGAAGAGCGAAAGCCAGTTTTGTTGCCATTTCCCTGCAGTAGGCACTGCAACGATTGGGAGGTGCCTAATGGAACCTTACAAAATAAATTCAAAATTTTAAAAACCAGGTCCTGCCTTAAGGAGAAACTGAATGTCAGAGTTTAAGAAAACAAAGAAAAGAAAGAAAATAGCAAAAAAGCAAAAAACAGTGGAGATTAAACAAACCTGAGAAGGTTTCTGCTCTATGGGTATAGGGTACGGTCCCCATTTATTTGCTTCTGCTCCTCAGTATGAGTTTTCTTGCTATAATCATCCCATATTTTGGCTTGTTTACTCTCAAATCTTATAACATTTGAGGCTTTTAGAAAACCTGAATTAGGCCTAAGGGCCATGAGCCTGCCTTTCTCTTCCTACACCTCCCTGCTGCTCATCCAGCATTGAACTAGAGGTGTAGCCTAGCTCACATAAGAACTCCTCAGTGCCCACTCCTGCCTTTGAATTTGGAGTAGCTTTGCCAAGGTTAAATAGGTTTTGGATCCAGATGCTGTATTCAAGAGTTCTACCTGAATGCCAACTGCATGGCCCATATTTATCTGATTTGATATGGATCCAAAGGCTGAGGACTCCAAAAAAAGGATACTGTCCAGAGCCTTTAATACCAGATGTCACAGCCTGTAAGTGGACAAAATGATATTGCTTTTAGTTTCTCATTTTATAAGATGAACACGCTTTCCCAGAAGACTTTTTTTATATACTTCTCCATTATTCGCTTATGCAGCAGATTCTTACAAAACCTAATTTGAGATGTTCAGATTCTGAGTCAGTTTTCGTTTTTAAAAATCAAGTACCCATTAAGGAATTCTGCCATTGCTCCCAAGAGTCCACAATAGAAATGAATAAATGAACTTTTAAAGATAATTGGCTCCCAAATGCCCTCATGTCCTTCCTTCTCAATATCCTGACAACCCTTCTGGGAATTGCATGGTAAAACAACTTGGGATTGCTGGGCGCATGATGTGCACATGCAGAGTCAGTCCATGGAAACTAATCTCTTAGGAACTGAGGTGTCCTGCCACCTGGCTGCTTCATATTGGTAGAATGTACTAGCTTTGTTCAAATGCTGGCTTTGGCCTCATTCTGCTGGTTTCCCCTCATATGCATTTCGCTGCACTACACTCTACTTGCTCATTCTTGCGCAGTTCAAAACATGTATTCTGAATCCTCAAATCATAACGTTTTCCCCTATTTTACTTATTCTAGGATTTTCCCACATATTCTCATTTAAAGTAATGGTGCATTGTTCGCAACCTGTTTTCAGGAGATTCTTTGGACACTTATTTGTTGATCACTAATAACTGAGACATTACTCCAGTTGCTGAGGATATAGCAGTGAAAAATCAAATAATACCCTTGCCAATAAAGAGCTCATGTTCTTTTTTTTTTTTTTTTACAATTTATTTTGGTATCATTAACCTATAATTACATGTGCAATATTATAGTGATTAAACTACCCCCTTCATCAGGTCCCCCCACCAACCCCATTACAGTCACTGTCCGTCAGCATAGTGAGATGCTATAGAATCATTACTTGTCTTCTCTGACTTGCACAGCCCTCCCCGTGTCTCACCCAACATTACATCTACTAATCATAATGCCCCTTTTCCCCCCTTATCCCTCCCTTCCCACCCATCTTTCCCAGTCCCTTTCCCTTTGGTAACTATTAGTCCGTTCTTGGATTCTGTGAGTCTGCTGCTGTTTTGTTCCTTCAGTTTTTTTCTTTGTTCTTATACTCCACATATGAGTGAAATCATTTGATACTTGTCTTTTTCGGCTTGGCTTATTTCACTGAGCATAATACCCTCTAGCTCCCTCCATGTTGTTGCAAATGGTAGGATTTGTTTTCTTCTTATGGCTGAATAATATTCCATTGTGTATATGTACCACATCTTCTTAATCCATTCATCTACTGATGGACACTTAGGTTGCTTCCATTTCTTGGCTATTGTAAATAGTGCTGCAATAAACATAGGGGTCATTTGTCTTTTTGAAACTGGGCTGCTGCATTCTTAGGGTAAATTCCTAGAAGTGGGATTCCTGGGTCGAATGGTATTTCTATTTTGAGTTTTTTGAGGAACCTCCATACTGATTTCCACAATGGTTGAACTAATTTGCATTCCCACCAGCAGTGTAGGAGGGTTCCCTTTTTTCCACATCCTCGCCAACATTTGTTGTTGTTTGTGTTTTGGATGTTGGCCATCCTCACTGGTGTGAGGTGATATCTCATTGTGGTTTTAATCTGCATTTCTCTGATGACCAGTGATGTGAAGCATCTTTTCATGTGCCTGTTGGCCAGCTGAATTTCTTGTTTAGAGAAGTGTCTATTCATGTCCTCTGCCCATTTCTTAATTGGATTATTTGCTTTTTGTTTGTTAAGGTGTGTGAGTTCTTTATATATTTTGGATGTCAACCCCTTATCAGATACATCATTTATTAATATATTCTCCCATACTGTAGGATGTCTTTTTGTTCTATTGATGGTGTCCTTTGCTGTACAGAAGCTTTTCAACTTGATATAGTCCCACGTGTTCATTTTTGCTTTTGTTTCCCTTGCCTGGGGGGGTATGTTCATGAAGAAGTCGCTCATGTTTATGTCCAAGAGATTTTTGCCTATGTTTTTTTCTAAGAGTTTTATGGTTTCATGACTTACATTCAGGTCTTTGATCCACCTTGAGTTTACCTTTGTGTATGGGGCTAGACAGTAGTCCAGTTTCATTCTCTTACATGTAGCTGTCCAGTTTTTCCAACACCAGCTGCTGAAGAGACTGTCATCTCCCCATTGTATATCGAAGGAAAGAGCTCATGTTCTAAAAGAGGAGTTATAAAATGATCAAGGAAATAAGCAATAATCATTTCAGATGATTCGAAGTGCTGGAACAAAAATGATCAAAGTTCTATGCTAGAAAGTGATTGGTAAAGAAAAGCATTTGCTGTAGGAGAGAATAGCAGAGTGGTAGTGAAAGAAGTCCCCTCTGGAAAAGTAACATTTTAATTGAGATATAAAAAATATAAGTCAAGGAGCCATGCAAAGGCCAGGGGAAGAAGACTTTAGGCAAATGGCACAGCAAACACAAAGGACAAATTGATTGGGGTGAGAAAGATGGAGAATGTCAGGGCAGAAAGGTTTCTCTGTCTGGAACACTATAAGCTATGACAATGGAGAGGTAGTTGGGGGCAAGATCCTGTAGGAATTTGTTTGCCATAATAAGGAGTTTGGATGTTATTATAAGTATGAGAAAATGTTTTAGCAGGTAGATAACTACTAGCTCATGCCCATGGTTAGCCAAAAAACGATAACACAAATACATGTAGCTATAACTAGGCTCAGAGGAGACCCTATCATGGAGTTCTGGCTTCATCTCCACCTAAGAGTTCCCACTGAAATCAACAAAAGAGGCATAAAAAAGGAGAAAGGTTGTGAGATGTATGAGTGAACATCTGTATCTGCATCATTTTCCATTTAGCCTGTTCAGTCAGTTCTTCCAGTGCAGCCAAATGTCTCTAAAATAATATCATTTCTTAGAGTTGAATATCATAGAGCATCCCCTTAACCTAGACCAAATTGGACTGCTTTAGGGTATGTGTTATTGGATAATTTTGTCAATGATAATAAAAAAAAGTTGCTGTTTAATTAGCAGGGAAGGAGCCAGCATTTGCAGTGAGATAATAAAGGAATTCAATTAAGGCCCATGATGGTCATAATAGGAGACGGCTGTCTCCCAGTGCTTCCATTCTAAGTATTGCTATTGGCAGGCTGCCATGTTAGCTACTGAGTAAGAAATGAAACACACCTCTACTGGACACTGCGAGAGGACCAGCTCCAAGGGGAGAGGAATAGAGTGAATTCACAATAAGAATACTTTGAACTTTCATTATAATTTCTACTACCAGATATTTCCAAAATTACAAGAATGAGATGCAGAAACTGAGTAGCTCAGGAGTTGTGAGTTTGGTATTTGGTGGCAGATGGAACCAGGTTCATCCCTCACTCCCCCAACACTTGCTAGCAATGCAACCTCCTCACATTACACTGTTCCTCATCTCAGCAAATGGTACCTCCATAACTCCAGGTGGTTGGAGTCATCCTCAGCTCCTCTCTTTACTGGTCCTATGACTTGCCTGTCAATAAATCCTATTAGGTCATACCTTCAAAATATACGCAGAACCCAACTACATCCCACCACTTCTACTGTTGCTACCCTAGTCCAAGCTACCAGCATCTCTTGCTAGATTTGTTCAGTAGTTCCCTAATTGGAAAGTAGTTCCCTCGCAGGCTTTCCTCAGCACCGCAGCCAGAACAACCTATTAAAGAAGAGTTCAGGGCGGTGTAGATTAATTCACCCCTCTTTGAGTGTGGACTGAACTGAATGACTCACCCAAAGAATAAAATAGGGAAAGAGACAAGTTGTAACTTTATGGTGGAGAAACCAGGCAGACGCTGCCATACCCCAGAGGACAAGGCTCACATCACCAGTGATAAGTCATGTGGATGTCACCTACCCTCTGATATGCTGTGATGAGAAGGGCATTCTTCCCTGTAACCATAAGCTCGGTCAAACCATGAGAAAATATCGGACAGTCCCAAGTTGAGAGACATCCTATAAAATCTGTGACCAGTACTCTTCAAAGTCAGGAGAAACAAGACAAGACTAAGAACTGTCACAGACTGGGGAAGACTAAGGGGACGTGGTGATTAAATACAACATAGTATCCTGGCACAGAAAAAAGAACATTAGCAGGAAACTTGGTGAAATCTGACTAACGTCTGTAACTTAGGGAGTGGTAATGTGCCAGCGTCTTAGTCTTAACAAATATACCATTGTTATGTAAATGTCTTCATTAGGGGAAAGCAGATGAACGATAAATGACAACATTGTGTGCTGTCTTTGCAACCTTTCTCTGAATTTATAATCACTACAAAATTTTTAAATACATTAAAAAAAGAAAGGAAAAGTAAGCCTCATCATTTCATTTCTCTAGTCAAACTCTCAAAAGGCTTCCTATCTTACTGACTGCATGAGTTGGCCCTCAGTCATCTCTCTGACCTCATAAGTTCATTCCCATTACACTGGCCCCTGGATATTCCTCAAATATGACATTCTCCAAAATTAGGGACTTTGCGTTGGTGTTTTCCACTTCCTGAAATGCTCTTCCTCCAGAAGTCTGTATGGTTTGGCTCCCTTAGTTTCTTTAGGTCTCCATTCAAATGTCACCTTCTTAGTCGGGCCAACCCTGACCACCCCTTTAAAATTACTTTCTCTCTCTGACTCTTTCTAACACTCTTATCTGCCTTATTTTTCTCCTTAACACTTACTACATCTATCAAACTGTATGTTTTATTTATTTTATTTACCCTTTGCCTCTCCTATTAGAATGTAAGCTCCAAGAATCCAAGTTTTCTGACTACTATATTCACTACTATACACCCAATTCCCAGGGTAGTATCTGGTACTCCATGAGTATCTTCCTAAGAGTTAAAATGATCTCAGGTATTTATTTAACCACTAAACCTGCTTTCACATATGTAAAATGAGGATAAGTGGATAATAATCACCTATATAATAGGTTTCTTAAAAAGCTTAAGTTGGTAAAGAATGTAAAGTGTTTTGCACAATGCCTAGATATGAAATATTTTTTAAAGTATATTATCACTAGTTACATTTCCATTACTCTTATTACTGCTCTCTTAACTAATTACTATTCCGTTAATGAGTGTTCACAAGTGACTATAGATTTTACACTGGAATGAACTGGAAGGTTTGTAATCTGTGATTAACCCTTGATGTGCACAGGTCCCCTATGAGAAAAACCCACATCTCCTTCCCCCCATTAGAACAAATTATTTTCTGTCTACTTCTCTACAAAAGAAGTCTTCTTTATTTTTTTTTTTGGTTGTTTTGTTTTTTGGGTTCTTTCTTTTTTAACATTGAATAAGACAATACAGAAGCACAAGTTTTAAATCAAGAACTCAGGTTTTATTTCTGGGTCTAAAAATTCATTCTTCAAAGGGTTTCCTCCCCTAGGAAATCTCTGGGCTCCTTTTCAAAATGTCAATAATAATATCCACTCTGATTTCTGAAAATGGGCCCAAACTAGTTTGTGCCTTTTCATACCTACTCCATGCATACCCATACATTAGTCACTCCCCAACTCATAGTGGCTTATAATCTAGTTTAGGGGCATTGATGGGTGACAAAGAAAATTAATTTTATGTTATCTTACAAACAGGATATGACACAGACTGTAAGACTTTGTACTGAAAAAGGACAAAAAAAAGAAAAATATCACCTAGAGTTGGACAGACTTCATGTCTATGAATTGCTTTTAGGTCCTTGGAAAAACAGTCATGTGTATAATGATGCATTTCATCTCTCTTCTTGGCCCTTGATGCTGATGATAAATATGTTTGTTATTAATAGTCTTATCATAAAAGGCTGGGGGTAGAGATGTATCATTTTATAATATTTATTATTAGTCATAAAATTATTATAGTACTATTATTAGTATTATTTTGTTATTTAAAACTATATACTAGACCTGGTGCTAAGCCTATTGCGTGCCATGCTCTCATTTAATACCCACAGTGAGGTTATGAGACAGATTCTCTTTTTATCCCCTTTTTTAAGGGAAACTGAAGTTTAGCAAAGTGAAGTAATGTGCCCAGAGGGAGCTGCTAGGAGATGAGTAGATAGAACTTGAGCCAGATCCACTTGGCTGCAAAACCTGCGCTCTATCCCTTCTCCTGTGTTTGGAGCGTCTGAAGATGAGACTGAGTGCTTGGAGCACAACCATTCATACATGCTAATTGGGATTAGGTTTACATTTATTCTGCTGAAGTCACAAATCTTATTGTCCAGGCACGCACGTCAGGTCTGATCAGGAACAACTGGAGCTTAGAATTGAATTTCCTGTGCTCTTTGCCCTCAACAGCTTGCAGGTTAAAGCTAAATGTATGTGTTATCCATCTCTGCAGCTGGGCCCTAGGAACATTTATTGGCCAGAAAGTTAAGTAGCACTGGAGACATTCTTGTCCAAACAAGACTCTTTTGTCTCCTTTAGTCAGACTCATAGTGACCTCCAAGGAAACTGTATACCAAGCAAGGTGAAGATGTCTTTCCAGGGATCTTCTCTGTGAAGAAAGAAAAGGGTTCCTAGATAGAAAGATGATCTTATAGCTTTGGCGGTTCCTGTCCCTTTCCTTTTCTGTAAGAAGAAACTGAGAAACAAAGTGAAACTAATCTGTTGATAGGCAACAAAGTGAAACTAATCTGTTGATGAGACAATGAGATCTATGTTACATAAATGAATATGGGTCTGGAGTTCCCAACCCTCCCCTGCAGAATGGGAATGTTGGTCCATAACCCGAAGTGCTAGGTGATTGATAGCATGGACCAAAAGAGTCCTTGGGCAGGGTCAAAAGTGAGTTATGGAGGTAGAGTTCTGTGCATGTGCCCAGCACTGATAATAGTCATTAACCTCAGACAGCTCCAGCCCACATTCACCCCAACACGTTGCGCATACTGATTTCACACTGGTTGATTTTATCCTTGTAGGCCTACAGGGAGGACAAGAATGAAAAATAAACCATAATAACAAGAACAACCAAAACCATAATTACCAGGGCATTCAACATACTATTATATGTTGTAAAGATGACAGAGAAAAGACAGAATTATTCCTAATTGGATTCTATCTTTTCTATCAAGGTTAATTGTTTTAAAACTAGAGAGGGTGGGGAAGGAAAGCAAAATTGAGAAAGAATTACACCCCAAACTAGAATAATGCCTCCTAACACAATGTGAGTTGATCTCCTGTCCCAGAGGAACCTCCCAGGGTCTAGGTGAGGTCACAGAAACATTGGTTAACTTTGTTGACAGTGAACTCTGGCATCGATCCCATTCTGCAATGTTATTCACATAAGTTTTGTCCCAATTCTCAATGTGAAAAAAAAAGAATCTAGAAATACTACTTTGTTACCCCATTTCCAGAAATAACACAGCATGTGTTAGTGAACAAGTCAAGTGTGGGAACAGAGGGCACCTATGCTGTTTTTCAGAAACCATCACCCTTTCTCGTAAACACTACCTGCCCAAGTCTGGCCGTTCCCTTGTGCATGGCTGTGGCTAAGCTATTAGAGAATGGGAGTAAGAAAACTCTGTACAGATACAGCCAAACACCTTGCTGAGATCAAGAGGAAAACAATCTATCAAAATGGTTTTGTTCAAAAAAGAGAAGGGCGCTTTTGAAAGATAAATCACTAAGTTAAATTTATTAGCAGACAAATGTCATTTGGATTGCCTGATTCTGACCTTTGTCTTATTGGGTTCGATGTTGTCTGTTCTGTGCTCATGTTTTAGAAATCAATCTTGAAAAGGTATCTTTTGTCTAATTTTCAGATAAGACAAAGTTGAAAGTCAGGCTAATATAATGTATTAAGATTCAAAAAGGCCTGACATGTTTGTAAAGTAAAATCATGGATTAAAAGCAGTCAAGAAAAATATTTTTGAGAAATATAACAGGAAAACAGATGATATTCTTAATCTGCCAAGTTTTCTCATAAGTGAATTAAAAAACTACTTAAACTCCAATAGATATGAATGTGTAATTCACAAAAGAAAAAAAAGGTTACTAAACTTTTTAAAGAAATATATTCAACCACACCGATAAAATGGTCAAAACAACATACTCTATTCACCTATTAAAATAGAAAATCTCAGATGAATTTTGATGTTTAATCTTAGAGATGAACTTAACATAAAGAGAGTTAGAAATCCTATCAGTAGCCTTGATGCACTCCACACCTATCCTCTGATAATTTTCCACTTCTAAGGATTTTTCCTAAAGATATAAGAATTCATGCCAAGATCTGCATGCCAAGATGCTTGTCTCTGCATTAAATGTGTAAGCAAAGAGAAGGATCAGGGAGGAGAGAATTCATGATTTCTAAATTCTCTATTAGCTGTTATATTGCAAGGTCACTCAGATATTCAACTGAGAAGTCAGGAATTCTGAATCTGAAGACTAGCTAATTAAATACAAACAGGATGATGACTGAAACTTTGTACCTTTGACCAACATCTCCCCCATTTTTCCCCTCAGCCCCTGCAAACACCATTCTACTCTCTGCCTTTATGAGTTCAGCTTTGGAGGTGATGGTTGATTAGCTTGATTCTGGTAATCATTTTACAGTGTATACATATGTCAAAACATCACATTGTACACCTTAAATATATGCAATTTTGAGTTGTCAATTATACCTCAGAAACACTGGAAGATACAAATAGCATCAACTATGTGTGTTTCTTATGCAGAAGTGCTAACAAAATTTTTACTATTGCTTTCCTTTATTTAGCATCAGCTACCTCTGACAACATATATTGATATTCCAGAGAGAAGATAAAAATAGTAAAGAAATAAAAAACTAATAACAAGAATAACAACAGCAACAATAATTAAATAATATGATTCTTTTGCACACAGTATACTAGAGTTACAAGGAATGTTTTTTATCCTATATCTTTTGGTTTTCACAAAAGTTGTCTTATAGCATAAGAGCTGAAATTCACCCCTTTTCAGGGGTGACATTAAAAAAAGGAAGATTGATTTTGGAACACAAGGATAGCAATAAAAGACCACAGCCTCAATAATGAGAAAAGTACAGTAATTCTTTGCTTTTGCAGAGCTTACGGACAGTAGTATCTTTATTCTTGGGTTAAGTGTGAGAACTTCCAGTCATCTATTTCCTGTTCTATCATCACAGGCTGTCAACTGTAATGTCCATGTTGGACTCCAGCTATTCATTTCTTATACTTCTAAGTGACATCAGTCACTTCTGATGGGGCAATTTCTACAAACCTCCTCAAGTATTTTCATGCAATTTCATTCAGGTACTGATCATCCCTCCATCCCAACCATTTTTTCTGGCCCTGTCAGGACTGGATTGCTCCTCTTTCTTTGACTGATCTCCAGAGCTTAGCATCTTATCCACTTCCTGTCCAATACCTTGGGAGAAATTTTTCCAAATCCACTTCACCCAAAATCCATGGGGCGAGGTTTTAGTCAGCCTGGCCTCAAATTTAAATTATTCAAATTGAGCCAATTATCTTTGCCTCTCTTTTTTTAAAGTAATAACACAGTTATGATGACTGGAGATCATTTACCCTACTATAATTAAAATTTCACAGCATGTATCTCCAAGACGCTATGTACTCCTACTGAATTGAAATTTAGTCTTTAAATACTCCATTCTCATGCCATTACTTAGACAAAATCTCTTCTAGGACCCCATTTCCTGCAAGAAAACATCCCAAATCCTAAACCTGGCAATCCAGGTCCTCCACAATTTGGTCCCAAGCTTACTCACTCCTGCTCCTTTATCCATAACCTTCACATCTCCCAAACTGAGTATGTCTGGAATCATTAGACCTCCTACCCCTTTGCCTTTATTTGTGCACTCCTTCTTTGCCATGATGATATCTTCTTCCCATGACTTTCTAAATTCTACCAGTCCTTCAAATATCATTGAGTCAAACTTCCTCAAAGCAGACATTCTTGATGCCTTTACCCCATAGTGATTTCTCCCTCTTCAGAGACATTACATTTATTTTTTAAGCCATTTATGTATACAGTTATCAAGTTCTGCTTTGTTTTTTTTCAAAGTAAATTTTCATGTATGTATGTTTCATTTTTGTTCACTAGTTTAATTAACTCTGTTTCTTTATAATCTCTAGAAGTCCTAGCACCTATTTGTTGCAAACAGTTAATTAAGAATTACTCAGGTGTTTGCTTATCATTTATTATACCAAAGTTTAAACTATATATATATATATATATACATATACATAGCCTATAAGAAGCTTTGTCTTAGTGGCATGAAAATAGAGTAAAGACAATTCCCAATTTAGTAGGAGCACATAGTGTCTTAGAGATATGTGTTGTGAAATTTTAATTATGATAGGTTCAATGATCTCCAGTCATTATAACCATATAAAACTTAAAAAAAAAATGGCAAAGGTAATTGGCTCAATGTGAAGAATAATAACATACTGTGTACATATATATTCTAGAGAGAGATAGATATAGATAGAATATAGGAATTATATTTAGAATTGGAGTGATGGTGGTCTTTGGCATGAGAGAAAGAAAAGAAAATGCCAGACCTGAAAAATTATTTACCAAATGATCCAGTCTTACTTAGTTCATCTATATCAGATTATTTAATGTAACCCCCACCCTAAAACCTAAGATGTAGGCATTAACCTCTCCAAGCCTTAGTTTCCTCATTTGTAAAATAAAGATAACAGTTTATCTTTATGCACAACCAGTATATAAAGGGACAAAGATTTGAACCAACCTCCATTTGAACCAAAGCCCCTGCTCTTTCCACTATGCCATGCTGCTTACCATGGGAATTAGGAAACCTAAATTCTAAACCTACCTTGGCCATCAACCTTCTGGGTGACCTGGGTCAAGTCACTTCATGTCCCCAAACCTCAGTTTCCTGAGCTCTAAAATAAAGGAGGCTTAACTATACCAACAGCTTCAAATTTTTTTGAATATGACCCAAAGTAAGAAATAGTATTTTAAATTGCAACACTATATATAGTGTTGCAATGCAAAGTGTATATATATATAAACACACACAAACACATATATACACATATATATCCATGTATTATATACACTATATATAATATATATATGCACCTACACATATATACACTATATAATATATGTATGTATACCTATACATTTACAAGCACATATACAAATACATTTATATATATATAGAATACAAGCATTTTATTAATATTTACTATATGAATGCAGCCTATTTTCTTTTTTATTCTATTTTATTTCACTTTTTAAAGTGCTTATCTACAATCCACTAAGTTGATTTCACAGTGAGATCAGACCCCAACCCTAGAGTAGACCTCTGAAATACCTTTTTGCTGTAAGTCTAAGTCTCCAATTCTCAGCTGGGCAAGAGCTGCAGAGTAGAATCCAAGTCCACAAAATCACTCTGTCTTCATCTACCGGTAAAAATACAGGTCAGCTAACTAATGGAGTCTCAGGCCAAGAACTTCTATGCAAGCTCCACCCTTGACTCTTGTTGTGATCTAGGGCATACCACCTGCATTTAAACCTTTATCTATAAATTGAGTAGAATGATAACCCTCACTGGCCTCACAGAATTGCCACAGGGAAAACTCAGAATGTCTGCAAAGCCCTTTGGAAATGCCAGATGACCTTTTGGATACGTCTCTTTCTATGCTGCAAGAAATGTTCTATAGATACCATCATGAAAGTGATATAGAAAATACACTGTCTAGAGTGCATCAATTTCTGACTTCTGAGTCTTTAATAAAATCTGGGTAGATGTTTTCATAGTGGACCAATCCTCAAAAATACATGATTCCTTTACCATGCACAGAATCTCATAAAAAAATACATTGTTAAATATTTTATGGACTTTGAAGATCTTTTGAATATTTCACAAAAAAACAGAGGTCCCAACAGATGAAGTAATTTCTTCAATTTAATTCAGTTTTTTGGCTTCAGAAGAAGGGGACTACAGTCAAAAGCAGAGTTTCCTATTACAGATGGTGCTTAAGCAAAGGGTGGGTAACCGTTTGGTTAAGCTGTAGTAAAGAACATTGATATACAGCAAGAAGAGACTAGGTGTCCTTTAACACCACTGATTCATTCAGAAAAAATATACTTAGCATCATTCAGCTTACTATACCAATTAAAAAGATGGCCCCAATTCCTTCCTATATTTGTGCCCCTTGCTACATGACTTTATATATATTCCCATCAAAGGGTAGTCTTCCTCCTTGCCACCTCATTTTAATCCAGACTGATCTTGTGACTTACTTTGGCTAATGGAATATGGTGTCAGTTCTGAGCCTGTACTTCAAGAAGCCTTATCTCTTGCAGCACTGACCAGCTGCTATGAGAAAAAACTTGCAGGTGATGAGTGATAATCACCCCCATCACACCAGCTGGTTGTCATCCAACCACAAGACACGCAAGTGAAACCATTCTAGACCAGCTAGCCACTTCCCTTCTGACCAACCAGCTGACCGCAGACATATAAACAAGACTCCTAGAGATGAACAGAGCTTACCTAGGTCAGAAGAACTTAATAAACTCATACACTGATGTATAATAAAAATGCTTACTCTTTTAAGCCAGTAAAGTTTGGGGGAGTTTTGATATATAGCCATAGCTACCCAACCAGACACTGGGTAAGACAGCATTAAACAAGATGAAGAGTCTTGAAAGTCCTTTCCTACCCTAAGAGAAAATGATTTGTGTGAAATCGTAGGACGTATCACATTTTTTTAGTAAGTACTGCCAGTGTGTGTATATTTATATCTTTATAAATATTTTAAATGAATTAAAAATTAACCATAAAGAGAATTCTCATGTATTCTCCCTGAAGGCCAAAGCACATGAGCAACTGTTGTAGATTGCTTCAGCCCTTTTGTGTTTCCAGGTAGCTCTGTGATCCCAGCACCAGGAAAGCCATGCTGCCATTCCCTGTCACTCCTAAAGCCAGACATGCACACGGGAACCACACAGCTCCTCAGAGAAGCTGTGCCATTGCTGATGGTCCTCAACCTCCCTGCAGTTCTGCTGAGCTTTGCCTCCACTTAAAAAGCATCAGTGCATGTGCATGTTGCCCTGGAGGAGGACTGGGGCCTGGGAGAGGCAGGTCAGCACTGAGTTCTCCCACTCTAAGCACAGTGAGATGGCTCTGGAGCTGCTCGAGCATCCCTTCTCCTTGTTTCACCTGTCTCCTGGCCTCCTAGAATCCTCTTATCATCCTGACACTCTCCAAGGTTGACTTCTCATGAAATGATGAGGAATTAGACCAATTCTCACTAAGATACAGAAACAGTGAGTCTCCCAGCTGTCTACACATGAAGAAATACTTAACATTTTCAGGCAGAGAGAAAGGAAGAAGAAATGGACAGTACGGTCAAATAAACTTTGCAGTTTAAGTAAATTCGAATCCACTTGACATTTCTCATGCTCTGCAAAGGGCAGAGCTTTTATAATAAACTGCCACCTTCCTGCCACTGCCTTTACAGAGCTTGGAAATCAGTCTACAATGGTATTTTCAGTGTTGAAAAAGCAGTTTCATGCAATATTTTATAAGCTAAATATTTCTAAGCTCTTGAATAAAGGAAGGAAAAGTCAAGAACTGTAGAACAGACCATTCATTCAACAAATAATTATCAAACATCAATAACATGCAAGTACACTATTGGGGCTCTTCACTACAGAGAACAAAGCATAGAAAGTGGAAAGAGAACCCACCCATCCTCCATTGTCTATTCTAGAAAGAGAGCTCTTGGTCAAGGAATGTTTATGATACAGCTCAGGAAAGAAACAGGAAATATTTCCTTGGCTTATAGTACAGTCTTAGTTTATAAGTAAAAATATTGATAATAACCAAAATAAGTATCTATATTATGTAATTATATAATAGGCCCTGCTCTAAGCAACTATATTATTTTTATTAAGTAGATCCCAAACCTTTTCTAAATGTTTTTGGTGAAGAACACAATGAATGTACAAGCTGGTTTTGCTCACTTAGTTGGTGAAATCGTGAATGGAGCCCAGGCAGCTTGACTCCAGAGCTTGCACTACACACTGTAATGGCTATAACACACTACTCCATTCTAGGTCTAATTGACCTAAATAGAGTCAAAGATTTGGTTATAGGAGAAATATTATGTTTTCAATAGAGAATTCTCATAAAGAGAAGGCTTTAGGAGGAAGTTAATACTTCTAATACTCCTAGTAGAGAGAAGTGATGGATTTTAAAGAGTCTACTAAAAATCTAGCAACAGCTTGGAGAAACAGACACATTTGGTTCTTCACTCACTACCATATTCACAAAAACCAAAGCTAATTCTCTGTCTTCACCTTCACCCCTTGCACACCTCAGGGCAATAGCTAACAGGAAGAACGAGTTGAGACATTCATTGTGAGGAGACAAATTGCTGACATTTGTTATGGTGTAATATTTTGAAACACTATTTCTTTTTCTGTCCAAGACCCAGTTAGTATGGGGCTGAGCTAGAAATTTTCAGGAACTCATAATGCTGCACCATTCTGCCTCTCTAAAGTGAAAATATAAGAAACACAACACAAGTAGATGAGAGTGGACAGACAGGTGCTTTGATTTTTCTGCCTGTGACCTAGAGCAGGAGAGGACCACTAAGTAAGGGAGGATCATGCCAGCAGAAAGAAGGGCTTTCCCCACAACCTGTTTATGTTTCTTTTCTTTTTTTTTTTTTTAATTTGTTTTATTTTAGTATCATTAACCTACAATTACATAAGCAATACCGTGATGATTGAACTCCCCCCATCACCAGGTCCCCCCCACCAACCCCACCACAGTCACTGTCCATCAGCGTAGTGAGATGAGAATCGCTACTTGTCTTCTCTGAGCTGTACAGTACCCCCCGTGCCCCCCCACCCTATGTCTGCCAATCGTAATGCCCCTTTTACCCTCTTATCCCTCCCTTCCCACCCATCTTAATCATCACCTCCAAGGCTTCCACACACACATACCCAGAAGTGTCTTCTTCAGGGTAAAAGATATTGTGTAAAATGAGTTGAAAAAAGAGAAAGGACCCGAATTTAACTTTCCAGAATCTCCTTTGGCTCATGTATGGTATCAGTGGCATTCAGAAATTCCAGTGTGTCCTTTGGGAGGATTTTGGAGGCTTCAGAAAAAGAAAAAGCAGCCGTTGATGTCCAGAACTGGTCTGATATTCGCAACCAGACCTCAATATTATTATAAGCTGCTCAGATGCTCCAGTCAGTCTGGTTTGTTCTACTTTTGGACACAAATAATCTCCCAGAATATTACAGGCATACCCTCATTTTATTGTACTTTGCAGATATTGCATTTTTTACCAATTGAAGGTTTGTGGCAACCCTGCCTCAAGCAAGTCTGTTGGCACCATTTTTCCAACAGCATTTTGCTCACTTTGTGTCTCTGTGTTACATTTTAGCAGTTCTCACAATATTTCAAATTGTTCATTATTATTATATTTGTTATGGTGATTTATGATTATGACTCACTGAAAACTCAGATGGTGATAGCATTTTTTAGCAATAAAGTATTTTTTAATTAAGGTATGTGCATTTTTTTTGGACATAATGCTATTGCATACTTGATAGACTACAGTATAGTGTAAACTATACTTTTATATGCATTGGGAAAACAAAAAATCCACTTGACTCATTTTATTGCGATATTTGCTTTACTGTGGTGGTCTGGAACCAAACCCACAGTATCTCTGAGGTACGCCTCTCTATCAAGCAATATCACTTCAAGGCCATGATAAACCAACAGAAACAAAGTAACTGTGCAACACAAAACACCTAAAAGCCCCCTGCCACTAAATGAGTGACTGCTATTTCTTTACAATGACAGCTTTAATCGTCACTTCCCTAGAGATAAGATTTCTTGAAATATCCAACATAGAATTGCCTTTGTTTTCTGACAATACCCAATCTTGAAGGAGCCTCCTCTTCCTTAGACCCTTCTCCACATTACCCAATGAAAGCCCAAATCTTAATTCGTTCTTCAAAACACTCTTATATTGAAATGCTCCATGGTTTCCTCATTATAATGAGAAATAAATCCAACTTGTTCATCTACAAGTGTTCTCCTGCTGGTGTCTAGCAGAAAGATATTGATAGTAGGCAAGAATGGTTGGCAAGATTTCCAGAGAGAGTTGTCATAATTGGAGGTGAAGTGGTTTACCAGTTAGCTTTTGCTATATAACAATAACAACACAAAACCTCAATGGCACAATACAAATATTTATTGCTTGTATGTGATCAGTTAGGCTGCTGATTTGGGCTGCACACACTAGGATATCTGAGGTAAACTAACTTCTGACTAATCTAGGCTGGGCTGGGCTGATTAGGCATCTCAGCTCTGCACCACAAGTCTCTCATTTTCCAGCAGGCCAGCCCTGGCATGTTTCACAGTGACAATAGGGGTACAATAGAGAAAGAGGAAACAAACATGACCTCTTAAGGGCTAAGGCTCAGAACTGACACAATATCACTCTGCTTTATTTTGACATGAAGAAAAGAACCTGCATTTACAAGTATCCAATGCAAATCACAAGACTAGATCAGATTCAGGGCAGCAGTGGGGAAGTATGGGGAATAGACCCCACCTCTTCACTGAAAGCAATGGCAAGGTCAATGGCAAAGGGCGTGGACAAAGGGAAGGGTGAGGATTGGAGCTATTGTTGCAATCTACAACAGGTGGCTTTTTAGCCTGCCTAAGCTAGAGTAGAATGACAATTGTAGTCAAACCTCAAGGGACCTGTCATACCAGTAAGAGCCAGTGAGACCTGGAGAGCCCAAGTCCCCTTCTCCATGCACCCTGATCTAACCAAGCCACGAGGGAACACTCAGACTGTGATTTACACCAGTCACAGGCCCCAAAATGAATCCCAGCAGGGCAAGCAGCATCCAGAAGACAAGGGGCATGAGTCCACAATTTACTAAATCACACACATTTCAGGAGAATACAAAATAGAAATGACCACTGTAATAATTTGCTTTAAAACATGTCGCCATTTTTTTTTACAATTTATTTTATTTTAGTATCATTAACCTACAATTACATGAGCAATATTGTGATGATTAAACTACCCCCTTCATCAGGTCCCCCCCACCAACCCTATTACAGTCACTGTCCATCAGCATAGTGAGATGAGAATCACTACTTGTCTTCTCTGAGCTGTACAGTCCCCCCCATGCCCCCCCACCCTATGTCTGCCAATCGTAATGCCCCTTTTACCCTCTTATCCCTCCCTTCCCGCCCTTCTCCCCCCCCC
>JAQQAC010008525.1:9089785-9146386 GCA_029783875.1 Phataginus tricuspis
GCAGCAGACTCACAGAACCCAAGAACGGACTAATAGTTACCATGTCGCCATTTTTTTAACCTTTTGGTATGCTGAAGAAAACAGTAAGATCTTGATAGTATTAGATGATTAATTTACTGTTGCTAGTAAGTTGCAGAATCAGAGTGTGAAGCTGCCTTTGATATCCCATCTCTAACAGTAGAGATTCTGTTCAGATGATATTTGTGGGCCAGACATGTCCAGTGGACTTGCCTGAGACTGCAGTATAAAGTAAACAGCAAGTTGGGACCTGTGTGCAGATTCCCAGGGCAATGGACTTTTTATCTACACCTTCAGAGAAACAAAACTGATGCCTTGTCCTATTGGAAGAGAAATAATCACATCACATACCACAGGTGGAAAAAAACCACCTTGCATCCTAAAATAAACTCTTTAATTCCTAGTGATGCTCATATATACAGGCAACCAAGCAAGAAATCCCTGAATTCAGTCCCCAAGTATTCTGACCCCACACCAGCAGATACTGTCATTTCATTAGACCCAAACTAGCACTCAAGCTGCATTTTCTCTTGAACATCTTCACAGAACTCAGTGTGATGCCTTCCAAACCATTGTATTGAAGCCTTTGTTTGAACAGGTTGTCTTTTTTCCTCCTTTAGTCCACAGTGCACTGTCTGAGTGAATCCTGCTGTTAGCTAGATAGGGGTCCCGGGAGAGGACATGTTGGGTTCTGTATGTTTAACTTTTTATCCTTTGTGTCAACCAGTTATGTTTCTAAAACATTTCCAATCCCCTAGCTTCGCAGAAAACAAATAACTCTGCACAGCCCCCCTTCTCCTTCATCCCTCATAAATAATCCCCAAGAAGGAGGATGGCCACAGAGACAGAGTCTGAATGCTGACGAGAATGGTGCAGCGACTTCAGCTCCACCTCAGAGAATCATTTTGCAGCTGGACCATGAGGGATAGGAATGAATTCCAAACTCTTTCTGTGTGACAGGAGCAGAATGCTGCCTGCCAGGCATGGCAGCAGTACCTCTTCAAGTCACAGTCTGGACTGTGTCACGGAAGAGCTCAAGGCTTAGAGTCCTCATTCAAACTCAGTAAAATATTTCATGTGTGATTTACACAGCCTATGACAATTACCTCTCCAGACCCCAGCAACTTTATCTGTGATGAAGTGTGATTGTGTGGTGGTTAAATATTTGGCTTTGCAGGCCAGATTGCTTAATTTTGAATCTGAGCTTTGCCCTTTAGTCACCTTGGGCAAATGACTTAAAGTTTCTATATTAGGCAGCTTATATTAATTTATGCTGCACAAGGTACAACCACCACCCCACCCCCATAATCTCCTGCCAAATCTCAGTGGTTTTCCACAATAAATATTTATCTCTCACTCATGTTGCATTATTGCCATGGATCAATTGCAGCCCTAAGGCTCTGGCACCACTCAATATGTCTTCTTCATCAAAGGATATAGGCTGAGATAGAGCCTGGCCTCATAGATTATAAGAAAGCAATGGCCAGCCATGGGGTTGCCCTTAAAGCAAATGATTGAAATGAGCCTACTGACTTTTCCACCGTATTTCATTAACTAAAAGATGATATCAATGTGCAAGGTAGTATATTCCTATCATAGAAAGGATAAGGAAATCAAATAAAAAAAGAGCAGGGATCCACGATCTTCCATGGAAGAGGGTAAATAATTGTGTACAAAATATGATCTACCTTCTGCATCTCACTTTCTTCATCTGTAAAATCAAACTGATAGTTATAGTGCTCATTTGTAAAGTTGTTAGAAAGATTAAATAGATTTTCATATGGAAAACACTTTAAATGTTCCTGGAATATAGTAAACCCTCATTAAATGTTAGTTATTATTATCCATCTGATAGGAATAATAAAACTTTTGTACCTCACAGAGATATTTGTGGATTCTATTACCATTTTTGTTATAGATACTATGTGAGATGAGATAAATCATATTAAGTACCATACGAAAGTCAGAAATTTTATTACATCAATTGCAGGCAATACTGTAGACATGTGCCCTCCACTCATCTCCATGGCAATGTTCATTGAGCAGGTTTTGAGGGGAATTATTAACAGCACAATATCTCAGAGATATCATCATTACCAATGGTGAAATATATCATCTATGAAGCCCCTATTATACATGAAGGATTATACTCGGCATATCAGAAGCAAAGATGAATAAGATCTAGCCCTCAATATGCTCAGAATCCAGCTGGAGAGGCCTTCTTTACCTATGTGCCTTAGCTAACTATAATAAATAAGGACTACCTGGATGGTGATGCAGGTCATAGATTCTTATAGGAGGTCAGAGGGGAAATGGCCCTGAGGGCTAAAGTGGGGACATATTTCTCAGAGAACAGGATACTTGAACCAGCTCTTCAAGAACAGTAGGAGCAGGTAACCAGACCAGAGAAGGAAAGGAAAAGAAGAAAAGTAAAACAGAAAGTGGAGACAGTTTCCTCATTTTCAGGAAAATTTGAACCCCTGAGAATGTGCAAAAGATGTTATCAATTGAAATAGTATGAAAAAAAAGGAGAAACAAAACAAAATCAGTTTCCCTGGCTCCCAGTAGTGGGTGGGATTCTCCAATAGACCTGTGATTTCTTTAGCAATGTTTTATCTTTTGCAGGTTTACTTGATTACTTTCTCTCAAGATCCATCTCTCTCCCAACATCTGTCTTTTTTATAAGATTATATGACATTATGAAATACATTTTAATTCTGTTGCCTTAATATTCATCATTTATTTAACATCTATTATGTGTCTTTTATAAACACATAATAATCCTTATAATACCCACTGAATTATTTAATAAGATCCCCAAAGTCACCTACTAAGGGGTCAAGCCAGAATTCAGACACATGCATCTTAGCCCCAGAACTTGTACTCTTTTGCATAACACTACATCCTCTCCCTTTAAAACAGAAGGCAGTGTGTGTGTGCGTATGCACATGCACATGTGTGTGTAGACATGTAACATGTGTGTGCTGGTACATGTATACATAGATCTTCATATTCATCTGCTTTGGCGTGGGTACATTGCCACAGGGAAATGCCTTCAGTTGATCACATGATTCTTCCCATTTGGTAAATGTCAGTGCATCTGATCCTAGTTCTTAATGCTGTTGATTGATTACAGATAAGCTGCTAACTCTAAAGAGCACAGAACTGTAAAAGTAATTTCCTTGTTAGTTTATTTCAAAGCAACTGATGATTGTGCATCATGGTCACACTTTGGAGGATAATGAGCCTAAATGATCTAGGCAAGAAGAGTAGATTGCAGGAAGCCTGCTTGGAAGACAGAAAGATCTGTTAGGTCTCAGGTGTCTCATCAGAGATAACAGGAAATGCCCCAATCATATGTGTCCCTCTAGTGAGAGAAATTTAGTAACAGCCAAGTAATTCTTGCTGTCACACAGCTGCCCTGTGCTCATACCTGGCCATTTAATATGAATCTGAGATCAAATGGGATAAGACCTGAAAGTAATTTTTAATATAATTCCTTTATTCCTCATCACCCTCATTAAATTCTCAGGGCACCAGGGGTGTGCATGTACACAAATGCATACACAAATGCAGCATTCCATAGATATCTTCATTGTACCAAGACCTCATAAGGTCATTAAGATCATGATTCTGTATTCCCCAGATCTTGTCATATAGTGCCTGACTTCTATGTGGTACTTAATGGAAATATGTAGAAGGAAGACAGCAAAGAGGGAAGAACTACCCAGGTTACAGAATTTGAGGAAAAAATTTTAGAACCAAGTACTTGAGCTAATTTTCTCTCCCTCTCCCTTAGACCACTGCAAACCTACCCATCTGTTTTAATTTGGGATTTCCACAAAAGCAGAGCCTGATGCAGGGATGTTTGAATAGGTACTTTATCTGGAAGGTAAGATAAAAGAGGTGGAGTGACAGTCTGGGGAAACCAAATCAGAAAAGGAGGGAATACCAATATAAGGATACTATAGCAGGGTCACTCCTATAGGCAATGGGAATTTGATTTTGCTGGGACCTTCTGAGAAACATACAATTGTTAGAATTGTCAACTAGAGTCACAGTAGAGCTCCATTGTCCATTGGTTAATAATTATCTGAGGGGATATTAACTCAGAGTGCAAGTCCAGATTTTCACATGTACCAGAAAGGCTGAATGGACTCCTTCTAGCATCCCACATGACAGTGGCAGAAAAGACCTGGGGCAGAAAGCAAGAAACCCACAGTGCAGTTGAAGATCAGTAAGGTCCTATGAGGCAGAAATCTAACAAGTCTAACACAGTCCACCCCTTGAACCACTGAGCTCCATTCATGCCCTACATGAAGTCATGCCATCACAGAGCCTTCAGGATGCTAGTAAACTCAATCTTCATAGAAGACTCAATATGTAATTGTTGGAGGAATAAGCTCCAGACTTTGCTGCTGCAACTGGTCCCAAATCCATAACTTACATTCATCATCCCCTCTCTCTACTGTCCATTCTGAATATCCTTACATTTGTCCAGAACTTCAATGACTGTTAAGTGTCATCCTTGTGTACGTAGCACAAACTTTAATACCTGAGAAATTTCAGCTCTCAGTTGCCTCAGACTCATCAGGCCATGGCTGCTGCCATTGTGTATTCATCATTCTCACCAAACATGAAAACACCAAGAAACCCCGGTGAACCACTGAGTTTTGTTAAATACCCTCTCTGCCATTATATATAGTAATGATGCCAGGCTCCCTTAATAACTAGGATCAGTTAGGAAACTATTCATCCCCTTGTGTAAATATTCTCTTCTATGGAAACCAGAACCTCCAAACTAATAATGTCTAGGGATGCATGGATGAAAAAGACAAATTCCACTAGTGGGCCACTGGGAATGATGGTGAGAGGGACCAATCCATCTCTCATCCCTTGACTCCTTAACCAATGTTTTCAACTACTGAAGACATAGTATCATGTATTAGCTGTTGGTCCAGTGGACATACTGAATCCTAGAGGAGATCACTCCAACTTCACAGGGTTTGTCTCTAAACTGTCACCTTAACTGACTTTTAGTAGGTCATTTCATCATTCCATGAGGTCAGTTAATTCTGTGTGATATGGAATATGGTGAGCAATTTCCATGGTCATGTACACCTGTCACATTCCTGGAATTGGAGAAATGGTTTAAAAGCACACTCCTCAAAACTAAATGCTGTTAGGTTGAGTATAAGAGAGGTCATGAGTGCTCCTAAGAATATATAATAATCAATTGGAACAAATACTATATCCCCTAAAAGGATGAATGACATGATAGATGCAGTTAAGGCAAATAATAAACATACTTTCCTTTCTATATTGAAATAAGAACATAAAAAAAAAGTTAAGGCTTTTCAGAGCACACCTAAACCCCAGATCTTGATTTCTAATCCAACTTTCAAATTAAAGAACCAGGGCACGTTGAAGAAATGGTGAATTTTAAGACTGTCACAGAAAATGTACAAGATCACACTGAACATTTTGCAATGTAACACACAGTAACAAAATGATGGAGTTATGTCAAAAGAATACAGAAAGCAACTGAAAGAGCTCCCAATGGCCAAAAAAGAAAAAAAGCAAGAAAATAATTAGTATTGAATGATAACCTAAGGGATAATAAATATCTATGAGTCCTTAGTGATATAAATAACTGATTGAATAAATAAATGGGGTAGAATAGACAAATGTCCTATGCAAAAGAATTCCAAGTAATTTAATGTTCAGAAATGGTTATCCATTCTGTATGTTGGAACATAGGACCAGTAGAAAGAATGAGAATGGATAAAGGTAGTCAGGGCAAGTTTATGTAGGGGTTTTAAGTACTTTGTTGAGATGCATGAATTAATTTTTTTTAGGTTAGTATTTCTCAAATTTTAGAATGATGAAGGATTATGGGGTAGGAGAGGAGCGGCAGTGTTTACAATGCAAATTCCTAAGACTAATCTACTGAGAAGACAATTCAGTAGGTCATCAGTGAGACTTGAAGGAGAATGTCTTTAGTGTTTCAGATGATTTGGATTCAGGGGGTCCAAGAAGCAGCATCTAAGAAGTGTTGCTCTAAGTAATATGAAGCTCTGGAAAGGTTTAAAGCCAGGGTGTGTCTTATAGGATTGCACCATGAGCTAGCTGAATTCTTCCATTAATTTACTGCATTCGCAGCTTTACTAATGCTGTGGTAGAAAACCCGGCCAATGTACCTCCTCTTTGGTCACTGCTAATTGGTCCACAGGAAAGTAATATTAATCACAACAGGAAGTCAAAGATTTTCTGGTCATTCAGTGTACCCTCTCATCAAAATCCTTCATAATGAATTGGAATACATAGTCATGATCCAATTTTAAAATTAACCCTCACAAGCCAGTTTTATCTACATTTACATGGTGGATTTTAGTGTGCCTAGCACTCTGCGGCAATTTACTGGCTAATCTAAATGTCTTTGTCAATCTAATTCCCTACCCCTAAGGCCACTCAGAGTCCCTCAGGGTCTTCAGCATTTGTTATTGCAAGGGTCTCTTAGCTGGTCGCTAACTCCGTCTTTGGCTTCTCAAATCCAATTTTCATATAATTGCCAGAGTTGATTTTCTAAAAGTCTGATAAAGTTCATACAACTTCTTAAAACATTGGTTCTCTAGCTGACCATTTGCCATTCTTAGGACAGCCATAGAATTCAAGACCGTTTTGCTTAACTTAGCAGACTTTCTTCTTCCTTCAATGCCTTTTCAGTTCTCTTAATTGTGGAAAACCTATGCATCTTCTGTGCTTCCTTATCAAGACTTTCCAGATTCTCCCAGTTATAATCAAATGTTCTATGTTCTCTTTTTTCCCTGTACATTTTACCATGACTATAGAACTAGTTGAATTTTGCTATATGGCATATAATAACACAGGGTAGCCTAAGTGTATAATAAGCAACTCCCACATCTCAGTGGATTAACTTGATAAAGGTTTGTTTTTGCTCCTGTCCTGGCCAAGTGCAGGTGGGTTGAGAAGGTACATTCTACTCAAGTCACATCCATGGACCCCAGTTTTTTCTAGGGACTCAGTTATCCCCTTAAAGGGGAAGTCCTCCTTGGGATTTTTTGCATCAGCTGAGCAGGCGAGGGAAGAGAGAACTGCGTGGAGTGTTTTATGAGCCAGGCTTGGACACTGCAAAAGCACTTCTGCCCAGATTGCTTTGGCTGGAGTTGTGTCCCAAAGCTCCTCCTAATGGTGAGAGAGCGTTGGAAAGGTAGTTTAACTGTGAGCCCAGAAAAAGAAGAAACAAGTTTGATGAGCATTTAATTAAATTCACCTACAGAGACTAAAAGCAACTTGAAATCTCCTTCAGAGCTTTGTTATAGCACATAGTTCAAGGGGAACAGACTTTTTGAAAAAAAATAACAGCAATATAAGCCAAGTCACTGATTTATAAAAGAACATCATGTGCAGGAGATTAGCAAATAGTAAAGCATGGCACTCCGCATGGAGCTAAGATTCACCACCTCCCACCACCTGCTCCACCAACCCAGTCTTACCAAGTCAGAGTCAGACTGGAGCCAGAGATATGGTTTTTTATAGTTAGGCTCTGAGAGTATAGGGCATTCAGTTGGGAAGTGAATGGAAACATTCTTCCTTGAAATTGAATGGACCAACCCTGTTTTCATCTGGATCAGATTCAGTGGCCTGCCCACTCTGTGTGGGAGAACACTGTGTGCAGTGGCCTCTGGACTCTTTTGTTAGAGGTAGAGCAGGGCACAGGTAATGCCCTGCAGTTGACTGATCAAACTGGTTTTCTTCGAAGGCTCACCTGCCACCCCAGTTCCTTGTTCCTCCTCAATCTTCCATTTTCCCTGATCCTTTACACCGATGGGCATTTTTGAGTTTGACAAATTGTACTGTCTGCATGGAGTTAAACTAGAGCAGGCTGATTCTTATTTAAACCCAGCATATCTGTGGTATTCAGACATGTGTTCAAGCAGACAGCAGCACCTGGAGCCCACCAGAAAGCAGATAGAAAAAGACTTAAGAATGGTGCAAAGCCAGGGACACCCCAGAGACTGGTAAGAAGCATCCTCTTAGCATTATGGGGGAAGGGACCAGATGAGTTCTGATATGCTAACTAACAAGCCTTTCTAATAATGAGAGAGATGCCACTGGGCTAAGTCTATCTGATAGTGGTGTGGAAATGAATCTTCTGTTACTTTTCTCTTACAGAACACACAGGCCTTTTGAATGTTCTCATTTCTCACATTATTTGTTTAAAAGAAGGAGTTTGCTGACAGCACCTCCATTAAGATGACTCCCCTTATTTATCAATCCTGCCAAGCTCCCTGACAGAAAGGGGGGTTGGTGCTTTTAAAAATAGGTTTTCTTCTTAAATGAAGCACAGCATGGAGAAAGGCGAAAGAAAAGTGAAACATGAAGCTTGTAGTGTGAAAGGCACTTTCATTATTTGTCCTTTAGCTGCTTTTGTTCCCACTGAGGGAATGTTTGGGTCTCTCCCCAATTTGCCAGAGTTGAAAGCCCAGTTACCCAACCATAAAAGACAGAAAAGGACAGAGGAAGGAAAGGATTTTTCTAATACTAATCCTTGAAAGAGGATATGAGGACCAGTTATAGTGGCTAAGTGTATGTGGGAATGTTCCAAAATTGAGTTTCCAAGGCCTTGTGTCTTGGAAAGTTCCGTGGGACATTTGAAGTTCACAAGAGTGAAAATAACTTCATTTGTATAGGTGTTTTATTTATTTTTCAAAGCTCCTTTTCATCTATATGAGTTTGAATATTTTTATTCCTTTTTACCACCGATTAGAAGAATCAAAGGCAACTCCCACCCATTCTGCCATCATTCAAACCCTGCACACTCATTCCAATTCTAGGAACATCCTCACCCACTAAAAAGGGATAAGAACTAACAGTGGATCCATGAGCCAGTATCTGCTGTGGGTTGATGGTGTGGGGGAGCAGAAGCAGCACCGGGTCAGAGAGCAGCTGGAAGCCGGACGGTGGGTCCTCTTTAAGTCTTTCCAGCTCTCTGGTCATGTAGAAAGCATTCCAACAATTTGGACCTCGTTTCCTTTACTACAGAATGTGGCTAGAGTGGTATTGGTTACTTAACCTCTACAGTTCCTTTCTGCTCCATGAATATGGGTCCGAAAACCTTTTTGATTCCTGTGCTCCAAATATTTATGAACACTGAAAATGTTCATAACAATGGCAATTAAAATGAAGAAATTGGGAAAATTTGTCAGCCTTTAGGGAAATATAGATTGTTTCCTCTTTTTAAAAATGGTATGTGTTCTATCAGAAGGTATAAGAGTACTTACCTCATATGAAAATTGTGATCATCAGATGATAAAAAATTTGGATTTACCATAATGGCAGCCATATGGGAAATGATCAATATATATTAAATATTATTATCACTCTGCTTCATAGACGGAGAGGGCGAATGTTAGTTTTGAGTTATGATATCCATCTTATTCTTTGTTGTTGCTATCCTGGATTTCAGAGCCGAAGTTAGGTCATAAAGAAGGGGATGCTTTACCCTTTGAGGCCACAGAATATCCCACTTTTGCCAGTCAGTGGTAGCTAGTGACAAACTTGTAGGGTGGAGGCTGTGATGTTTGATTTGAAGTATGGTAAGCGAAGCCCAGAGCTCTATCTGTGAAAACTAGCAACGCCCCTACCAGTGTCCGCAGTACCCATGGAGAGCTGAGGAGCCCTGAAGGGAGCACAATTTGAGGTAGTGTTAAATTGAAAACTGGGTGCCAGGTTTTACAACAGCGGCTACAACCAAAGGCATTTTGACCGTCCTGTGACAAAAGATGCTGCCTCAGACGCAAGCAGTACCCTATCCGTTGGGTCTGTTTGTGAAAACACAGCAAAGAGCTTAATACATGCTTAATAACAATGTAATCACACATCCGCCACCAGCTCCTCAGCCTTGTTTAATAAGTACACTCGTCTATGCTGCACAGTTTTTAAGCTGGACCAGTTGAATCAAACAGGAACCCTGCCCCAGCCACACCATGATGCTGTTCCTCCCCAGGGACCAAACTCCCTTCCTGGCAACCGGCTCTAGCTGTACCAGAGAAACTGAATAGAATGTGGCATCCTATTTTTCTTGAATTATAGATCAAAATTTGATTAGGTTGTTGAGTAATCATTTAGTAAAACCCCATGTTTTCAGAGGACTGAAGCAGACTCCTCAGGGTGCTTAATGTTTAGCATTTGAGAAAGCCTAGCTGTCTCACAAATCCTGTATTCTTTAAATATGCTTTCAAAGGGATCCGAAACTACAGATAAAAGATACGAATGAAAAAAAAATTAGCATATTTTCCCTCATGTGTAGGTGGGTGCATATGTAAATGCGTATTCTGCCGATTTCACTGTGTGTTAAAACAGGAGGGTGTGAGTGAGGTGCCAGAGAGAAACAGGGATGGCAATTTAATTAATTCTATGACATTGTTATGCCTTTAAATATAAGTAAGAATTGACATTGGAGCAACTTAGAAATCTCCATGGCTGCTACTGATGTTATTTTTCCCTTCAGTAAAAAGGGAGCCGCAAATTAGCAAAACCACCCAACCCCTGGCAACTGATGGCTTGCTGATGATCGCATCCCTGAGGAAGTTTGAGGAATGACCCACTTGCCCAGAAAAGAAGGACTTCTCACTCCCTGTCCCCATGCACAGAGTAACAAGGCATTTCTGTTCAAGGAAAAGGAGGAAGGTTGGTGTTGTGGGAGTTACCTATTGGCTCTAGGTATCTTTGTCATGTCACCGCTGCTAATTAGCAGAAATGCTCTCCTGACAACCACTATTAGAGGCAATTTTATCCACAAAAGTTCTGAAGAATGAAACCTTGCAAAACACAGAAGGATAAGAAAACTGGGTCAACTTGCAGGGCTTTATTTGTCTGCATATGTGAATGAAGCTCTGGAAACTAATTGAAACTCTTAGAAAAAATGTTCAGTTTTCAAATGGTCTATTTTAGTGGTCCGTGAGATGACAGATTTGTATGTAGTCACTGACCATTGGCCACCAATTAGCTAAACTTGGGCAAGTCACATAACATCTTTAAGAAGTACTTCCTGTTTTTTAAAGTTACATGAAGGACTGAATTATTTCTAAAACCCTTGTTCTGTATTTTATAATTCTCTCTCTGCAGAACAATGGTTAACAAGAGGTGGTGGTGGTGGTGGTGATTTGTCTCCCAGGGGACATTTACCAATGCCTGGGGACAGTTTTAATTGTTATGATGAGGGGCAGGGTGGATGGACTGTGGCGCTATTACTTGTATTTCATTAGTGGAGACTAGGGACGCTGCTAAACTTCCTATGTTGTGCAGAATGCCCCCCCCAACGAATAATGGCCCAAAATGCCAACAGTGCCACTGAGAAACTCTGCTCTTGGAGTATGAACAGTGAGCTTAGGTCCTTGATCCCACCACTGTTCTAAATTTCCTTGGAAAATAAAAAATGATTCAACTTTTTAACGATTACCACCCAATATTTTCTATGATGGTTTTCCAGAGGCTAAAATTAGGTCCAAAGACAGGGTGGGTACAGGGAGGCACTCCCTTGTGATGAAAACATGGTGCTCAAGCTGAAGGAAGACCTGTTGGGATGCCCTAAGTAGCTTAGAGTTGGATTAGATAAAAGTATATTTTCAATCATCTCATATATAGGGCTGGTTGTCCATGATACAGGTACCAGATGACAGGGGTAAAAAATAAAATAAAACTTAGTTCTCCAACCTGCTGATAAAGCGATTACTTCTGCACCGAGCTATTTATGAGAAAACTAACAATCTGGTATCCTTTAGAGTTCAAAGCAGGTTTTCTACTGCTGTAATAAATGACCATAAACTTAGTGGCATCAAACAATAGGTTTATTATCTTCTAATTCTTTATGTTAGAAGTCCAACACAGGTATCAGTGGGATGAAGTCCAAGTGTGGTAGGGCCCCATTTCTTTCTGGAGGTTCTAGGGAAGAACCTATTTTGCTTGACTTTTCCCTTTTCTAGACACTGCCCATATTCTTTGGCTTGTGGTTTCTTCCTCCATTTTCAGAGTTAGCTTTCTGACCCTGAAAGAAAGTTTTCTTTGAAGACTCCTATGATTAGATTGGGCTCACCTGGGTAATCCAGGTAAATCTTCCCATATCAAGTTCCTTACCTTTAATCACATCTGCAGAGTACCTTTCACCATGTGTGGTAACACGTTCATAGGTTCTGGGGACCGGGATGTGGACACCTTCGGGGGTTACCGTTCTTCCCACCATAGCAGGATTTATGTACTGGATGCTGTGATACAATCTAGATCCCCCTGAAGAGCTGAGCATTTCCTCAGTTTCAGGGAGCGTTGGCAGCTGTCAATTCTCAGTTGAACTGTTCCCTGGGATTTGTCCTCAGCTAAAGACAATGCCCCTCCCAGCTCAAGGCCCCTTCCCAGAAGCAGCCTGCAGCCAATGACTGGTAGATGCAGGGATATAAAATTTTCTGCCCCGGTCTCAAGACAGACCTTGCAGGCCATTCCAGTTCTGGAGCTCACCATTGGACCAGCTGAGGCCTTTGTGGTGAGTGCACTGTAGTTCAGCTCCTCTCTGCCTAATCCTCCTTTCTTCACCTGCTACTGGTGGTGGTCCTTAGGACACTCCCCAGTGAACTTCCTGCAAGCAAATCTTTCTCTCTGAGTCTTTTCCTGAATTGTTGATGCCAAAAGTAATATGAGGAGGCAGATTCTAAAACAGGCTTTTGGAGCTGGCATCGATGACTTTTGGAAGGAAGAGCATAAATAGCTTTCTACATGTAGTGACATGACAGTTAAAACTTTCACCATGCTGAACCCAGTCAGATATTGGTGGGAAAGTCTTGGTAGAGGCAGTATCTTAGATGTTTGGGAAGTTTGAGGGGGAAATAATTATTAAGACAGGAATTTCTGGGGGAGCAGCCTATGATTTGAGAAATACAAAGAGGGTTGGGGGATCAATCACCAATTAAAGGCTAAATTTGAAGGCCAGAAGGTCTCCTTCCAGCATATATAGTAATTATAAGAGTGTCAGAGCTCCAGAGGAGGTTGAATTTTCATCCTCAACAAATCTGCTCTGTAAAACCAGGGTCTTTTTCTGACTTTGAACAAAGATATTTAAGTTGATGCCCTTGAATCTCTTAAATCTTCAGACCCCTCTGAACTCTCTGGGCCCATGGGAGTGACCCATTAAAGGCTATTGAAGAAACCTTTAAAGGCCCCCCTTATAAGCTAACATTCTCTTGTTGCTTGAAGATAATACAGAGGTCTCTGCCTTGCAAGACACATGCACCCCCTCAGGGCCTACCATCCTCTCCCACCCTGTTCATCAGACCAATAACTGGGGTTAAGTTATATATAAAATTATTGTGAAGTTAATATATCATATAAGATATAAAATAAAAAATATCATATAAAAATAATATAAAAACAGTTTATATCTACTTTGGTTAGCTAGGGAATCTGGATCAGCTAAGAGAAGATGAAGGAATTGCAGAACCTACCTAACATGTGCTTGCATGATTTGAGCCACACAGGGAACTGGGTTCTCAGATCAAGTAGAATGTGAAATAAAAGGTGGGATAAGGGAGAGCTTATCTATGTGGAAGCACCTCATGATACTGAATTTAATAAACTGATAAGGACCTTAGGAGATGGTATTAATGTGCTCCTATGTTGGCATGCTGTTAGAAGCTTAGAGAAAGTGATAGCCATCCTAAATGAGTTGGCAATGCCAGAGCTGCTGAGGAAGACAGTTGTAGTGGTTATCAAGAGGCTCAGAGAATCTGGCATGCTAGATTGGATATACTATATAACCCACCAGTCAACTAATTTCCAGGGGGAAGCCCAGAAGACACTGTGGTTACTAAAGCAATAAGGAATACACTGGCGAAAGGGCTCTCGTATTTGCTGGGAAGCTCAGTGGTGGCTGATCTCTCCAGGTTAGGGCCAGTGGTAAAAGATGCTGTTATGAAATTTGACTCTTTAAAAGGAAAGAGAATGATAAGGCCTTGAACTAATAGAAACCATGTGGCAGTAGTTAACTCTCAGAAGCACGATGGGCATTATTATCATAATAAATAGCAGACTTGGAGTGGCAGCTTAGAGGCCTGTTCTGTCAAGAACAATGGAGATGGTTATAAAGAATACAGTATTCCTAGAGACAAGATAAAGGGGCAGTCAACGAAAGTATTGTTTAATCTAACCTAACAATCTAATCTAAAAGTATTGCTTAATTAAAGTATTGTTAATTAAAAGAAGTCAAGTTTGGGTGATCAGAAGATTGAAGATGGGCATTTGTCTTACCAGTGGGTTTCAGCCCTGAGTAAATTCACTCTTGATTTGGTGAGACTGAAAAAAGACAATGGAACGTTTTTGTGGTGAAAGCGTTTATACCCAACTTTATTCTCTTGGTGGCAGGTCAAGCACTATAATCCCTCCGCCTCAGGGCAAGTCTGCCTGCAACAAGCTGGTCTCTGACTCTGGGCCTCTCTGCCCCCACAGCTGTCTCAGCATCTTTCCTGGGCACTGCCACCACTGGAGCTCTGCTCTCCTGCAGCTGTGTAGCCCAGAGAACTGGGTGGAGCTCTTTATATAGAGTCAGTAATAATATATTGCCCACATGTGTGCAGTGAGCAAGTGACCAGAGTCAGGTGAGAATCCTGGCCATAGGAACTTTAATTTTCTCTACATTCCAATTAGAAGTCATGATCTTTTGACTGGTTTGCAGACCTGAGAGTTTTCAGGCCCAGAAGCCACTGACTGAAGGAGAGGCCAGATGCCAAGAAAGAATAAACCTGCAACACTATAGAAATTATGTAGTACTAATTCTCCTAGTACTTGGGTATATGGCTATTTGCTTGGATAAACTGCAGAGAAGGAGATACTCAAACATATCAAGGATCTGAATTGATAGAGATACTTGGGGACCTAAAGCATACTAGAGGGCCCTGTTGTGGCAGCATGTGGGGGCCATACAATAAATGATGTCTCGGCCTAGGTTTGTTCACCTAGGAGCCACCGCTTGGTCATTTTTCTGGGCCTGAATATGTACTAGGGATGAACATACTTTGGAGACGGCTAAACCCCCACATTGGTTCCATGACTTGTTGGGTATGAGTAATGGGGGAGACAAAGTGGAAACCTCTGAAATACCCAACAAGCTAAAAAAAAATTTTAAAGCAATTTTGCAACATTTATGGCAGCCAAACACTAAATAAGGTAAATGGTAAAAATTAGTGCCAACCTTAAAGTTTTAAAATATGCAAGGGTGGTGGTCCCCATTAGAGGACTAATTTACCATTTTGACCCCTATAAAATGAGACAGATCCTGGGGGAGCCGCAGTGGCCTACTGCAGCTCTGCCAGATGTGGTAAAGCAAATTCACATGGTCAGACAGATACATGGTTTGTGGCCAGTTGCAAAGGCACTCCTTTTGTTCCTACAGAAGGAAAATCAGAAACACTTCACATCTACTTTGGATGGAAAATGGTGTACACCTTTTATTAGCCAGTCAGGGAGAAAGAGAAATGAAAGATCTTGACTTCTGGCCTAGCTGAAAACCATTCTGTTATAGGATGGGTAGAACCCTCAAGTCTTGGTACTATAAGCCTGGTTCTAGAAATTTTAACTGATTCAGAATACAGCAGTGAAAGTAAATTAAAACTTACTTAGTGCTTAAGAATTTATGGCTTATTTCTGGAGAATCTTGGCTTGATGATAATAAATGTCAATTACCCCAAACTTAGAAAATCATCTATCTCTAAATGATTCTATGTGACATGTTATATACATCTTTCACATCAACTAGTTAAAATCATTTTTAAGAAAAGCTGCAAAACAATATCATTTTAAAGTTGAGGATGGCACAGAGAACATTTGACTCAAACATCTATCAGTTGAACTCCTAAAATGCGGGACTGTATCCTCCCAAGTGGGCATACTGTCAGGAACTTAGCTTTGTTAACTTAATGTTGAATCCCTGATGAGTGCCACAGATGTTATTTAAATTCCCCAAGGTAGGATAATATGTTTGTGACAATGCAAAACTGAGCCTAGTTCTGTAGTCATTACTCCTTAAAGATCTTTCCCATACATAAACTTTACTTTAGTTTACTGAGAGATCAGCCATAAAATATAAATATCCTTAAGAGATGAATAGTACATTCACACTACTCATGTAGAAATAGGTCTATTTTCATCTTGGGTTAATGGAATTCCATGAGGCAAACAGATGATTAGGGACTTTTGAATGAGTGCGAGAGGGTCTTTCAGGTACCTTCAAAATACTAGTTCACGGATACTCTCTTTACCTGATTTACTTCTAAGATTTGCTGCATGTTCTGATGATGCTGATGGTCTTGGAGGAAGAGCCAGGGAAAAAGGTGAAACTGTGCCATACAGATCTTTTGTTGTAGGCATTATAATGATGACCCCAGTTGCTGCCCTTCTCAATCCACTGCCACATTCATGACAAACCCACATTTCTATGAGCTCTTCCCAGCTACTGAGTGGGTATGGGAAAGGTTTTAAGGCAAGTTCATTCTGGCGATATTAAAGGACTCTTCTAGCAGAGCACTTTGGCTCTCAGACATCTCCACAGGCTGCCTGAACCTTTCTTGGAATTACATTCAGTTGGAGGCTCTTCCCAGCCAACCCTCCTTTCTCTTTCTCTGAGATCAGTGATAAGAAGCTTCAGACCTGCATACTGATTTGAAGATGCCCTTACCTTTTCCTATTTCTTTCCTAATAAATCTCTTGCACTTCTGATCCTGTCTTGACACCTGCTTTTCAGAAGATCCAGACTAATGTAAGTGGTACTGAGAGTGGTCTGAGGGAACAGGTGGTAAGATGAAGATTTGGAACTAACCCATTCCTGGTGGGCAAAGAGAACACCATCTAAGTGTTGGGTTGGGCATGGATGCCCCCAGAACAAGGTGGTGGTAAATTTGCAAACAATTTCACTGGAGAGACATTAGAAAATGTCCTGGTGGAAGGGAATGTTATTGTAGGTGACATGGGAGAATGATGCCTACAGAGACAGTGAGGTTGACTGATTATTACTAAGTTCTAGTGAAGGCCTACAGAAGCATAATGAGAAATAGAGGGCTATGGGAAAACTGTTGTGAAAATAAAAGAGGCCCTGATTTAGTGAACAGGTAAGAACCATAGAAATAAAAACCAAATACAGGTATACAAAGCCCACTGTCTACTTTGTGCCCATTTAACTAAAATCCTTGAGTGTGTGTGTGTGTGTGTGTGTGTGTTTGTACACTCAGTCAACTTTTAGACCTGGACTGAAGCTAACACAGAAGGCAAGGAGGAATGGATCTTACATTTATGAATCACCCAAGTATCTCCAAGGGAAGAAGGTTAGCACCCCCAATGAATAATAGTGTTTCTCTCTAAGCTTAAATTTTACAGAAGGCATCAGTGATGATATTAATTTATATCTTAGATTTGCATAGTGTTTTTCTTATAAATCATCTGGAACTTATACAGACAACTTTAGAGGCATGTTTCACTTCACTTGAAAATTTCACTAGAAAAACCCACTGATAATTACAGTATGGTTATAATAAAATAGTTGATGTAAAAGTGGTGAGTGGTTCACAAAAATCTGGACCAAGGACACTTTATGATGTGTTTTCCTCCACCATTTTGATTTCATTGTCCTTTGAATTATTTCTATCTTTTCCCTTCTCATTCTTTCTTTCTCATCTTTGCCTAGATTGAGCAAAAGATACTTCCTCCAAAGCTGATTGCTCATGTTACTGAATTATTTTCTCAATGGCCTGAAAACAGTTTCTCCTTTGTTTTGGAAGCAACTCCCTTTTGTGTTGCATCTTCATTTCTGAGATCAGTGATAAGAAGTTTTTCTAAGTTATGACTCATAGAGTTTGTTTTTATTTAACATCTTTTGACATATTTTTCACTTTGCCCTAAACAATTGAAGAAATTTGGGTCCCCCTACTTATCACATAGGAATATTCCACAAAAGGTTAGCAAAAAGAGTGAAATTTTAAGTTTTTGCTGAGAGAATAAGTTCTTATTATAACTATAAGGAGTTAAAGGATGCTGGTGAGTGTAAGAATGCTGGCAGTGTATTCCAGTTCATACTCTTCATCGGTGAAAAAACTGAAGCCCAGTGCTATGGACTGAATGTCTGTGTCCTTCCAAAATATGTATGTTGAAATTTTAATCAATATGATAGTATTTGGTGATGGGTTTTTGGGGAGTAATTAGATCATGAGGATGGAGCCCTCATGTGGTCAACATTATGCAGGAACAAAAGAAAAAATTGCACCATTTGCTGGCCTCATCTTACTCTTTTCCACAGAACTAGGAGTTTGATGGAATCCATAACTTACTGATCATCCAAAAAGAGTCAGTTTTAAGTGATTCTTTTTGGTGATGTAAAAAGGAACTGGGACAATACTGAGGATTAGTGAGGGGAATAAATAGCAGATCACACCCCATCACCTAAAGCACAGTTTTCCGGGGAGGGGTGGTTGGGAGTTTTGGACTGGGAAGAACTGGCTCATCTCCCTTTAGTCATAGTCCAAATTGCTATGTTTTCAACAACCATGTCAAAGACATACTGTCACTACTGTTTGGACAGCCATAATGAAAAGGTGTTGGAGGAAGCAGTATAAAAGCAGGACAACTAGACATGTATATAAAAAATTATAGTGAATGGGTGGTGTCATTTTGTGTGTGTGCATGGGCCTCATTTCTCTGCGGGCTTCCCGAATGCCCCCAAAACTTCTGACTTTCCTTCATCTTCCTCCCTCGATTCCCACATCTCATTAAAAACTTCTGAGTTAAAAGCACCCATTTTACACTTGGTTGTTAAGTTATGTTTCTTAAGCTCTTTAAATATAGAACAAAGGTCAGCAGTAGGATGAATCTGGTCTGCAGGCTACTTTGTTAATAAATTTTTAGTGCAATACAGCCATGCCAGTCATTTACATGTTATCTATGGTTTTTGGAGTTGAGTAGTTGTGGCATATATAACATGGCCTGCAAGGCCTAAAATATTCCTATCTGACCTTTTAACAGAAAGAGTTTGGTGAATCCTGATGTGGAAAGTCCCTCTACTCCCTTTATACCCCACACTGACTTGTTGAAGAAAGTAGGCAGTGTTCCTGTAAAGTGATCCACATTCTCAATTTGTCTGATTGTTTTTTTGTGATGTTGTGTGATGTTGCTTACCTTTTTTCTCTATCTCCTCTCTTTTTTCTTAAACTGGGAGTTAGGTTTAAAATATTAGATTATCTAGATACATTTTTTAAATCTATAAATGTTCTTGTTATCCCCAAAGCCTTTCTTATACAGATTGCTTAGAAAAGGAATAAAAATAAAAATGGCTAACATTTATTGCATGATTACTATTTGCCAAATGCACCTGTCAGTGTTGAATAGATGGTAAGGATATGAAGGGGAATCTATTATATAGGTCAGATTTTTTAATGTAGAAGAAATAAAAGGACTTGAGAAATCCAGGAGGAAGTAGCTGTTCAGTAAGACCTTGAAGAAAAACAGGAAAAAAAAAAAGGATAAAAAGGAGGGAGCAATCACAGAATGTTTATATTCTTGTCATTTCAAAGAAAAATGTGCCCTAAACACAGTAGGAATTTAACCAAGGTAAGTTGGGGTTTCAATAAAGACCCAAAAAGGAAATTTTTGGCCCTTGGTCATCATGACAAAGAGTCCGTGTGCTAGCTATTCTGTTTAAATTCCGTCTTCTTCCTTATTCATTACTTTGCTGCCTTACTCTTTGCTAAAAGAGGCTGACTTCTGAGACAGAATCACCCAGCTCCCTGTCCTCTGGCTTCTGATTGGGATAGGCCAAAGGAAGTGATCCACAGGAAATCTATAGGCACATGGAGGGGGAATATTAAGGGTCAGCCTATTTACTTATTATAATTCCGTGAGTATAGGCTAGAAGTTTTTATTAGCCAGGTGCCTGGTAGATTATATCAAAAGAAGGAGTGATATTTGGAAATGTGAGCAGGAATAAAAGGAACTAAGAAAGGAATCCTGAATTAGCAGCTGTGTGAGGCAGTCCCAGCACTGTCTAGGTGAGGTATGAGGTGAGAGCTAGAGCTGTGGGAGAAGGGAGCAATATGTGGGGTGGGGGAAGATAGCGGGAAGGTATAGGCTGCCACAGTGATGCCATGAAATGCATGTTTTTTCTGATGATCAGAAGTAGTCTAAGAATTCTTCTGCTATAAGAGATCTTAGACATCATCTAGTACAATATGCCAGCCATGAAAAATTTCTTCCTTGATATTGACTTTAACTGGTCTGTTTTGATTATCAGGTTCATCTTTCTCTGATAAATAGCTATCTTGGGCAACCAGTTCTCTTTAGGCTTATCAATTCCCTCTTCTCTCCAAAGAAGCTAAGAAATAATAAAATACAACCAGTTCTGCCAAGTTCCCTTCCCTGCCCTGAAGCAAAAATGTCAGATTCTGGCTTTCAAGTGAAAACTGTCACACAAGCATACCAGTGAGTGACTATCCGGAGTCTGCAGAAACTCTTCAAGGATTTCTGATAAAAAAAGAAAGAAAAAGCCTGATTACCTTGAGCCAAGAGCAGAGGAGAAATTTGCATTGGAAACAAACCTAATAGAACAATTAGTCTGCTAATCAAGGCTTTTTGAATTTTATTTAATAATTCTCAATTAAATAAAGCCACGTGCAAAGCTGGTGCTTGTCCCTGGGAGAGAGATAGCAGCAGACAAATGTTTACATGGTACCAAGTTCCCACCCACAAAAGAATTTTAAATGAACAATTAATTTTCTTAAGTAAGCAAATCACTGGAGGAAGGACAGGGCCACTACTTTAAAAAGATGAAGTAGCTTTTCCTTTGGGTAAAATTCTAGATTTTCTTTTGGCAAATAGCTCTGCCAACAGTATTCTCTATGGGTAATTGAATGTTGGTGATGCTTAGGAGCAATAAATATAATGAATTGACACTCATCTCTTTTAAGAAATCAAAGAGAAAGAAACATCTCAACTGTATTAGTCTTCTGTGCTGCTGTAACAAATTTTCACAGATTCAGGGCCTTAACACAACACAATGTATCTTACAGTTCTATAGATTAGAAGGCCAACATGGGTCTTAACTGGGCTAAAGTTAGTTGTCAGCAGATTTCTATTCCTTTCTGGAGACTCTAAAGGAAAATCCATATCCTTGCCTTTTCTAGATTCTAGAAGATATCTGCATTCCTTAGCTTGTGGTCCCTTCTTCCATCTTCAAAACCAGTAATAGCTGATCAAGACTTTCTCACATGATGTCACTCAGACCCCTGCTTTGTCTTCATGTCTCCTTCGACTCTGCCTCCTCTCCTGCCTCTCCCTTCCCCTTTGAAAGACCCTTGTGATTACACTGGGCACATTGGGATAATGTAGGATAGTCTCCCTATTTTAAGGTCATCTGATTAGCCACGTTAATTCCATTTGCAACCTTTATTCATCTTTGCCATGCAGCATAACATATTCACAGGTTCTGGGGTTTAGTATATGGACATCTTCGGGTAGGGCATTATTCTGCCTATGACATTAGCCAATAATTGGTAATCCTTGGTGAGAACTTGGTATATTTATCTCTGTGCTAGACCTTATGAAGGGTATAAGAAATGGATAAGACACGATGCCTGTTCTTGAGTAACACAGATACTAACTAACTGCAGAACAAGACTAACACATACAGTGAATGGGTACTGTGAGATGTAGAGGCGACAAATTGGCAACCAGTGCATCAAACTTGGGTGTTTGTTTGGTGGGGACATGCCCCTTCCAATCCACAGCAGTTCTTGTTTTCCCTATCGTTTGACATCTGGACCATTTCACTCATCTATATTATCAGCCATACCTTAGAAAGCATCTGAGATTTTCATCATGATTAACATATCACATATATTCCATGTGTAAGCAAACTTTTGAAAAGAAAAGACCGAAACAACCCCCAAAACAGCTTTTTCTTCCAAATGACTGATCCAACATTCCTTGCCCTTAAATCTTTGGAAACATTCCAATCATGTAAATACAAGAATTAGAATTACTATAACAATCAGTTGTGAAGTTACTTAAAAAAATTTTAATAGCATTTTATTTAACCCATGTGCTAAAATATAAGCATTTAACTGTGTAATCCAAACACAATTATTGAGATAATTTACAATCATTTTTATGTGTGTGAGAATATTTAAGTTCTTCTCTTAGCAAATTATACAAAACAGTGTTGCCACTATAGTCACCACATTCTTTCTACATTAGAGCTTCAGATCTTACTCATCTTACAGCTGAAAGTTTATACCCTTTTACCAACTTCTCCTTATTTCCTCTGCTCCCCAATCCCTGGCAACCAGTGAAGTTATTTTCTGATGCACCATCAACTGTTTTTGTTTATCTTTTACCTCTATTTTTCCTAAATAAGGAAGAAACTCTTTACTCCAATTTTACTCTAATTCCTAAGAAATAGATTAAAAATCAAGTCTGGGTCTTGATGATTATAGAATTATCTGGAAAAATAACCTTCTCTCTTTCATTAGCACTTCACTGATAAGAAACGCTAAGACCTGGAAACATTTTCTAAGTATCAATTACTCGAAGGACATATAGATGGCACAGTTCCTAAGGCGAGCTGAACAACGTGCATTGATAATATGCATTCCCTGAGCGTCAATAAAAATCTTTCAAACAAGCTCTTGGAGTTGTCTCCTGTGCTAAAGGATTAAGCCATTAACCTTAACAGTGCCAATGTGTTCTCACTTTCAAATTCCACTTAATTAGTATCCAAGGTAATATTAAGAACAAACTTCATACAGAGGAACGTGTAAAAGCATTAGCTGCTCATAAACACAATGGTCTTTTGAGACACAATGAAGGAAAAAGATGCCAGGCAGAATATAAACTGTTATCTATATAAGTGGTAAAGAAATTTGAGCCAGGAGGGTAGATTTCCAGAAGGCTTAGTAACATACTGTAGTGTAGGGCTCACAGAACTATCTATCATGATAGAAATGTTCTATGTCTATGATCCAATATGACAGCCACTAGCCACATAGGGCTGCTGAGGACTAGAAATGTGGCTAGTGCAACTGAGAAACCAAATTTTAGATTTGAGTTCATTTTAATTTATGTTTAAATTAAATAGTCACATGTGGCTGGAGGTACAGTGAACAGTGCAGCTATAGTGTTACTTTCATTACTTTGCCTTACCCGTTCCACTGATCCTTACGCACACCTTCTCCAAACAGCAAAACAAAACAACAGCAATAAGAGCCTTCTAGTCCACACCAGTGCACATGCACAAGCCCAGAGGGGCAGAAAGAGTCTGTGCCTGGGTCAGAAGGCCCTGAAGATCCTGTGTAAGATAAAGACAAAGCGGGATTGTGGGGTGGATACTGAATTATCAGGGTGGGCAGCAAGAGATGGTCTACATCTAGAATTTATTCCAGAAGGTTTGTACTATGGGGGCTGTGGTTCTGGGGGAAAGAATAGAGAGAAATCGCATTACCCTTTTGTTTGGAAAGACAGCCACCAATACAGATTGGAATAAAAACTTCCCTGAGACTCCTTGACTGTTTTGTTAACTCTTTCTTCCAACACTTAAAACATTTCTTACAGAGTGGAATCCAGTTCATATGTTTAAATTGTGGGGAGGGGTGGCGTATGTGTCTCATTTAAGTTGGGTGGACCTTCTTCTAGTCTCTTCTATTATTATTTTTTTATAGTCATAACTACTTCAGACACATATTGTTTTCTGACTTACAGTTTATTCTCATAAAATATTACCAAGTTGTATAAATGAAGGGAATTTAACTGTACAATTAATTTATTGAATATACTAAAATGAATTCAACTGTGTGAAATACTGATTGTCTCAGAGAATACTGGATGAATGATCTTCATATTACTAGCTCTTTGCTACCCTCCTTAAGACATTTTTGTCTTCAAATGTAGTTTGCTTGGAAGCATATTGGCTGTGTGGACAAATCCAGTGCCTAAGGAAAAGCAGGCTCTCATGCTGCTCTGACATTCACAGATTGTGTTGGCAGGGCCAAAATGAAATGGAGAGATAAAGCTGTATCTTAATAAGTATATTTTAAAATGTATCTTCCTTAGGAAATAGTTTTTTTTCCCCTAAAATTCCCAGATATAAGTGTTAGGTTGATTAATTTCAATCTAATACCGTTCTCCCCATGTGTTTGCTGGGGAGAACAGGGAGCTGATGTATTATCAGCTTTGTATTCTGAGGCTGTGACTAATTTGTCAGGAAGTTTTCTTTATTGCACAATCTCTCAAAGGTGTTTACAGATGTATCTGATATCTCTTTATGACTCCTAGGACACACATAAGTGAATCATGGCATCACCCATGGCTTATTATACATAAAGAAGTACAGAAAATCTATAAAAGGAAGGACAAAGACCATATTCTAAATACCGAGGGGCCAATTATCTTCATAGCATCTAGGTGACACTATATGGGTTAGGTTATGGGTTGAGTTATTTTCCAGTAACTTGGTTTATTTTTTATCTAACGCTGCACACACCTAATGTAGAGTGTCTTTACAGACAAAGAGCATATTTAACCATCCCTATCTTCTCCCTGCCTTCCACTCTCTTCCTTCCTTCCTGCAACTTTCAAGAGTAACTACTACTATGTAGAAAGGCTTTGTTCTCTGCATTGTTGAAGGTTCTGAGATAAAGCACACTTGGGTTGCTCACGAATAGTCCTCAATTTGTTGGAGTTCTAGGTACGTAGGAACTGTTCTGTAATTACTGATTACCAGAACTTGCAAATGCTGAATTAATCAACAGAGAAGTACTTCTTGAAGCCTTAGCAGATGTCTGAATAAATATCATACATGCTATGTCCTCTGCCTTCAGGGAGCCTATAGCTCAGGAATGGAGGAAAAAAATAGCCCAAATTAAATAACTACTGAACAATTAAATCTGAATGTGGGATGGCGCAAATAGGCATTTAAAAAGAGTGAAACTAATGAAAATAGGAGTAGCTAGAAAGATACCATGTAGGAGTAGAAGCAAGGAATTTGAAGAGACCTCTGTTCATAGTTTGCTTAAGTTAAACAGGGAATGGCTATTGACTATGAGTAGGGAATGAACTAAACTGATCACCTCCAAAATTATTGATGAGCCCCATAACCATTTCCATATTAGCTTTATAAGCTAAAGTTACTGAGGTCTTAAGAATGATTCTTACACATTTAGGACAATATTGTTAATCATTAAAATTTCCACCAAGGCTGGGGAATAGTGCTGGCAAGGTAGAATTGTGATGTAGCTCTTAGAGAAGTTCTAGAGCCCAAGGCCTAGAAATACTGAAATGTGAAATACAGGGAAATGTCTGACTGCTGCAGAAATTTTGGCTCCAGAAACCTGTGCATGTTTGTCTCTCCACATCTGTCCTCAGTCCTGTCCTGTGCTGGGGAGGTTGACCAGTATAGGTAGAATCAAGAGGTGTCTTGGTCTTCTGCCTTCCGGCTGAGTTTGGCCAATGGGGGATGCTGACAAGACAGCAGAGGAAGAGAGAAGAATGAAGTCAGGGTATTGATCCAGGCTTTCTCCTTGAGGATCATGGTGGGTTGGCTGCCTTTGTCAATGGAGAGGACAATTCCTGCTGGGTGGTCCTCTTTTTATGCTTTCTCTCCAGGATTTTTTAACTGACCCGTTCCCTTGCCCCCTCAAGTCTAGAGATTACAACCATGTACTAGATTTAGAGAGGCATGTAATCTCTCAAGTCTAGAGATTATAACCATGTAATAGACCCTTGCTTTTCCTAACCCCTACCCACTCCTTCATAAGTGTTGCCTTTATTACACTCTTCTCAAGTACCTGACTTCAGTGTGCTGCTGATTTCTAACTTAATGTGGATTCTAGGGTGGTGGAGGGGCTCAGAGACATTACGTCTGCTCAACAGGTCAGCCTATTGGACCATTTCTTCTGAGCTATGTCCAAGTACCAACTTGGGTGGCATGTGTGAGTTTGAGCCTAGAGTAAACCAAATTGATGCAAAGGGCGGTTGGCAGTAGACAATTAACCACTAACTTGCTTGAAATTATGTTCACTTCAGATAGTTTGTCCATTCTACCTCTCAAGAGGATTATGGCAGTCCAAGGAGACTGCCATATTCAATTGTAGGCAAATGGGACTGCTGACTGCTAAGCGCTCTTTTCAATATTCTCTGTAGCTATTCCAGTATCATTTCCCACTTGTGTTTGCAAAAAGCATTGAATTCCACTCACAGCTCAATTAGCTAAAGCTCTAATGGTCCAATTTGCATGTGAAAATGTTGTTTGCATGGGAAAATAAAGTTTTGTGCACACAAATGATTTGCTTATCCAAATTGTTTCTAAAATTTTTGGTTTTCAAAAACTTATTACTTAAAGCTGATGGTCTTAGAGTAGACATTACAGACAGGAAAACAGCCTAATGACAGTCTTTCTTTTTCCGCATGCATTCTTCTTATATTATTTTATTTTATTTTTGTTTTTTATTTTTTATATATTTTTATTTTGGTATCGTTAATGTACAATCACTTGAACAACATTATGGTTACTAGACCCCCTATTTTCAAGTCCCCCGACATACTCCATTACAGTCACTGTCCATCAGTGTAGTAAGATGCTATAGAATCATTACTTGTCTTCTCTGTAAATACTGCCTTTCCCGTGTCCCCCACTCCCTGCTATATTATGTGTGCTAATCATAATGCCCCTATTCCCCCTTATCCCTCCCTTCCCACCCGTCTTCCCCAGTCCCTTTCCCTTTGGTAACTGTTAGTCCATTCTTGGGTTCTGTGAGTCTGCTGATATTTTGTTCCTTCAGTTTTGAATTTGTTCTTATACTCCACAGATGAGTGAAATCATTTGATACTTGTCGTTCTCCGCCTGGCTTATTTCACTGAGCATAATACCCTCTAGTTCCATCCACGTTGTTGCAAATGGTAGGATTTGTTTTCTTCTTATGGCTGAATAAAATTCCATTGTGTATATGTACCACATCTTCTTTATCCATTCATCTACTGATGGACACTTACGTTGCTTCCATTTCTTGGCTATTGTAAATAGTGCTGCATTAAACATAGGGGTGCATATGTCTTTTTGAAACTGGACTGCTGCATTCTTAGGGTAAATTCCTAGGAGTAGAATTCCTGGGTCAAATGGTGTTTCTATTTTGAGTTTTTGGAGGAACCTCCATACTGCTTTCCACAATGGTTGTAATAATTTACATTCCCACCAGCAGTGTAGGAGGGTTCCCTTTCTCCACATCCTTGCCAACATTTGTCGTTGTTTGTCTTCTGGATGTTGGCCATCCTCACTGGTGTGAGGTGATATCTCATTGTGGTTTTATTTTGCATTTCTCTGATGATTAGTGATGTGGAGCACCTTTTCATGTGCTTGTTGGCCATCTGAATTTCTTCTTTGGAGAAGTATCTGTTCAGATCCTCTGCCCAGTTTTTAATTGGTTTATTTGCTTTTTGTTTGTTGAGGTGCGTGATCTCTTTATATAATTTGGATGTCAACCCCTTACTGGATATGTAATTTATGAATATATTCTCCCATACTGTAGGATGTCTTTTTGTTCTACTGATGGTGTCCTTTGCTGTACAGAAGCTTTTTAGTTTGATATAGTCCCACTTGTTCATTTTTGCTTTTGTTTCCCTTGCCCTGGGAGATATGTTCATGAAGAAGTTGCTTATGTTTATGTCCAAAATATTTTTGCCTATATTTTTTTCTAAGAGTTTTATGGTTTCATGACTTACATTCAGGTCCTTGATCTATTTGGAGTTGACTTTTGTGTATGGGGTTAAACAGTAGTCCAGTGTCATTCTCTTACATGTAGCTGTCCAGTTTTTCCAACACCAGCTGTTGAAGAGGCTGTCATTTCCCCATTTTATATCCATGGCTCCTTTATCGTATATTAATTGACCATATATGCTTGGGTTATATCTGAGCTCTCTATTCTGTTCCACTGGTCAACGGGTCTGTTCTTGTGCCAGTACAAAGTTGTCTTGATTACTGTGGCTTTGTAGTAGAGCTTGAAGTCAGGGAGTGTAATTCTCCCTGCTTTATTCTTCCTTCTCAGGATAGCTTTGACTATTTGGGGTCTTTTGTGGTTCCATATGAATTTTAGGACTATTTGCTCTAGTTCATTGAAGAATGCTTTAGGTATTTTGATAGGGATTGCATTTAATCTGTAGATTGCTTTAGGCAGGATAGTCATTTTGACAATATTAATTCTTCCTAGCCAAGAGCATGGGATGAATTTCCATTTATTAGTGTCCTCTTTAATTTCTCTTAAGAATGTCTTGTAGTTTACAGAGTATAGGTCTTTCGCTTCCTTGGTTAGGTTTATTCCTAGGTATTTTATTCTTTTGGATGCGATTGTGAATGGAATTGTTTTCCTGATTTCTCTTTCTGCTAGCTCACTGTTAGTGTATAGGAATGCAACAGATTTCTGTGTATTCAACTTTGCTGAATTCAGATATTAGATCTAGTAGTTTTGGAGTGGATTCTTTAGGGATTTTTATGTACAATATCATGTCATCTGCAAACAGGGACAGTTTGAGTTCTTCCTTGCCAATCTGCATGCCTTTTGTTTCTTTGTGTTGTCTGATTGCCATGACTAGGACCTCCAGAACTATGTTGAATAAAAGTTGGGAGAGTGGGCATCCTTATCTTGTTCCCAATCTTAAAGGAAAAGCTTTCAGCTTCTTGCTGTTAAGTATAATGTTGGCTGTAGGTTTGTCATATATGGCCTTTACTATGTTGAGGTACTTGCACTCTATACCCATTTTGTTGAGGGTTTTTATCATGAATGGGTGCTGAATTTAGTCAAACGCAAATTTTCAGCATCTATGGAGATGATCATGTGGTTTTTGTCCGTCTTTTTGTTGATGTAGTGGATGATGTTGATGGATTTTCAAATGTACCATCCTTGCATCCCTGGGATGAATCCCACTTGATCATGATGGATGATCTTTTGATGTATTTTTGAATTCAGTTTGCTAATATTTTGTTGAGTATTTTTGCTTCTATGTTCATCAGGGATATTGGTCTGTAATTTTCTTTTTTTTGTGGTGTCTTTGCCTGGTTTTGGTATCAGAGTGATGTTTGTCTTGTAGAATGAGTTTGGGCGTATTCCCTCCTCTTCTACTTTTTGGAAAACTTTAAGAAGGATGGGTATTAGGTCTTCACTAAATGTTTGATAAAATTCAGCAGTGAAACCATCTGGGTCAGGTGTTTTGTTCTTAGGTAGTTTTTTTATTATGAATTCAATTTCTCTGCTGGTAATTGGTCTATTCAGATTTTCTGTTTCTTCCTGTGTCAGCCTTGGAAGGTTGTATTTTTCTAGAAAGTTTTCCATTTCTTCTAGGTTATCCAGTTTGTTGCCATATAATTTTTCATAGTATTCTCTCATAATTCTTTGTATTTCTGTGGTGTCCATAGTGATTTTTCGTTTCTGATTTCTGATTCTGTTTATGTGTGTAGGCTCTCTTTTTTTCTTGCTACATGTGGCTAGGGGTTTATCTATTTTGTTTTTTTTCTAAAAGAACCAGCTCCTGGTTTCATTGATTCTTTCTATTGTTTTATTCTTCTCAATTTTATTTATTTATGCGTTAATCTTTATTATGTCCCTCCCCTACTGACTTGGGGCCTCATTTGTTCTTCCTTTTCTAGTTTCATTAATTGTGAGTTTAGACTCTTGATTTGGGATTGTTCTTCTTTCCTGAGGTAGGCCTGTATTGCAATATATTTCTCTCTTAGCACGGCCTTTGCTGCGTCCCACAGATTGTGTGGTGTTGAATTATTGTTGTCATTAGTCTCCATATACTGCTTGATCTCTGTTTTTATTTGGTCATTGATCCATTGATTATTTAGGAGCATGTTATGAAGCCTCCATGTGTTTGTGGGCTTTTTTGTTTTCTTTGTGTTTCATACCTTTGCGATCTGAGAAGCTGGTTGGGACAATTTCAATCTTTTTCAATTTACTGAGGTTCTTTTTGTGGCCTAGTATATGATCTATTTTTGAAAATGTTCTATGTGCACTTGAGATGAATGTGTATCCTGTTGCTTTTGGATGGAGTGTTCTGTAGATGTCCATTAGGTCCATCTGTTTTAATACTTTGCTGAGTGCCTCTGTCTCTTTACTTATTTTATGTCTGGTTGATCTGTTCTTTAGAGTGAGTGGTGTGTTGAACTCTCCTAAACTGAATGCATTGCATTCTATTTCCCCCTTTAATTCTGTTAGTATTTGTTTCACATAGGTAGGTGATCCTGCGTTGGGTGCATAGATATTTATAATAGTTATATTCTCTTGTTGGACTGACCCTTTTATCATTATATAATGTCCTTCTTTGTCTCTTGTGACTTTATTTGTTTTAAAGTCTATTTTGTCTGATACAAGTACTGCAACTACTGCTTTTTTCTCACTATTAGTTGCATGAAATATCTTTTTCCATCCCTTTACTTTCAGTTTGTGTATGTCTTTGGGTTTGAAGTGAGTCTCTTGTAGGAAGCATATAGATGGGTCTTGTTTTTATATCCATTCAGTTACTCTATGTCTTTTGATTGGTGCATTCAGACCATTCACATTTAGGGTGATTATCGATAGGTATGTACTTATTTCCATTGCAGGATTTAGATTCGTGGTTACCAAAGGTTCAAGGGTAATTCCCTTACTATCTAACAGTCTAATTTAGTTCACTTCATATTCTTACAAACACAACCTAAAGGTTCTTTTTTTTCCTCCTTTTTATTCCTCCTCCATTCTTTGTATGTTGTGAATCATATTCTGTACTCTTTGTCTATCCTTGGGTGATATCTACTTAGCCTTAGGAATACTTCCATCTATAGGAGTCCCTCCAAAATGCACTGAAGAGGTGGTTTGTAGGAGGTAAATTCTCTTAGCTTCTGCTTATCTGAAAATTATTTTATCCCTCCTTCAAATTTAAACGATTACCTTGCCGGGTAGAGTATTTTTGGTTCAAGGCCCTCTGCTTCATTGCATTATATATATCATGCCACTCCCTTCTGGCCTGTAAGGTTTCTTTTGAGAAGTCTGATGATAGCCTGATGGTTTTTTCTTTGTATGTGATCTTTTTTCTCTCTCTAGCTACTTTTAAAAGTCTGTCTTTATCCTTGATCTTTGCCATTTTAATTCTTATATGTCTTGATGTTTTCTTCCTTGGGTCCATTGTGTTGGGAGATCTGTGCACCTCCATGGCTTGAGAGACCATCTCCTTCCCAAGATTGGGGAAGTTTTCAGCAATTACCTCCTCAATGACACTTTCTATCCCTTTTTCTCTCTCTTCTTCTGATACCCCTATAATGTGAATATTGTTGTGTTTGGATTGGTCACACAGTTCTCTCAATACTCTTTCATTCTTAGAGATCCTTTTTTCTCTCTGTGCCTCAGCTTCTTTGTATTCCTCTTCTCTAATTTGTATTCCATTTGCCGTCTCTTCTACTACATCCAATCTGCTTTTAAATCCCTCCATTGTATGTTTCATTTCACATATCGAATTTCTTAATGATTGAATCATTGACTTAAATTTGTTCCTGAGTTCTTGAATGTTTTTCTGTATCTACATAAGCATGTTTATGATTTTTATTTTGAACTCTCTTTCAGGAAGATTGGTGAGTTCAGTTTCATTTGGCCCTTTTTCTGGAGTTTGTGAGATTTTGGTCTGAACCATGTTCTTTTGATGATTTCATATTTCTGTGTGGTGCCCACTAGCATGCAGGAACTCCAGTCTCTGGAGCTGCTCAGCCCCTAGACTGAAGTTGGGGGTTGTAGGGTAGTGGAGTTGGTGCCTGGGGGAGGAAAGATCTGTTTCCTGATTCCCGTCTGTGATACCTGTCTCCAGTGTCAGAGCTAGTGGGCCAAGCACACACATGTAAGTCTCTGTGCTTTGCATCTCTAGCTGTTGTAGGCGGGGCCTCCCTCTGGCTGGCCTAATGCCAGCAATGTGACTACCAGCTTGTAAACCAGTGCCGGCAGGCTAGGAGGAAGGTGCAGCAGGCTGCGTGTCATAGTGTGGGGCCTCAGAGCTGAGTAGGCAGCTAGGGGGATGGAGCACGTGAAGCTCCTGAAAGTTCCCAACCAGCTGGGCAGAGTGCATCCAGACAACATTGTCCAGCTTTCCCTTTTCCTGTGCAGCAAGCTCCGTGCAAAACCCCACCCCTTCAGCAGCTCTCTTGCTGCTAGGAAGCCTCTCAGACTGCCCGCCCCTTCTCTGACACAGAGCTGCGGGATGTGGATCCCCCCTCCACAAACGGCCGTAATGTCAGTCTCCCAAGCACTCCGCCTGTCCAAGCTCCCCAACGTCCAGAGAACCATAAAATATAGGATTCCACTCACAAAGCAGATCTCCAGGGCTAGGCACTCAGCAGTCCCAAGCTTCCACCCCCTCCCCTACTCCATTTCTCTTCCTCCCGCCAGTGAGCTGGGGTGTGGGCAGGGCCTGGATCCCACTGGATTAAGGCTTTCCTACATTACCCTGTTTTGTGAGGTTTGCTCTGTTTGTGAGGTCTGTATGCAGTCTGGTTCAGCCTTTTTTCTTGTTGCTGTTTTAGGGTTAGTTGTATTAATTAGCTATATTTTTGTACTATTTGTGGTTTTGGGAGGAGTTCTCCGTGTCACCTCTCACACTGCTATCTTGAATCTGATAAGTCTCCGCATGCATTCTTATTGCAGGCCTTCAGATCCTGTCTTCTTTCCTCACTGCGTTCCCCTGAATCTGCCCAGGAGATTCCAGGGGACAGGGAAGGAGGAGAAGGCTGATATCCTGCTTTGCTTCCCACTGACAGCTGAGCTCTCATCATGGAGTCTTGTATCCAACAATGATATGCAAATCAAGATCTCATATGGATTTGCAAGTCCCAGGTGGGACTCAGCAAAGGAATTTAAAAAAACAAAACTGTCTTTTGACATGTGAACTGAATAAATGAGATCTACCCTTCCCTTCGAGGATAAGCTTGGAGAACTCTGAAGCAAGAGCTGTGGGATGGCTGCTCAGATGCCAGTCACTCATTTTGAGGTGGTATTCGAAAATCCCATTGGCAAACTTGGGGTTTTACCCTGGAGCTCAGTGAAATTATGGCATTGAGCAATCATGGGGCTGTCCATTGTCTGCACAGTTTTGTTCCAGCCTTAAAGTTGTATTTCCTATTCAAGTGATGGAATGTCTGACACTGTGGTAACTTGTTTTGAAAGCTTTAAATTCCTTTTAGTCAATCAACTGACTATCTAGTAAATACTTATTTCCTACTGTGGCCTTGGTACCATGTAGACTGCCAGAGAAATGCAAATCATGATCCTTGGCCTCAAAGAACTTGTAATCTTTTTGGAGTTAAAAGAAATATGTATGACATGAAATAAATAATGAAGAATGTAACAGAGTGTTGTATTTCAATTTTCACTGAGCACCTACTAAATGTCAGTCATTTGTGGTGGGGATAAAATGACAGGTCTTTGGTTCTGAGGTGCTTACACTCTAGTTGGTGAACGATGGGGGCACAGGTTGCATTTATAGAATTTAGGGAAGGGAGAGGGCGTGGTACATTGGGAAGTTGAGCAATGATACAGAATTCAAGTTGTTTCCTAAAAGCTGGCTAGGATTTAGGCAGGTGAAGATGTGGTGTCTGCTGTAATCCAGAAGCGGGTATATAGGGCTGGAAGCTGGGATATACGAGATAGGGTGGGTTAGGAAAGGACATAACTGGCTTCTTTCTTTGCAGCTGGAGAGTTTGGCAAGTCATGGGAAATGTGTGCTTATGTCTTTGATTCTTGCCTTGGAAATATGTACTTATGTCTTTAATTGTTGCCCTGGAAAGTTTAGAGACAGCGACCATCATGGTCGAGCCTGGTGGAGAACATCAAGTGGCATGTCATCCTGCCAGCAACTGGGTTCCCTTCCACTCTTTTCTCTTTAATTGCGGGGCTTCTATCTTTCACAATATTGGGCTTTCTTCTTCAGATAGGTGCTATGCGAGCTCTCTTTTTATATGTGGGAACGCTTCAGCAGTGTCTTCAGCAAAAGCCATGTCATCAATCATGCTTGACAAACTCAGGGATGAGGGAGGAGGAGGAGAAGTTTGCTTTTCATTTAGGGAGGCACAAAGGTCAGAGGCAGCTTTGCTTTCCATAGGCTTTTCAGTCCCAATATTTCAGTGTACGCCTTTTTCTTTCTCTTCGTGTCAGACTTGCAGCAGTTTTTGCCCTTTTCAACTTTTTTCTCACATGAAATGTATTTTACAAGTCTCTGTCAAGTTCCCTAAGAAATATCCTTGATGCACAAAGTCCAGAGGGCTTTTAAAATTTCCTTGTCTTGAACTATTCAGAGAACACAGATCAGCTCTTTGTCTTTAAGCTCTGCTTCGGCTCTGCTGTGAGGACAGGGCTGGGAGAGCAAAGATCATGGGGATGGGGGAAAGCCAGAGATGACAAAGAGAAGGAGAGTTCTTCTCTGCCAGCCAGCAACTGCTCGCTTGTAGTGTGGAGCAAGTAGGAGGGAGCAGGTTGGGGTTACAGAGAAGTCTTGGACTGGACTGGTAGAACGAGAATAGTTAAAGCTAATCAGGAGGTTGGACCTAGTGAATAATTCAGATTGGATCTCAATCTTACATGGATGATCAGAGCAGGTTAGAGAATTAGAAGCTGACTGCAGACCAACAGGAGGCTTAGAACATCTCCGTGATGGCAAATTAGGGCCAAGCATGGGTCAGAAGTTAGACCAGCTGACAAAACCGGGAAGACACCACAGCAGAAGGAAGAAGGATGAGGGAGGCCCAGGTCCACGTGCAGAGACTGACACCCACTGTCTCCTGACACCCACTACAGAGAGGAAGACAGGCTCTCTCCTAGGGATAGGACTTAAGAGAGGGACAAAGTCAAAAGCCTACAGGCCCAAGCAATCAACTGAAAAGTGAGGAGAGTGAGGTGTGGGAAGGCGTAAGAGAGCCGGGGGGACTGTGGCCAGCTAGAAGCCACACATCCTGACTGTCTGAAGGGAGCCACTGCTCCTCAGCTGCAGCAAATACTTAGGTGCTGAGAGGAAAGGAAAAAAGCCCAATATTGCCAGTGCTTCTGATTCTTTTAAAAGAAAATGTAAAAAGTTGAGTTTTTTAAATAAATTGACATTTTATAAAATGTCAGAAACTAAGTCACTTTTTTTGAAAAATACCTATGTTACATATAGGTTTGCAGGTTCCTCAGGAATAAGCAGTAGACAAGCGATAGTTTTGTCACGTGGTGTTGTAATGATTACTAGTCATGTAAGTCAAGTAGCTTGTTTATTTTATTATTAAGAAAGGATCTTAATATCTGAGGCAGCTTAGGTGCAGGGCTGTGGAGGCTGGAACTGATGCCCGCTTGACCAGCCAGGGCTGAGCAGGTAACCGGAAATGCTAAGAGGTTTTTGAAAGCAGTAGCCTTTCGCTGGCAGGACCTGAGAGGGACATTTGATTTTGTAGCTAATGGAAGAACAAGGAGAAAAAAGAAAAACAGGAGGAAGGGTGTTTCTTAGAGTAGAGCCACGTGACCATGATAATTTGGGCTCCGATGAGAAAACCGGAGTAGACAAGGAGGAAGTAGTTTTCCATCCCATGCAAAGCATATTCTATACCTTATGGCTCTCATCACATTGCCGAGCACGAATGTGCAGGGGATTTTTCATCTAGGACAGAGGAGAGAAAGATCCTGTTCTCTTGACCCCTGGCCTGTGTTTCTTTTCCAGCCCTAATACAGGGAGGATATTGGTTTGTCATTGCTCAAATAATAATTGTATCTTCCAGATAACAATCATTTTAATTTTAAATTCTCAGGTGCCTGCTGTATGTCAGACCTTGTGCTAGTACCTAATACCTACTAGGTACTCAACGTGGAAGGTAAAGGATACTATCTCCATTTTAACTGCCAGAAACTGAGGTTCAATATCATTGTCTGGGTCATACAAACCTCACTGTTAAAATGGAGATTTGAATCTGAGTCTTTTTGAAGCTTTATACTTTATACCCCTGCTTCTGATGCTTAAGAGGGGAGAGACAAGGGCCTCTTTGCTTTAAGCCCTTGGAGAACATCATGTAAATTCAGAGGGAAGACGTAAGAGGAGAGACTATGTTTTATTTCAGGGAGGATTGGATAAGGCACCGGATTATGGCAAGTCGGATAAAACCTGGGGAATAGCACTTAGAAAGCATTTAGAGCATTCACAACAGTTTCTTTCTAGGCTGCCTTCAGCCAAGCTTTTATTCAGTGTCCCTCCTTCCCCCACCCACCATTTGAAGCAGGTCAGTCTATTGTTATGTATACTTGTCCCTATATATCACAGTTCATTTTTCTTTTGAAGAGAGCAGAGCTTTGTGCCAAATTAATGCTCGGCAGAGGTCACAGCCTGTAGGGTGGTTTGCAGAAGAAATTGATGGGCCAATTTGGAATGCCAAAAGTGTTTTCCTTGATATTGTAGAAAGCATGACAATAGAACAATATTTTTAAATGGCAATAAAAAGAACAGCAGCTACAATTAGAAAAAAAAAAGCAATTTAGTTTGACACATCTACTAATTCTGCTTGGCTCAGGGAAAGGCATCTGGGGACCAAGGAGAGGCTGATGTGATAATTTGTAGAGGTGGGAGGAGGAAGAGTCTCAGAGGGAGGGTTAGTCAGCAAAATAATCAATTAAAGAACAGCTATTTCCAGAACACCTGGCAGAAACTAGGAACCATGCCCCTTTCTCCAGGGCACCCGAAAAGGTGCTGAATGGAGTCCCTGTCAGTGATGGGTGTTTACTTCATGGGTGGGAACAAAACCAAGACAAATCAAAACACAGAGGTACAAGTGATATCAACAGGTAGTCTAAGATTCGTTTCTGAACTGGTAGTGCCACTCATGTCTCCAACATCAGCTACAGATATTTACTGGGCTGGCTATGGACAAGGCACAAATAACTTACTCTGTCAAAAACCAAAGGGATTACCTTTCCTCCTCAATCTAACAGTGGATAAGTTACTATATTTAGGGACTAAGAGTCACTGTCTTTCTCTTTTCATCTATCCTCCCATCCTAAGCGCTCTACCACCACACCAATCCATCTTTCTCTTCTCTTCTCTCTCAACCCGTTTTGTTTCTCTTCTTGTCTTCCAACTTCCTTCTTTCCTCTCTCATCTGAGTGGCTGTTAAGAGTCCTGTTGATCTTCGTCCTATATATTTCTTTAAATCTGTTCCTTCCTTTATATTCCTAGTGCTTCTAAATTTCTTTTTCCAATTCATCTAAAGTCATGTGTCATCTTGATGTCATTCTTTTTCCCTAAAAGCTGATGTGATTCTCTCTGTCCTTTGGATGAAGGCCAAACTCCTTGACATACTATTCAAGGTCCTTTGTACACTTTCCGTTGCCTAACCCACAGACCCATTTTTCTGCCATTCCCTTTCCTCCATAAACCCTGAGCTTCTCACTTTAGAAATGATTTGTTGGGAGAGACCCCAATAGATTACCTTCATTATTGAAGGGTATACCTTTATTCTGTGATTTTTCAGGGATCTCACATTAAACCTGGTGAAACACATACTAACTTCTGCTTAGAAGTATACATTCTTCTCTAAAACACTTCTCCCATCCCCAAAATGTAATAACCTTAAAACATCCCAATAACTTAATCCATCATTAGTGGAGGCCTGTTTGGTGGTTTTCCAAGAGCCATGCTGGTTTGATGCATTGTCCTATACTTAGTCATGACAGTTCTGTGATGCATTTTGTCACTCAATATTTTCACCCCAGAATAATAAATTGGAGAAAGGAGACATCTGCCCACAATTTATTCCCATTATGTCTTTTCCTCCTGAAAAGAAGATGGCAACCCTTCTAAAATGAGAAAGCTAGGTCAACTTAACCCTTTAAAGAGCAACCACATATCCATGCGACGGTCACGTCTTTGTGTGTCTTAATATACTTGGTTGAAACACAAAAATATTTATGCCTTTCTTTGGAAAAATGTTTCATTAATGAACCACAGAGTGAAAGCAAACTCACATTTCAAGCATTGTACTAGCCACAGGGCCACACAGACATGGTACACGGGGCCTGCAAGGGAGGGAGTTGAGTGTGGTGAATGGTTGAGAGCATGGGATTTGGTCTCAAGCCCTGCTTTTTTCATTCGCTAAGTGTGTGCTTTTGGGTATATGATTCTACCTAAGTTTTACTTTCTTCACCTAAAAAAGTGAAAATGACTGTATATATTGCATAGGGTTGGGCAGGATGGAAAGGTTAATAGAAGCAAAGTATCTAGTAAATACAGCAAACTCTTAATAAATAGTATTATTTTCAACTTAGTAGACAAGAGTATACAAGCTAATACAATAGAGGAAATATTGTTATGCTAGAGATAAATACAGGCACGGTAGCTGTAAGGAAGTGTCAGCTAATAGAGTTTTGGGGTAGATTCCATTGATACCATAGGAGTATCTAATGTTTATTGAGTGTTTATAATGTGTTAGGAAATGTTTAATTCTCAAAACACATTTTGAAGTAGATGCTACTGCTAACTCTGCTTTGCAGAGAATCAGAAAGCCCAAAGTAATTTGTGTAAGGTTACCCAGCTTCTTACGAGGCTCAGAAAAAGACTTCCAGGAAGAGGAATGCCTATTAGACAGACATACCAGCGAATCCCTACCCACATGAAAATCAGTAACTTGGCACATTTGTGAGTAGGAGACAAGTTGTTTCCTGAAAACAACAAAGGGATGTGTTCAAGGAGCTGAGGACCATGAAGCTGGAGAAGGGAGAAGGATGTCTCAACCAGATCCTATGGGGGGAAAGCGGGGACCTGCTTCACGCTTACTCTGCATGGCTTATAAGGCTATCAGGGTGCTTTGTATAAAGTAGTTAACAATAAGTTCATTAATTTAGAAAAATAATAATAAAATACTACCTGTTAAGCAGCAGACTCACAGAACCCACGAATGGACTAATAGTTACCAAAGGGAAAGGGACTGGGGAGATGGATGGGAAGGGAGGGATAAGAGGGTAAAAGGGGCATTACGATTGGCAGACATAGGGTGGGGGGACACGGGGGGTACTGTACAGCTCAGAGAAGACAAGTAGCGATTCTCATCTCACTACGCTGATGGACAGTGACTGTGGTGGGGTTGGTGGGGGGGACCTGGTGATGGGGGGAGTTCAATCATCACGGTATTGCCCATGTAATTGTAGGTTAATGATACTAAAATAAAATAAATTATTAAAAAAAAAATACTACCTGTTAAAACAAGTAGATTCAGAGGGAACAAGATGGACCCACATAAGCATTATTATAAGAACTTGGGTTATACAATCACTAGGATATTGTTTACAGATGTTTACTGTCTCGGGGATAATTGTTTGTAGTGAAGAAGCTGGGAAGGACAAACCTAGAATTATCTGTAGATGGTGTTTTTGTAGTAAAAGGAGCCTGGAAAACATCGCGGGAGGAGCAGAGTATCTAAAGCTTAAAAGATTGAAAGCAAGCAAGAGAGGAAGGTAGGCAGTGCAGGCTTTATGGAGTCTTACTGTGAGACAAGGCCACTGGAGCTCTGGAAGGAAACAAGCCGGCTTCCTGGAGATGTACAAACAACCCACAGAATCTGGAGAACTCGTCAAACATTGTCCAACTCAATAAAAATTTAATCTCATCAGTTGTCTGACCCTGAAGATAGAACAACTGGTCACCTTACAGCATTTTCTAACTTCTTGAGCAGGTTTTGTCTGGTGTTGCACAGACATTGTCTTGCTAACAGGCTGCCGAGTGAACGCCAAGGCGCCATCCATTGAGGGGACTGTGATCGCAGACTTGCTTTAGCTCTGCTCCTGCAGGAAGGTGTGACTAAATTTCCTAAGTCACATTCCCAGTACCATGCTTTTAGGGAAACCTGTGCAAAGCACATCCACACAGTTTATCACCTGTCATCCTCACAGAAACAGGAGGGAGCAGACATTACCCCCCAATTTATTTCACTTGAAGGTACTGAGTCTCAGAGTAGTATCTGAAGTGTCTCAGGCCACAGTTAGCAATGTGAAGCCAGGATGCGAACCTCCATTGTCAGCCTGGAAGTTCATGCTTCTTCCTTCCCACTAAGGCTGCCTCTTCAGAGTAGTCCTGGGGGTGATTTCAAGAGCCGAGGTCTGTTGCCAGGTCAGTGTCCAGAGAACCCACAGAAATAAGGATGGCATGTAGTCTATGATGATTCAATGAGCTGTATTTGTTAGGATTCTGTAATTACCAAATAATTAGCTCAATAATCCCTCCAGTTGAAGGATCTACATATACTAACTATAGAGTGTTTTTATTTTAAAATAAACTCTTTAAGAATGCCTGAATCCATTCTGTATAATGATTACTGTGCATAGTTTACCACACACATCTCTACTAAAAGCTATGAGCTATATATACACAGTGGCTTTTGATATTTGTCTTAGGTTCTTCCTCACTAAGGAAATTCCAAAAAGTCCTAATAGGTCTGTGAATTTAAGGGAATGGTTATGGTTCCTTCTAGACCAGTGCTGTCCATAGAAATATGGTGTGAGCCTTAAATGCAGCTTTAAATTTTTTAGTAGCCACATTAAATTAAATAGGTAAAGTTAATTTTTGTAATATATTATGTTTAGACCAATGTGCCCCAAACATTGTCAGTTCAGTATGCAGTGTAAAGATTATTAGCAAGAGATTTTACATTTTTTTTGATAACTAAATCTTCAAAATCTTGTGTGCATTTATTTTGTGCCATAGCCCATCTCCATCTAGACCAGCCACATTTCAAGGGCTCCATAGCCACTTGTAGTGAGTGGCCACCAATTACAGGCCTAGACTCTCACCTGCAGATTCCACATGGCTTCTGGCTTCAACCTTTGATGACTCTGTCTTAATCTTCACTCAAGTACTTGCTGAAAGCGACCTTTAATCCTAAGTCTCTTATCAGTGGCTTTCAGTGGAAGATAAAGCTTCTCTTAGATGCACTCCAAAAAAACACTCAGCTGTAACCTGTCTCTTCCAGTGCCTCAAACTTAAATTCTTATAGGAAGAGATAGGTACATTAAATGTGTGAATATGGCCAGGTGTAAGATAAAAGAAGTGGTTGAATCTGCAGGGAATTTAGGGAATGAGGGCCCTGTCTAAATTCAAAATTTAAAACAAAAACTAAAACTGAAAACTCTGCACAGGTCCCGAATATTTATTGGGGCAGGATTTAGCCCCTAAATAACCTGAGCAATATGCCTGTGTTCTCTTTGGCATCTAGAACCATGATAATAGTCATACTGTTCCTGCACCATACCATTATGTCATCCTTGCCTTCTGGTGTCAGTGCTTTGGGGCATTACTAAATTCATGATTAAAGAGTTCCTCTTATGCTATTGTTACAATACACAGTTTAGAGATGATCCTGTGGACATTTCCTCCTATGTTATTTTCTTCCTTGTTTATGAGGAGGGGTTTCAGCATGCTGGTAAGTTGTAGTGGTTTTTCCCTGGCTGAAGTGCTTTTTTCCACATGGCCTTATGGAAGATTTCTTTACCAGGCATTTAGGAAAATCAGCTGGGTGGAAGGGCTAGATTATTGCCCGTGTTTGTCCAGCCCAGCTATGCTCAGGCTGCTGTGATTTACTATCAGCATGACACAAACAAGTGAGAAAAATCTGTGTTTGGTCACAGCCAAAGGTGGGTGGCTGGTTATTATATTTCCTTATCTGGGTAGCAATTCCTTATAATCCTTGAGACAGGGATCTATTTTCATCTCTCTCCTCTCATGCTTGCTTTCTCTGCAGTAAAAAACGCATGAGTCCTCAAGCTAGTTCAGGTTGAAAATGCCATGTTATCAGGGAAAGCATCTAGAAAATTAAGAGGTTAAAAAAAAAAGCTGCCTCTCCTTTCCCATGTATTACATAAAAGCTGGTTATGCCAAATTTGCTTTCCTGTGCCCTTTTAACGGTCTTCTCATTATCTAAAGCGCAGTCTCAATGGCTAATCAATAGTCCCATAGGGAACATCTATGCAATGTAAGGAAGGGGAAAATTCCAAACAGGGAAGTAAATTTAGCATCTTTAGCCAAACCCTTATATGAGTTTTTTAAAATCAGAGAGAGAGAGAGAGAGAGAGAGAGAGTGTGTGTGTGTGTGTGTGTGTGTGTGTATATGATGGGGGGAAGTATGGTCAAATGACAACTCTGATTGCTTAATCTATCTCCTTCTAATCCAAGCTTGGGTCAGCTAGTTATTAGCTTAAATCATAAAAATGGGAGGTGGGGGGCTGGAAGAAGAAAACAGCAAAGCTTCACATTATAAATGTGTTCCTTATTGCTTACAGCTCCAGGCAGCCTTAAGAATCAACTTTCATTAGCTCTCTATTAGAGGATCATTTCCCTTATAATTTGATATTAGAATGGATATATTTGAAATCTACATTTCCATATAGATAGAAACACTCTGTTTTTATGACCCTGATGCACTCTTAAAAACTCACAGAGAGACTCCATCTAAATTTCCTCAGTTGATTGTTTTCAAGAATGAAATAGGAATAAAATCCACTGAGCTAAGGGAGAGAGGATCAAGACTAGGGAGTGGTAAATGGCAAAAGTTGGGTTCCTTGAGCCTCATTAGATATGAGAAGGGTTATTTTCTTTGTCCTTGGCCAAGCACATCAATTAAGGGTAATTTACTCTTGGATTTTTTCCCTCTTTGTCCTATCCAAGGGAGGTATTTATTTTCTCTTTACTTTCCCTTTTTCTCTTCCCCTTGACACTTGATAGACATACCAAGGATGTGCAAACACCTGCAGAAATCCTGCTGACCCATCTAGTCCTAACTGTTCATTTCCCAATTCTGTGCTGGCATTAATAATAGCTAATTACTGATCTTTCATTGTATGGTAGGCACTGACAGCATTACGTCATTTAATCCTCCCAATACCTATGTGGTAGGTGCTATGGGTAGTCCCATCCAATAGCTAAGAAACCTGTGGCTTAGAAAGTTCAAGCAAGTTGCCTAAGTTGTAGACATAGTTTATAAAGGGAGAGTTGAGAGTCAAATTTGGAAAGCACAGTCTGCCCTTCAGCTGCTGGGTCATTGGCTTTACTGTCTACAAAGCATGTCCATAACCTTCATCTCATTTAGTTTCTGTATCAGCACTGTGAGATAGTTGTATTGCCATCATTCTTGTTCTAAATACATGCTCTAAGGTTCAGAGACATCATTACATCGCTTGGACAAGTTCATACAGCTGGTAAGTGATAAATCCAGTGTCTTTAAAGTCACTGCTTTTCTGCTACTCAGGTGGAAAGCAGATTTGGAGGAGCAGGTGTAGATCCTCCAAGAAGGTACAGTTATCTCCTGTAAGCTGCAGGGGAGTTTCCAAGGGGACTCGAGGTCTCTCAGTTAGCTTTTATAGATATGAGACTTCAGAATGCCCTTGAACGTCAGTCTAACTTGTAAGGTGGAGCTCTGTGGAGAGAGTGGACGTCATGCACCCTGCTGTCTCCTCTATGACCCAATCAATTCTACTTCTACTTGATTGTGGTTGGAAAATGCTACCTCACCTGAGACATTCAGAACAAGAGGAAAATCGCTCCATTAGCAGAACATGGGGAATTTAATCCCTTCTAGCATTTCCCCACTTTGGGCCATGAAAACTTTGAATTGAATGTGCAATAGTAAGTAGAAAAAATTGATTAAATACAGTTATACAAAACCAGACTTGCTCCAAATTGACTCCCTCCTCATTATTTTTTTATTCCACTTTATGTGCCTGGAGAGCATTCATTCAGGGTAGAAATTATCCTCTTAAAGTAGAATGATAGGGTTTGTTTTTAAAATTTGGGTGAAAAAGAAAAGATGATGCCAATGGGTTCAAATGCAAGTTCTTTTTAAAATAATTCCATGTTCACTATGTACATCACAGGTGGTTAGGCAAATATACAATTGCTGTCATCAAATAAGACCTGGGAGTTAGAGCTGAAGTATATAATGCTTCCCTCCAGTGAAGAGAAGACTTCCCTGGTAACAATTCTAGAAATCATTTTATTAATGATAATTCATAGGCACTCAAAAGTGCATTAGAGGTAGTCTAGTCCAAATCCTTTATTCACTAGATGACTTAACTGGTACTTAGAAATTGCCTTACCCAATCTCTTCTCAGGTTGAAATTCAGATGTGTAGGCAACGAGAGTGGGTGGAAGTGGAGATAAAGGGTAAGTATCAGATTGAAAGAGAAGTGTGTCCAGTTGGTTCTTCAAGCACAGGAAGCCTAAGAGAATATTCAGAACCTAAGTGTGAAGCTAGAGAAAATGAGCTCAGAGACATGGAGACTGCGAGAGTGATCTGTGGGAATGCCCAAAGCACTGGGATCCTCATGTATTCTCTGAGTGGGGTCCATTTGTAGCACCCAGGACAGAATGGATAAGGCTTTCCCAAGGTCACACAGAAAGTCTGAGACAGAACAAACACAAGGTCCTAGGTCTTCTTTTCTGCTACCCTGTGATTGTAAAAGGTGTGTTGTGGATGAATTACAAGGGCTCTGGAGTTTCAAATCAGATGTGGGGTCAACTCAGATCTGCCACTGTGACCTTGGGAAATTACTTGTCTTGGTTTTCTTAAGGTTAAGTTTGGATAATACCTTATAGGGTTGTGAGAATGAAATAACATAGGAAAAGCATTTAGCACAGCGTCCAGCACAAAGTGAGTCTACAGTAAATGATAGTGACTATAGTTGCTGTGGATTAAATGACACATCTGGTGCTTCCTGTTTCTCTATGGGAGCTGTGCTACACTCTGATACTGATCTCCTCTCTGAGGGTGGGGACAGGCACTTATGAGAGCGCTGGGTAAGCACAGGATACCATCTGTGACTGCAAAGGGATTTCTCTGGGTCAAATTCTGGTTCCTACAGGAAATGGCCTTTGGCTTCCTGATCAGTGTATTCTAACCAACTGAACACATGGCTCAGACACAAATTGACTGTCAGCTGAAGTCACAGTTCAGAGTTTGGAAACTGGGTCCCAAGTAGACACTGCTAGTGTGGTAGGAAAAAACAGAATTTGTAGGTTAGGATTAGGAAGGAGGCAAAGCTAATAAAGAGAAATTTTTTTGACTTTTGTTTTGGATATAGCCTTTTGTTTTGTCTTTCCTGATATATCAGTAAAAACAAGTTCATAGCCAAAAGGCAAATCACTACATGAGAGGTGATAATCTCTGTCAGAAAGAGACCAAGAGAAGAGAAAATTAAGAGCAAAATACTGTTGATTTAATGATTCAAGAAAGATTTATGAAGAAATTATTCATAAAGTAATTCATAAAATTTTATATTGAGTAAAGAATCCACACTATCAGGATTCTTCATATACCACATCCATTACCTGTTTTTCTTTTCTTGAGAATACTTAAGTTCTACTCTTTAAGCAAATTTAAATTATATAGTATTATCAACTATACATGACACATTAGATCCTCAGACCTTATTTATCTTATACCTGAAAGTTTATACTCTTTTATCAACCTCTATTTCTCCCACCTCTCAGCCTCTGGCAACCACCATTCTACTCTGATACTATGAGGGTTATTTTTGTTTGTTTGTTTGTTTGTAGCTTCCACATATAAGTGATACCATGAAGTATTTGTCTTTCCTGCTTGGCTTATTTCACTTAATACAATGCCCTCCAGATTCATCCATGTTGTTTCAAATGGCAGAATTTCTTTCTTTTAAAGGACTGAATAATATTCCATTGCATATATGTATATACCATATTTACTTTATCCATTCATCCTTCAGTGGACACTTAAGTTGTTTTCATGTCTTGGCTATTGTGAATAATAGTGTGATGAACATGGAGTATATATATCTCTTTGAGATAATAACTTAGGTTCTTTTGGATATATTCCCACAAGTGGGATTGCTGGATAATATAGTGCTGTTTTTAAGTTCTTGAGGAACCTCCAAACTGTTTTCCATAGTGGCTGCATCAGTTTACATTCCTACCAACGGTGTAAGGATTCCCTTTTATCCACATCTCCACCAACATTTGTGATCTCTTATCTTTTTGATAGTAGATATCCCAATAGGTGTGAGGTCCCTTTGTGGTTTTGATTTGCATTTCTTTGATGATTAGCGATGTTGCTCACCTTTTCATGTATCTTTTCACCGAATGTATGTCTTTGGAAAAATGTTCACGTCCTGTGTACAATTTTTAATTGGATTACTTGTTTCTTTAGCTTAAGGATGTTTTCTGCCCTCATTTCTTTGAATAAGTTTTCTGCCACTTTCTCTCTGTCTTTCTGTGATTCCTATAATGCACATATGCGTCCTATTGGTGGTGTCCCATAAGCCCCTTGGGCTATAGTCACTGTTTTTCATTCTTTTTCTTTTTGTTCCTCTGATTGGATGAATTCTACTTTTCCATCTTTGAGTTTGCTGAACCTTTCCTCTACTTGATCTAGTCTGCTGTCGAATCTTTCTATAGAATTTTTCACTTCAATTATTATATTCTTCAACTATATGATTTCTGTTCTGAATATTTGAAAGTATTTTCTATCTCTGTTGAAATTCTTACTTTGTTCATGTATTGGTCTCCTGACCTTGGTGAGCATCTTTGTGACTTATTTTGAACTCTCTAACAGGTAAATCACTTAACTCTGCTTCATTAGGATTGGTTTCTGGATATTTGTCTTGTTCTTTTGTTTGGAACATATTCCCTATTTCTTCATTTTCCTTGCCTTCCTTGTCTTTCCCATATTAGTTTCTGCACTCTAGATGAAACAGATACTTCCCACGGTATTGTGAGACTGGCCTCATGTAGCAGGTGAGCCTCCTCAATTGTCCTCATCCAAGCTCCTGCTTGCTTCTCAAACCTGTGATTATCCAAGTTTCCATCTTTGTTCTTAGTGGCTCCCAGTAGTCGAAGGTGTGCCAAGACCCATAAGTGTCCCAAAGGCATGGGAGATAGTTATATATCTGTTCAGGCTTCTGGGGGACTGCTAATTGTTTGCCCATTCACTCCCGGATACAGGACAATTAGAAGCCCAACTTTCAGGCTGAAACTGGGAAAGTCAGATGTTACATTTTTTGGTCTAGCCCCTATCAGGAACAAACTGGGAGCTGCGTTTTTCTACTTACTCTCTCCATGCTGAGTCAGATTGAATAGTCACAGAGAATGTTTGTGCACCCAAATAGAACTGTTTCTTTATTTTGTGTGGTCCTGGGGGATTCCTGATTCCAAGCCCTGTCATCTTCTGGAGCTGGGTGATTTGGGAGCCAGTCCCTTGTGTGGCAGCCATAACAGTTGGGGTGCTGGGTGTGTCAACAAGCTCCTTCCAGGAAGAAGCTGGAGGCTTCACTTTGCTGTTGGAGTGAGTTGGGGAGAGATAGCAGGAGACGTGGCCACCAGCTCTATCAGGCTCCTGGGGGATCCTAGTCAACTTTGACATGCAGGCTTATTAGAGGACAGAATGTCGGGTAGCAGCTGGAAAATATGCAGTCAAATCCCTTCCAGGGAGAAACAGGGAGAAGGGGGTTTTTACTTGCTCATCTGTGCTGAGTTTGGGAGAAGAGCTGCAAGAAGTGCCTGCACACCTCTTTGAAAACTGCCTTTTGTTTATTTGTTTAATGTGGTCTTTGGGGACTCATGAATTCTGAACCCTGTGGGCTCTCAGAGATAGGTGATTTGAGGGTCAATTCCTCAGATGGCAGCTGTTAAAGTTGGGGCATTAGATGTATGGACAGGCTCCTACTAGAGAGATATTGGTGACTTGGTTTTATTGCTGGAGTGAACTGGAGGGAGAATGTGGAGGAAGTGCCCACAGACACTTTGGGCTCTGAGGAGGATCATAGTCAAAACCTGGATTAGCGGCTGATCAGAACAGTGGAAGTGCAGCTTCACAAAAATTTTACATAAGAGTGAGAGGATAACAGGCTCATGAATCTTTATGACTAAAGCAGCTGGGAAGATAAACTCAAATGAGTCAAGTGGGCTGGGTATATGAATGCTGTCTGATTGACAACTGAGTATGTGAGGACTGTGTATAATTGCAAGTATAAGGCCGTTATTATGGACTGAACTGTTGCCCCATTCCCAATTCAGATGTTGAAGTCCTAACCCCTTGTACCTCAGACTTTGACTGTATTTGGAGCTAGGGCCTTTAAATTTGTGAAGCAATTAGTATTTCCCCTAATCCAGTCTAATTGGTGGTATCCTTAAAAGGAGAGGGAATTTGGACACACAGGGAGACACCAGGGATGTGAATTCATAGAGAAAATGCCCTGCGAGGACATAGTAAGAAGGTGACCATCTGCAAATCGAGAAGAGTGGCCTTAGATGAAACCATACATGCTGATACCATGATCTTGGACTTAGTCCCTAGAACTGTAAGAAAATAATTTCTTCTGTTTTACCCAGTCTATGGTATTTAGCAAATGAATACAACCATAGCCACAATTCAAGTATGGCTTATTGTTGCCATGTTCAGAAATGTGGATCCAGTTTTGCCAGACTTAATGATACACAAAAGAAGCCATAGATTCAGATTTTTCATTTGAGATACACTGATTAAAAAAATATTCACATTTAACTGATAAAAAATTAAACCCTGTTAGGTCAAACAAAATCCTTATATGTTACATTTGGTCCATAAACATTTGGTTTAGAAGATCTGATATAACCCATGTAGGCATTTAGCACAGTGTCTGGCCCATAATGAGACCTCCATAAGTTATTATTAAATGAGAGTGAAAAATGCTCTGTTGGAGTTGACTTCATAGAAGTGCCAGATAATCCAACTCTGGAGGTGAAGGAGTCAGGGACAATTGGTGGTCCAGGAATGCCTTCTTTTAAGAGGTTATGGTTGGGCTGACATCTGAGGGATGGCTTTTGATTACCTACATAAGGGAGAGTGTAACAAGAGAGTGTTTTCCAGGTAAAGGGAGCATCTATCCATAGACCCTAAGAAAAGAGAAAGGATGGCCTTTTGGTGAACTATAAGTGGTATAATATGTTTAAGGCATAGAGTTAAAGGTGAAGAGTGGTGATGGTTGAGGCAGGGAGGGAGAGCAGTGGCTGATTGTTAAGGGATTTTATCCAGAGAGTAATAGAAGTAATAGAAGAGTTCAAAGCAGAGTGGGCAGATTACATTTGTTTGGGGACATTTCCCTGGCTATACTGTAAAGGCTGAATTGGAGGGGGGTCAGGATGAAGAAAGGGAGATCAGTTAGCATACAGTTGATGCTGGAACTAGAGCTAGAGAGGGAAATATCAGAGGGAAAATTGATAAGACTTATGATTAGTTGGGTGTAGAATAAGAGATAAGAAGCTTACCCCTAATTTTCTGCTTTGAACAACCAGGGGGATTAATATGTCATTCACTGAGCTACAGAGTTCAGGGAGTTTGGAAGCCAAAGGAGAGATGAATTTAGTTTTTAATATGTTGAGTTAGAGATGCCTACTGATTATCCAAGTATAATGGAGAAGTATACACGTAAAAGGAAGAGATCTGGGCTTGAGATATACATTTGGCATTTTTCAGTGTAGAGATAATAATTGAGGTCCTGGGGAATACATGGAGTTGGAAGAGAAGAGGGCTGAGTAAGATCAGCCGTGCTACTGAAGGATCTTATATAATCTATCATACTACAATCACATGTCTCAATTTATTTATCCTCATCTGTGCAAGAATAACTGAGCATCAGAGAGAGTCCAGACACCAAAAAAGATGAGAATACAATGATGAAAGCATGGCACATCCAAAGAAGGAAAACAAACTGCAAACAGAGCTCTGTATCTACCAATCTATTGGGAGATGAGCATATTTCAGTTTACATCTAAGGTGTCAATTTACTGCCTCTGTAAGATTGGCCTCTAATGCCAGGTGGATCCAAGGATTTTCAAGTACAAGATTATAAAAATTCATGTGGATCAATACATCATAGGTCGGGTTCTCCTTTCAACTAGATCCAGCTTTAGAACCTCAAGGATTAATGTTGGAAGGATGGCAAATGTTTGAGAAAAAGAGGTGTTTCAGAACTACTGACATCATGGATGTTTCCAAGGTCAATTTTTCTCTTTATTGGTAATTGCAATGGCAATTAGTGAATTCTTTTCAGACATTTTCTAGAGTTCTGACTGACATGGTCTTGCTTTGGCTGGGCTGTAAAGCCCATTTCAGGATTTGGACAAAACCCAGGCAATTTGAAATGTTCTGCATCACCTGCTTTCACCTTAATCGTCACTAAACTATGCAAAGTCTGGAAGTCTCCTTTCAGTCCACATTTCTTTGTGTCACCTTCTTTCAAAAAGTGCTTGGGTTTCTACAGCCAAAATATTCTAATGATTTTTTCTGTGTCCGAGAAACGAAGAGGAGGCAATGTATTATCTTATCTCAGTCAAGCCCTCTAGGTAACAAAGACCCCTCTCCTCCCATTTCAAGGAGCTTGTATAAGCAAAAATGAAAGACAATGTCTGTCATTTTTGCTAGAATACACGAGAAGAGGCTTTTACACTAGAGGAGAGGAAATAAAAGAGGTCACTGTTCAGTGGCCTGATGTCCCAGTTCAGCAGGGCTGTTCTCAGCACTTTATGAATGCCGAGGTTACCTCATCCCTGTAGCTACCAAAATATGAATTGTATGGCCTTAAAAATGCCTAATGGTGCTACCTGTCCTTTTTAAGTTTAAAAGTATATCACTCTTACAACTTGACTTTGGTCTACAGAGTTGGGTACTAGAAGGGTAGAAACTGAGCTGTTCTCATAGCTTGTGGTGATGAGCAAGCTGCTCCAGGCACAATATCATTGTTATGGATGTGGGGGTGGAAATCCCCAGTCTAATGGGCATTTTATGGCTTTGTTTAGATTGGTTTGTTTTCCTCCAGCTGGGCATTAGTGTCTTGAGAAGTGTCATGTTCAGTGCTTGCCTCTCATCTTCAGTATCCTGGACTATTGTATCTACACTAGGATGTGCTGTTGGGGTAGAGAACCCAGAACAAGATGGTTTGAAATGGGAATACCATAAGCAGTTTTATGGTCACCAAAGCAAAGTGACAGGCTCAGGGCAGCTAAAGTGTTACCCAAGGCTTTAAATACATCTCAGAATTAACACAGAAGATCTCATCTATCCTGTCAGGATAGATTCAAAGAGAATTGCTAAAAAATTGTAGACATTGGCAAGGTGATAGGACAAGTTCTCTTGTCTGTACTTTTAGAGAAGCAAGAAGTTTTCCAAGGTCAACATGAGCCTCTGATAACTTTCTGTTGCACATACCCTTAGTGGCATATACAGAGTTACTTTATTTGTTTGTGTCTCTGTCTCAAAGAGACTGGTGGAGCTAACTGACCCCTGAAGTCCCTTTTCATTCTGTGCATGCTTCTAAGAACTCAGCATTATCAGTTATAGAGTGGGTTCTTGGTTCATGACTACGTGCTTTACATCTTGGGATTTCTTGGAAGTGTATCTGAGAATGTGTAGCAGTACCATCTGATGATTGCTTACTCTTTGCCTATTCATTATTTTCATTCATTCAACAAATAATTATCAAGTGCCTGTTAGGTGATGAACACTCTTGTAGGCACTGGGGTTACACTGATAAGAAAAAGATAGTTTCTGCCAACAAGAAGGTCCTCAGTGGGGAGAATGGTCCAACAGCTATAATTCCAATAGTGCCATGGAAGGATGTCTATATAATACTATAGCAGTGGTTCTCAACAGAAATGATTTTGTCCCCTAAGGGACATTTGGCAGTGTCTGGAGACATTTTTGATTGTTACAACTTTTCGGGAAGGTGCTACTGGTATCTAGTGGGTACAAGTCAGGGATGGTGCTAAACATTCTACAATAGACAGGACAGTCCTCAAAGCAAAGAATTATCCAGCCCCAAATGTCAATAGTGCTGAGTTTGAGGAAGAACAAAAACATGAAGTCAGTCTAATTAAAACCACAGGTCCCTGAAGGCTCATCTAGCTTTTAAACTAATTTTACATGAGTGGAGAGGGAGAGTGGCAAAAAGCCTCTCAATGATTTGATTGATCATTTCAGTTGAGTCATGAAGGATGATTAAAATCTAACCAGACAAATTAGTGAAGAATGGATGGGATGAGTGTAGGTAAGGGAGGAATTCATTAAAGCTAGAGTAGTAGTGCATGGCCGCAGCCAGGCAGGCAGCAGAGAGCAAGGAAGAACAAAGGGAGAAAAGGAAAGCTTGTTGAACTCCTGCTTGGCATAGGGCAAATCTCTTGCCAACTTCTACAGGCAGGGTCACCTGGTGTCCAGTGTCCACTTGATCTGCACAGTGTGGGAATTATATCCCTACCACCCCATGATTTGGGGGAGACATGGGGCACTGGATGGAGTGAGTTTATGTTCTGAGAACTTGTACTTCCCTACTGGTCTGAAATAAAACAGGGAGAGAGAAAAGGATTGTGTTAAGACTAGAAAGCTACAAAAAATAGCAAAGCGACAAAGACATTTACCACCAGAGGTGGAGGTTGGAGAGTTCTTGTCTTTATCATGGAAAACAGTTCAGAGACAAGTGCAAATGACTTATGCAACAAGACATTTTATTTGATAAAAGATAGTACATACTTAGATGGGAGTGTAGGCAACTTCAGAGAGGATGTGTGCTTAAGGGTTTAGGGTTTGGGGTTTTATAGGGCCTTTTGGGTAGGTGTCAGCATAAGGCAGGGTATATACAGGTGAGTCATAATTCTTTTGAGGTTTTATCTTAAGAATTGGGTTATTATGGTGACTGTGTTTATCCAGATCTCGGCATTCTTTATCCACATAGGTTCATTTACACTTCAGAGGTCTATCTCCTGTCCAGGTTACAAAGTTACTTAATTGATTAATAAGAGGCTGGTAGAAGAGAAAGAACAGCATACAGATTAAGTTAGAGAATCAGCTCAGTCTTTTTCACAAGTAGATTGTACAATGGCGTGACCCTTGCCCATTTCCCCTGCCCTATCCCAGTCAGTTGGTCAAAGCTGTTTTCTAATGATCAGTGTGTTGGGAGAAGAAAGTTTTAATGGGTGAGACCAAAGGGTGGAGGGGAGATTTATATTTAGCCTAAGTGAGACATGCAGAGGGCCTGAATGGGCAGCAACCACGCAAGTGGAGAAGTAGACACACATTTGAGATCTTTAGAATATAGTGTTGTTAGGAGAGGTAGACAGTTAGTTGCGGCTGTTTCAGAACAGAGAATATTAGAGGGTGATTCTCAGTTTCCAGCATAACCAGGTAAATAGTGGTCTCCTTGACCAAGATAGGGAATGCAAACGGAGGAGCAGGTTTGCATGTGAGAGAGAGTGGTGGGAGAGCTGAATTCTACCTTACTGGAGGAAAACATGAAGCTAGCCTCATTAAAATCCAAAGTCCTTGGGAGTTTTACTGGTTGAATGTGTTGTGTTTCCCTGATTCTTGATTCTTGTCTTTCTGAAAGAAAGAATTCAGTCAAGAGACCAGATGGCAAGAAATGCAGTGAGGAATTTATTGGGTTAAAGTGCAAAGCGCACTCTTGAGACAGGAGAGTGGACTGTCAGGAAACCAGAAGCAGCCCTGTTATTAGGGTTAGGGCTGGCTTTTTTTTTTTCTTACGATGACAGGAAGTCCTGCCCTGCTCTTACATTATTTGATTGACAGGTTGATTGACAGCTCTAGGTTATACAACCATTTTCTCACTGCTCAGGTGCCTTACCCGTAAGTGCCTAAGTGAAGCCTATGGTGGGTGGGGGAGTTGGGGGGCCAACTGCAATGCTAATTAGATTTAAATGTTATTTTAACGAGGTGGGTTACATTCAGACAAGGTTTTCAGAACTTGTGCATGCCTTGTAATCAGGGAAGCCCCTGTGGTCCTGGGCCTCTTGACAATCTAGGTGTCCTTGACTGTGGAACTGGGAACTAGGAGGGCTTAGAGGTGGTCCAGTAGGAATCTTCTTTGGTGTTGGGCTGGTCCCTTTTCTCCTGCTTATGTCTACTAACTGCCTGCTTTAACAGGAGCTCCTCTAGCTTTCAAATTTGGCTTTGAATGGAGCACAAGGAATGATTTCCTGAAAAAGAACCTGACTTGTTAGCTTGGATTAAAGATGGAAATACAAGGAGGCATCTCTTCTGACAGGTTTACAAGCAGCACAAACTCATAAGGACATCCTGTCAGAATTGTATGGTTGGCCTTTATCGGAAGCAATTATTCTGGACAACTGAAGCATATTTATAAGGGTGCCAGCTAGAAATGACTCAGGCTGTGTTGCCTTGATTGCTGCTCACTCCTTCTCCTCTAGTGATGGTGAAAACAGGTGGAGGATACTCTGCAGTCTCCGTGGTTTTCTGATCATTTGATTGGTTACTTCAGCTGGGAGGAAGGCTTGGCCTCCAATGGAACAGAAGCCTTTGGGCTAATCAATTTGGGCACCTCTTCTGCTAGTGCTCTGGAAGTTTCCTGGCTACTTAACCTTGTAAGAGACTTCAGTCTTTCTGGGATTGCTTCTGACCTTCCTTATTACAGGCCTTTTCTTTGGGTGTAAAGCTGTCCAGCAGGAAATTGGTTTGTTCATAGTTTTGAGATTTGAATTTATGAGCTTAAATTGTTCTTTGGTGTATCCTGCCTAGCTTGGTTGCCAGCTTAAGTTTGTCCTTTTTTAGGTTCCAGGACATGGGATTTTATTGGGATAAAAGTCCAGTGGGATTTTATGGGTTGGTATAGGAAGATTTATTTCATCCCACTTTCTAAAACAGCACCTGTGTAACAGCAATGAGATATGTGCTTTTACTCTTGCCTTTAAAATGATAATAAAAGTAGTGAGCATTATTGAGCATGGTACTATGTCAGGCTTTAATTTTCAAATTCCCCTTGAAATAGTAATTGTCCCTTTTACACATGAGGAGACTGAGGCTCAGAGGCAGGGCAAAATCCTTCCCCTTGGCTCTACCTGGCCCAAAGCTCCCTTTCTATCTGTCGTCACTTGACCTTTTAGCATCTTCCATCCTGGAACAATGCAGGTGGTAGAGCTGTGATTATGACATTCATCTTATCCCTCTGCTTTGCCATCTCTCTCCAAAAGACCTGAGAGATCTACCTTGTGCTTTTCAGATATTTCGTGTTTTATTATTTATTTATTGGAATACTATTTACCCAGCACTTTAGCTTAGGTATCTGAAAACTTAGAGAAAGCTGAGTAATTTTAACAATAACAAGAATTAGGTTGATAAAGCCAGAACCAAGAAAAGGAGAGCTTTGCATTTTAAATTATACTGAAAGCTTATAAAGAATGAATTTGAGTAGATATGTAGGTCATTGGGAGGAAGGGCAGTGGGATTAGCCTCTTGGAATCCAGCTGAGACTAGCAGTTGGGTCCAAACCTTGGGATGTCATCAAGTGAACCATTTCAATATGAGCCTTCAGATGCCATATAAATAAAATAAAAGGGCCAAGGCTTGGACTGAAAGTGTAAGAGATAAAGAAAGTCTTCTTGGGGAGCATGAAAGGCAAAGAACTCTAGGAAAGGACTAGAATCCGACCAACCCAATATATATATAATATAATATAAAAACTTTTAATTGCATTGCATTGTGTTGTTTGCAAAGTACTTTCAAATACTATGCCATTTGTTTCATTTAATTCTAACAAGAGCCTTATCAAAAAGGTTATTATCCTCAACATTTTGCAGGAAATGTCATGGAAGGTCAGCCACTTGCCCAAGAGCACATAGTAAATGGTGGAGCTTTGAAAGGAGAGCTCTGGTTTTCTGACAGGAATTTCAATATCCTCTACACTACATCCATATTCCATCTGCACCCTGGAGGAAAGTAGTCTCTTGTATTCTACACTGTCATTTGAATGTGATGTTATTGATGAGTTCATACTGCAGAAGGGACATAGAATGCAATTAAAGACAAGGATTCTGCTGTTTGGGGATAGTTGTCACAGTAACTCAAGGGATTCTTATAGGTTATTAAAGTTTAATAGGAAAGTTAACCAAAAGTATCATTCTGATTTCATAACTTCCCTACTTTAAAACTTAGACTTCCAAATTGTGGCTGAGGCAGTCTACTCTCTGACCGATGCCTAGCTTTTCATTTCCCATCATATATACTTGGGTCATGCAATTATACCAGACTACCAGAAATAGTGTTTGCCCTTTCCTACTTTAGTCGTGTTTCAACACGCTTTATTCTTCTAGAAATGCCCTTTTCCTCCATATTCACCTGTACAATCCTGTCTGACTCTGCCATTTGACTCATATGGCCCCAGTGTCTTCCTGCCCAACTGCCTGTCCATTCTGTGTACTCTCAATCCATTTTGTTTGTGTCTTTATAGCACAAGTTGAAAACTCAAATATATGCATGAACCAGCCCAGTGCCCTAAGTAAAGGACGTTGTTGAGTGTAAAAAAAATGGGAACTACCAAAACTGTCATGGCTCCTGAGGTCCTCATCTAACAGGAAGCTACTACTCAGCTCTGCGCATATGCAGGGCAGAAATTGAGCCCAGTCCAATTCATGTGTGTGTGTGTGTGTGTGTGTGTGTGTGTGTGTGTGTGTGTGTGT